>CM062811.1:779002799-779583471 GCA_031772625.1 Pinus tabuliformis
AACCAAGGCCAAAATGTCTACTTCTAAAAAATTCATCCCTATTTCCCATGGCTTCTATTGATGCATGGTTAGTTCCAACTAAATGTGGTATGGGATCTAAGAGTGATATTGATGCACAATAGAATGGGCATGTTGAAGGCCTCTCGTGTTGTCCTCAAATCTGCTAGAGAAGCCTCTGTGGCACGTTTCTTTGTAGGTTTTAACTCTGTACATAAATTACCTGCAAAAAAAATATCTTAAAATAGAAAATATACAACGACGAGAACATAAAACACATATACACAAAGATTTTTCCCTGGATCCCAAAGTTGAGACTACAATCTTATATATATGTTGAAGCATTCATAAACCCTAATCCATTAACCTTGGATTAGAACATAACCGTAGTTCCCTTGACCAGATGTACAAAATACCATGGGCAGAACACCATCATGCCCAAAACCATGTGCAAAACTCATGCACAAAACCATGGGTAGGTCCACCCACAGTCTTTGGGTCTGCATAAAAAAAAAACGGGTCGTGTCCTCGAACATCGTGCAGGGGGGCGGTAAATCCCCCAATAGGTGCGGTTGCCTCCATCCATGTGACCCCCCCACTGTGCCTGACACAACGTACAATGCCTAATTCTAGTTATGGAAATAATATAACACAAACCCAACATGCTCATTGTCAAGGTATATCTGTCAAAACAAGGGAAGGAGTGATTATGGAAGGGGCTAAAAGGTGCCACTCAGGGTAAGCAATCACTACCAAGTCAACAAGCTAAGGGTGAAGGGCATGAGGACTTGAGAGTGTGGGAGTTGAGGTGGAAATAAAGACACTGAACATGCTAGCTAGAGCAGGGTTCGGGTTGTATGATAAGAATGAGAGGTAGCTCTGAACATCAAAGAAACAAAACGAGACAATGGGCCTGAACACCTCCAAGAAAACATTGATTGAGTAAAGCAAATACAAGCCAAAGAAACCAAAGAAATAACTCGTACGAGGAAACACTTAGCACAAATTAAAGTAGTGGAGTAGAGTATTTGAGTCCAAGTGAAAGGGAACGAGTGGATACTACAAGCTGAGGGCCAAACTAATCTATGAACTGAGTCGCTCCAAAAATGGTTGAGCACCCCAAGAATGAGTTCCCACCACCCCTGTTTCTCACATTGTAGACACAATGTCGATTCTCTAGCAACCACCACTTCTTTGCAACACAAAGATAGGTCGCGAATTGAAGTTCACGGGGGAGGCTAGGTCAGGGGGACCTGATCTTCCCCTCAAAGGAATGATATAAACAACAAAAGGAAAAAATAGGGTGAACCGAAAGGTAACAAGTTGTCACAATGACAAAACAAAAATGGAAAATTCGTTCTTCTAGTTGAACATAATGAAAATCACAAGCATTACCATATCCTTTGAAACACCCTTCATGCTGCACAATGAATGAGATGCAGGGAGTACCATATGAGATTTCATGAGAGACCAGTGAATAGTGAGATAATCACGCCTCCCCTCTATTAAGCAGAGTGAGGCCAATAAACTTGTCCTCTCAATATGAAATCATTTATTTACCCTATATATATATAATATTAAATTAAAGATTATGCTCATTCATTTTTACAATAAACTTATGAAATCATATTTTATATTATAATATTTGAAAAGGACATAAAATTATTAAACAAGTTAAAAATACCATATAAACGTCATGAATATACGTCATACCAACCCTAAACAACAACTTAAGTTAGAAAATTCTTTCTAAGGGGTATCATTGCATCTCGCCTCTCCTTATCTTACCTTATTTCCTTTTATAACTCATTTAAATGTATTTTTTTTATTTTTTCAAATCATGTAGAGTCCTTTCCCTAATTAATTATTCATCACTACACTCCAGAAATTATATTAAATCAAATTAATAGCATCATCACAAACTCTTTTTATCATAAGGTGTTACCAATAATCCTCTAGGTCCATGGGAATAAATTGACCTAATATCATTTATAATGATATTTTTAATTTATGGAGATTATGGTGCAAGAATAATGTAAGTTGGGTAACAAAGTATTATTTAAAATAATAATGAGTTATATTTGTACAGGGAATCGTTGTCATTAGTTAGATTTATTTATTTAAATTTGCACATTACGAAAACATTTTTCATCATATGTAATCATTGTGGTTAATTAGTGGTTCGATATTATATATAATTATTATATATAATTTAATTTAATTTAAATAATTTGAAATAATAAAAAATTGTTTTATTATATATTTTTTCATATAAATTTATAATATTTTTTAAAATATTTAAATTTTAAATTTATTTTTTTTATTTTTTTTAAGTTTGGTCGGACTACATCTTTATCATGTCCAACATATCATCTCAATTGGGGTGGGGAATTGAACCGACGACTTCACATAAAGGAATGTCTTAATAGAGCACCCAATCATCGTCTATCCAAGACCCCGTAGACTTATAGTTTTAATTTTTGGGGAAGAAGACATTTATAAGGGCCGACCGACCTCTATAGGGTTCGACCCTTAAACCTTCAACATAGAAATACTATAGTTTATCCCCATGCTACAACATTAGTTGTATTCATCTTAATTATATTTATAATAAATATGACAATATCATAAAATATAAACCTTTCAAATAAATAAAAATAATAAGTATGAGTGATTTTTTATCATTTTTTTTGTAAGCTTGACAATACATTTCCATTCATTCATTTCAATAATCAAGCAAGTTACAATCATATAAATAGTTCGATAGCCTCAACCTGCCTAGTGGGAAACCAGGTATGTTGGCCACCGAACCGCATTATAAACCATCCAAAACATAAATAGCCTGAGTCTGTCTTTCCAAGCCTTATAATACTTATAGTCTGTAAACCATCTAGTAAGCATAAAACTGTAAACATAAATGCTACTCGACATATACATCAAAATATAAGCAAAAAATGATCAAACATGACTTCCAACAACTAGTCATCTGACGATTCCACCGGAGCAAGATCTTTTGCACTTGAACATGGAAATTCAAATTGGGACAGACATGGAAAATGGCGCTATATGCGGCCAAGGTGGGCATTCTAGTGCTGCAGTTGGAGTTGAATTAGCTGGAGTTCTTTCTGAATGTCTTTGAGACCTGGATCAAAATCCACATTTGCAGCTATGTTGAGGGAGGAATCCATTGCTTTAGCCACAATACATTTCATAAGCCAAAAAATATGAACAATTTGTTTATACAAAGTGAGGCGGTTGTGGGTATAACGAGGGTCAAGGATCAAATCACTCCAATCCTCTGTTGGCGGCTTGATTTCAACTTTCAAGTTTAATTCTGCCTCCCAGGTCGAAAATAGATGCTTCACCTGCATCGGCGTCCCTACACAATAGGCTTAAACCATATTTTGTAAGATCTCAACATCCGTTTTCCTACCGTGTTAGCATGAAGTCTTTCTGGACGTCGAGCCCGTTTCCTTTAGTGATATTTTTATCATTAAATAAATAATTTGTTTAAAATAAATTTATAAAAATTAGATAAATTTATTGAAAATTAAGTAGTTAACATCATAATTAGGTATAAAAGTGTTTTTATTCGTTCACTTTGAATATATTTATTGTAAGGCTTTGAAAATATCTAAATGTGCAAATCTTATTTGTCTCATCTTTATAGTATTAATAATAACCTAATCTTAAGATCATAGTTAAGTTAGACTTTGAATTGGTGTGTTTTTTTAACAAAAAATTTTGTACGTAACTAGTATTAATAGCCTACGAGCCAGTACTAGCAGGAACTTGTGACTTAGCAAGGGTTGAGGTGTCCAAAAACACTCCCATATGGGGGTCCCACCCTAAGGGATGCTTATTCAAGCCTCATCATAACAATCTAATATTAATCATTCAACATGTATAGATTCTATCTCCCTTTGGTTTTGAACTTATGATCCCCATACAAGAAATACATGTTCTTAACCATTAGACACCAAATTGGTGTTGGTGTATGAGGCTCCCATGTTTGTAGGACAAGGGATCCCCTTGGTGCAACAGTTTGTTTACTAAAGTCTATAAAGGTGTGCATATACTACCCCCTTTGGATTTGAATTTTTTTTTTTTCTATGTGGTTCACAGTGCCCGGAGATTGGTAACTTCCATGTCCACGAAATAATTGTACTAGGTAGATCTACCAGAAAGAATCACTTCCTGATGGCTTAACCATAGAGTGTGACCTCGAGAGTGTCGAGAGAACTGAACTTGTGACCTCTAAATAGCAGAAGTGCTTTAACAATAGAGACTTGACCAACTAAGCAAACCTTCAAAATTTCTTTGGATTTGAACTTGTGACCAAATAAAAAAAACAAATAATTTTAACTATTAACTTTTACTCGTAAATAACTTTTTATAATATTAATCCTTTAACAAAATTGTATCACAAAAAATATTATTTTAAATAAGCTTATTTTTTCATTTATAGGGATACTTTATTTGTTGGGTTAGAATTTCAATATATATAATGGTTCAACGTTGAAAAAGAACTTAATAGATTTAAAATATCTCATTTGTTACAAATGAGATATTTGTTAGGTTGAATTGATGATTATAATAGCCATGTGTTGAGATTCTAAGAAATGAATATATTTTGTAATTGTTTTTTAAGCATAGTTTGAGGATTACCTTCTTATCACAAAGTTGTTGTTTCACATTATCACGTTATTGCATTGTCCTTCCTAGGCCAATTATGGTCATGGTAAGTAAAGACATTCTTGTCTTGCAATTTAATTTATGTATTTCGAAAAACATAATTACCCGTAGTATTACTATGTGGAGGTGATAATTATATTAGCAATATCTCACTATTTAGTCGTTTTAAAATGAGAACTCATCATTTTATAGACATGAAATTGAAAGTATGCTAGGCTCGCCTTCACATATTTAAGAGAAAAATATGGTTCACTAATATTCTCTTTGATAAAATAAACTACCCAAAGGTTTTAATAACAATACTTAGTAAGAAAAAAAAATGGTTTACTCGTATTTTGTTTGATAAAATAAACTATCTAAAGATTTTAATAACAATAATTAGTAGTCATATTTGACAAATTCTATGTAGGGGAGAAGTATGTCTATTAAGTTTTAAACATGAGTCATTATCACAACAACCATTTCAAGTTGTCATGATATCACATCTCGATGAACTAACAATTTGATATCAATATTTTTTACCTTAAAAAACTAATAGGAATAGCCATATATAAACTAACTAGGAGGTCTACATAATATAATTGAGGTATATATGGATTGTACCAAGAAAGTCACCTTTTGCTACACTTCATCATTATCCTTAGGAGTGTAGAAGCTAACTTAACAAACATTTCAGTGAATTTGGAAAAAAAATATTATAAAGTCTTCATCAACATTGAGTTCTCTTTTTTTTTTTTTTTTTTAATATATCCCGTCAAATTTGGAAAAATTAACCAAGGAACTATAATTGTATTTAGAATTAGATATGTAAGCCCTAAATCATAATGAGTCTATGAAAATCTAAAAAAATGTCAAATCTTAAGAGTGATGATACATTGAGATATGTTAGATAGGGATAGTTAAACAAAGTTGGACACATAATTTTGTATGATACTATGAGAGGTTATCTATTTATATTTGGGGTGATGAAAGTAGTAGGAATATTGTTGTTATCAAATATTGCTTTATGGGTAATATACAAATGATGATACATTGAGACATATTATATACTAATAATCTAATGAAGTTGCACAGATAAGTGCAATGCATGATTGTTGGCAACTTGACAATATTGAGAGGCGGGGGGTTGAATCACTATTGTACCGATGGATCAAATTTCACACTTTTTTGCCTTTTCTTACAAATCACTGAATCATGAGCTTATTAACCAACATCATAATATAAACAATAGATAACATTTGCATGATCATACACATAAGCAATAATCAACACAAGTACAAGTAAACCATGACTTCAATGATCAAGGATTAAATGTGTTCAAACTCCCGTTGATGACCAAGTATTCGTGAATGTTATAGATTCAATCAAACATCTCGATCACAATAGAAACCTTGGGAAATTTGTTGGTTTAAGCTTGTGGTATTCACCTTTCGCGATCTACTAGTAGTACTGCAGCTACAAGCTAGGAAGCATGGGAAGATTGCCACTGGTACAAAACAACACAAGTGTGGTAGTGTGGCAGTGCCACTGGGTGACAATGCGAAGACCACTATAGTCGTTGTTAACATGGTAAATTCAACTCTTCTACCCATAACTGGAGCCACTTACTTCTAGCCTTCTTCAATGACCTTACCAACCACCTGTAGACTTCCAAAACATCAACACCTCTGTCAAGCATCAAATGTTGACAATAGCAATAAGAAATGTTAAAAATATCATCAAGAAATATCCTAACTTAATTTGTCCTTGAATTAAATTGGGAATAAAATTGTAATTCCACAACTCATGACAACTTGTATTAGTTAACTAAGTTAATTTGACTTAGTTGGCTCAGATAATTCTAGTTGAGGGTATACCTAGAGTCATGTAGAGTGTCTCCTGCAATTAGGAGCACTAGTTGAGTTTATTTTGAGTTATAATTAATTAATTTAGTCTAACCGAGTTAAAGTTAGTTAAACTAGTTCTAATTGATGGAGGAATTAGTGGGAGGTCTAGTAGTGGGGTGAAACCTGTAGTAGTGGGGTGTAACCTATTATAGTGGGGTGTAACTATTGATTTTCAATGACCTTGGGTCTAGGATAGAATCTTAAAGTCTCTGACGCTACCAAACCAAGAATCTCAATGATACTACTTTGCACAGTGGAATATAAACAATAGTAAATCACACATGCACAAAATATGGAGAACTTTTTACAAATTTTCAACTCAACTTCGTTATATTAAATAACATATAATACAACAGTCTAGGGCTCTCGTACCAAGGATAATGACCCTCATACATCCACTAGTACAAGATACAAATAGGGGCTTGATGTCAGTATATCGACAACCAATCTTCCCTCAACAAGATACTTTGACCATCTTGTTGATGTAGTTGACTTCTCAGCTCCTCTCGGTCGTACCCTATACCTGTATAGTCCTTCGGCTCTCGCTCTGCAGTGCTTGCCTCTATCAATGCTCCAAGTCCATCTGGCAACTGAATCTCGGCTATCCAATTTGCTCACCAGCTGATCGTTCGTCCATCAACGCATCAACACATCGAGACTCTTGTTGAGTTGTTCATAGCTCCAATTGTGAACAACTCTCAATCTTCCCACTGCTGCTCCTCAGCTACTCAGGGAATTCAACCCACTATGGTCTTCCTATGTTGCTCCAATGAAGACCACATATGGCATGGAGGGCTACCACCTATCACTGTAAGATGTCCATCTCCCTAATGAACATGAGCTAGGAGGAGTGCCCATCTTCTACTGTAGATTTTCTTCTCCACACAAAAGTCTTGGGCTCCACAAACTACTCCTGGTTGATCAGACCCTTGAGCTCAACAATTGCCTCTCTCGCAACTACCTTTGTCCATCAAGGTGTTTCTCACCGGGCTCCAAATTGGACACTATATCATTGTCCTCCAGTAGACCATAAGTGCCCAGTCCATGTTCACACTTGGTCCACTCTCACACTGCCGTCCAATAGTCCATGATTGACCAAGTCCACATTGTATCATCTGCACCTAGTTAGGGAATCCCCACACCTAGGAGACCCTTACACATGCTGCCCACAGACTTCACAACATACACAATTTTCTCTGCAATAGAGGAGCTATTGCACAAATCTAGGCTCCAAACTTCACTGTGAAACTGCCCACTGGTTAAGGCTTCTAACGTGCCACATCAGTCCTACCTACTTAACTTCCACATGCTGCAACAAATTTGTCTACACTAGGACACCTACATCACTCCATAGCGGGATCTGCTCCTAGTTGGAGTTCCTTCATGACCAAGGCAACTCCAACAAATGGCTTCCAACAACTTGCAATGTAGACTGATCCAAATCTAGTCAAAGCAATGACCCAACACAAGACAAATTATGCTCTTTAAGTCTGTCAACTACCGTTGTCATTCATTGCACCTGGTTAGGGCACCTAACATACTACAATAGCGTTACACATAGTACCTTGAATCACCTGCGGCTCCCTTTATTTACTGCGGCCTTCTCTTGGAGAGGTCTCTTCCTCTTCTATTATTGTTCTGGGCATGAACAACCCTCAATCCACCCTACGCTTCCCTCAAAGACAGTGGTAGGGCCTGCAGCTTACCCACAACAGCTTCAATTTCTTGTCCAAGTGTCTGTCCTCCCTTTATTTTCCATGGACTGCTATAGCAAGGACCACGACATACTATTTCATGGATAAACTACCCACAACAAACCCTTAAACATTCCATACTTCACTTATGTACCTCAACCCTCCTTCCCTAGAATTTAGGTCACCAAAAGAGACCCAAAACAATCCTTTCTCCTATGCTGGTTAACCCTACTTGTTGCAACCTAGAACATAAGTGTCTTTCTCCTTGTATGTTGCCATGTGATGCACAAATGGATGAGTATAATGACTCCACTCCACCTCTATTTATACACATAATAGGGATCCACAAATTGATGAAGAGACATGTCCCTTAGATGAATTCACTTCAATCCTACATGACTTGACTGTCCATTAATTAATTGTCAACCTCAAAAATTTATAACTCAAGTTCTAGAGCTCTGATTTGGGTTATTTTCGAAGTGTTGGAATCTACACACCAAGCTCTATCACCTCAAATTTTATCATGCTCATATTCATGATGGTTTTGATCCAAATTTAAATGCATGAAAAACCCCATGCTTGGGTTCCAAGCCCATAAACCTACTTATGGCGCTTTTCCCTTCAAACCCCAGACACTAGGGCTTGGAGTACCTCCCAAGCTACATAAAAATCAACACTCTCTCTTCGCGAGGGGGGTACTTCCAAGACTAGGAAGTAACCGTCATCATCTGGTGACACTTGCCCATCTGGCATCCATGACTGCAACATACCCTATAGAATGAATTCGACGATCTCGATAGTGCCTCTGCCTCATCACATCTCAACCTGAAGATCCCGAACTACCATCGGGCTGCTCCCTCTGAGGCTAGACTCCCTCTGAGCCTACATGACTCCACTGGCTTAGTCCTGCAAGAATTCATCCTACTGGATCAAATACCACTTGTGAAAATCCCACCAATCTTGGATATGCCACATCACGATCTGATGAATACCCTAGCCTTCCAATTTAAAGTCCATCACATGAAGCCATCTCGATCAACCTGATCTCATCTATAAACCCTTGAGATGTCCCAACCATCCATGAAAATACATAGGAAGTCCACTATCTACAAACCACCACACAACATATTGAAGTGCACCAGGTTCACCACTGACCCACCAGAAATCCCAACCCATCTCATCATGTAGTATATCGAGACCACATCTCCATGTATTCAGTTGAACCCTCTGCTCCATGATCCAGACACTGACAACTCCCTCTGAGTTACTTCATTGTGCACACTCTGATTCACTATCCCTCAAAGTAGCTCATATATGCTCTGATACCATGTTAATTTTCCACGGCCTTGGGTCTAGGATAGAATCTTAAAATCTTTGATGCTAACAAAATAAGAATCCCAATGATACTACTTTGCACAATAGAATATAAACAACAGTAAATCACACATGCACAGAATATGGACAACTTTTTACAAATTTTCAACCCAAATTCATTATATTAAACAACATATAATACAACAATCTAGGGCTCCTGTACCAGGGATAATGGCCCTCATACATCCACCAGTACAAGATACAAAATGGGTCTTGGTGTCAATACATCGACAACCAATCTTCCCTCAACAAGATACTCTAATCATCTAATTGATGTAGTTGACTTCTCAGTGCCTCTCGTTCATACCTTGTAGCTGCCCTGTCCTTCAGCTCCCAATTTTTAGTTCTTTCCTCTATCAATGCTCCAAGTCTATTTAGCCACATAATATAGGCTATCCAATCTGCTCAGTAGTTAATTGTCCATCCATCAACACATTGAGACTTCTATCGAGTTGTTCATAGATCCACTTGTGAACAACTCTCAGTCTTCCCACTGCTGCTCCTCAACTACTCAGGGACTTTAGCCCACTATTGTCTTCTCGCATTGCTTCGATGAAGACCAACATAGGGCATGAAGGGATACCACCTATCACTACAATATGTCCATCTCCCACAATGAACATGGGCTAGGAGGACTGCCCATCTTGTACTATAGATGCCCTTCTCCATACACAAGTCTCAGGCTCCACAAACTTCACCTGGTTGATCAGACCCTTGAGCTCAACAACTATTTTTCTCACAACTACCTTTTTCCATCAAGGTGTTACTCATTGGGCTCCAACTTGGACACTATCTCGATGTCCTCCAGCAGACCATAAGTGCCTAGTCCACGTTCACACTTTGTCCACTCTCACACTGCCCTCTATCAGTCCAGGAGTAACCAAGTCCACATTGTATCATCTGCACCTAGTTAGGGCATCCGAACACCTAGGAGACCCTTACACACAACTTCCCAAAAACTTCTCCACATCTACCCTTTTCTTTGCAATAGAAGGGTTATTGCAAAAATCTAGGCTCCAAACTTCACTGTGAAATTACCCACTAGTTAGGGCTTCTAACATGCCACATCAACCGTAACTCCTTGGCTTCCATAGGTTGTAAAAATTCTGTCCACACTAGGACACCTACATCAGTCAATAGTGGGGTCTGCTCCTAGTTGGAGTTCCTTCATGCCCAAGGCAACTCCAACAAATGGCTCCCAACAACCTGCAATGTATATTGATCCAAATTTGGTCAAAGAATTGATCTAGACTTATGCAAGAACACAAAAAATACAGAAATACCCATATACTCAGAGATGCAGCAGAAGTAAAACTTCATTTCATTAATATCAAAGAACTAAAATATGCTTACATACAAAAATAAAAATATACTAGCTTGGGTGATGGTAGCTTATCTCTGAGAAGAGATGTGGCGGCTACATGCCTCTAAACTGTGTTATAATGAGGTTCAAAGGCCTATTTATTATTGAGAAACAATGCAAAACCCTAAAAATCCAAAAACCTAACCCTAGGAGATGAAGTGCCAAAATTGTGGGCCCCGTTTGGGTAAATTTGTACATCAACTTCTCGGGGTCTTAAATTTTGTACATGATCTCTGTATGGCTATCATAATACCTCATTTTGAAGATCTCGAAGAGCATATAGAAAACAAATAGGGAGGCCAATTTGAGATTTTTCTAGTCTCTCCATTTTCCCTAAAAACATCTTTTGGTCCCTCAAAACAGTTCCAAAAGTTTAGGACCTGAAAAACTGCCAAAAATAGTAAGTTGGGCTACAATTAAGGAAAATGAAAAGAAACAACGATGGGGGTCCAAGTGGAATAAGTGGGTGGCCACCAATATCCACTTAGATTAGTCCTCCTCCCTTAGGAAGCAATGGTCCCCATTGCGTTTAGTGCCTCCATGAGATGGGGAAACTTCTACTGAACTTGGTCCCTAGTGAGCCACTTTCCTTGGTGCAGGAGTGGGACAACTTTGATAACTCGATACAGTTGGATCTTCTGCTGGTGAGTGTTCTTGATCTGCGTGTCCATGATCTGATCAATTGTGCCCTGTTCCATGCAGTATAGGTTTAACTCTGTTGGTGTGAGTTGTTCTGCAATGGCTGATATGTCTGGTAATGGTGGAAAGTATGTTCGAAGGTGGTCCACATTGAACATTGGGTGCAGGCCAAGGAATGGTGGAATGTTGAACTCGAAAGCATTGTCCCCTACAAACTTAGTGATGGTGTGAGGCCCATATCAGAGAGGGCGAAGCTTGTGGTAGACCCAACGAGGCACTCCTTCTGCAAATGTAACCAAACTTTGTCGCCCACTTGGAACTTATGTGGCACTTGATGCCGATCATGACATTGCTTTTACTTAGCATTGGTTTTGTCCAATATGTCATAGACCTGCTGACGGATGCGCTGAACACAATCAATGAAGTTGTTATCCCTGTTAGCGTCACACTGGACATGATCTGAATCTTCTTGAGTAGCTGCAAATGGTATGGCCACATTAATGGGACATAGTGACTAGAATCCAAACCCCACTTGAAAGGTGTTGTGGCCAGTTGAGCTATGGAGAGCTTTGTTGTAGCTGTGTTGGACATAAAGGAGAATTTCATCCCATGTTCGTGGATGCTTCAAGTTTTACATACGTAAAATGTGTATGATTATCCTGTTGGCGACCTCTGTTTGGCCATCAGTTTGGGGGTGGAAAGTCGTGGACTTAGTGAGCTTGGTATCCAACATCAATCAGAGACTTGACCAAAATGTACTAAGGAACCTGTTGTCCCGATCTAAGATAATGGATTGTTTGATCCCAAAATGTACCCACACTCATTCAAACAAGAGCTTAGTAATGGCTTCTGCTCTGATACTCTTCTTGCAGGCCGCCATAATGGAACTCTTCGAGAATTTGTCGAGTACCATGAAAACACAGTCGTTTCCATGCTTAGTAGAAGGAAGGCCCGACATGTAATCCACGAAGATGGATTCCCAAGGTCGACTACTAGTAGGTATAGGAGCATATAGACCTTGCTTCTTGAAGGTTGGTTTGGACATGGCGCATGCATCGCAGGATCTAATGTACTTCCCAACATCCTGTCGAAGGTTCAACCAATAAAAATACTTCTACCACATTGCCACTATTTTCTCTACCCGAAAATGTCCAGTGACCCGACTATAGTGTGACTCCCAAATAATCTTGGCATGCTCACTTGAAGGAACATAGACGTGTCTCAGGTGGAATAATAGTGCATCCTGAAGGTGAAAATTTTGAACTTTCTTACCTTCCAAGAGTGTCTAGTATGTTTTTCTGAATTCTGGATTGCTCTTGTAAAGATGCGGCCACCCTGCAATCTAATTCCCACAAGATTCGAGCACAATGGTCAACGCCATGAATGGTGGTCGATTGAGGCAGTCTGCAACATTGTTGGTGCTGCCCTTCTTGTACTTAATGTTCAAATGGAACTGTTGTAGGTATGTGGACCATTTTTGATGGCAATCTTTCTGCAACTTCCCTTGTGCCTCTATGAACTGCAGGGGTCAGTAGTCTGTGTTGATGACCGTTTCCTTCCCCACAATGTAATGCTTCCTTTGTCGACAGACCTGTAAAATGGAATACATCTCTTTGTCATAGGTGGGATAGTTTCAGACTGCGTCTGAAAGTGTCTCACTGTGATATGCCATTGGATTCCCTTGCTGAGTAAGAACTGCACCAATAGCATAGTCAGAGGCCTCTCACTCAACCTCAAATGGTTGCTGCAGGTCTGGTAATGTTAGCACTCGTGCAGAGCAAAGGCAATGCTTCAACTCGGAAAATGCCTTCTGTTGGGATTCATACCAAAATAACTTTGCTTTCACTTCGCCCTTGGCGGCTTGACTTAAAGGCCACCTGATATGAGAGAACCCCAACACGAACCTGCGATAGAAATTGGCATGACCCAAAAAGTTGCGGAGCTCTGTTAGAGTGGTTGGGGTTGGCTAATCCCGAATGACTTGTATCATGGCTGGGTCCACATGCACACCCTACTCATCAACAATGTACCCCATATATTGAACTTGGGTCAATGCCAAAAGTGCATTTCTCCAAATTGGCACACAACTTGTGTTGTCACAGGGTTTGAAGGACCCATCGACTATGGTGGAGGTGCTCTTCCCAACTCTGGCTGAAAATCAAGATGTCATCTAAATATACCACCATGAATGCATTAGTGACGGGTCGCAAGATTTCGTCCATAAATATCATGAAGGTTGCGGGGGAATTCATCAACCTGAAAGGCATGACCAACCATTCGAAAAGGCCCTTTTTGGATTTGAAGGTAGTCTTCCACACATCAGAGGGTCTGATAGGCACCTGGTGATAGTCAAACTTCAAGTCAATCTTGCTAAAATATTTGGCCCCCTTGAGCTTGTCTAGAAGGTCATCAATCCATGGGATTGGGTACCTATTCCAGACAATGATCTTGTTTAGCACCTGATAGTCAATACAAAGTCTTGAGGTCCCATCCTTCTTCTGTACCAATACAATCAAGGTTCCCATAGGGTGATGAGATTGTCTTGATGTGCCCTTTCTGCAGCAACTCCTAGATCTACCTCATGATCTCATTGTTCTCCAGAAAAAAGCGTTGATAGATTGGTCCATTGGGTAAAGGTGCACCTACGGTCATATTGATGGAGTGCTTGACTTGACAATGCAGAGGTACCTGTCCATGACCTTGTACATCAACTGCTACTGTATGGAGGAGCCTTATCTGGAAGCCATGGTCAAAATATTCTTCTTTCCCTGAGGGAAAATAATAAGGAAAACAAATTTCCTGGTATGGGAAATGATCTTAATGCATTGCTTTGCAGTGATCAAAGAGATGATGGTAGGTGGGGCTACCTCTAGCATCCTGTACAAATTCTCACCCAAGGTAACAATCACAAGGTAAGGTCTAGACTCATATACAACATGTTGCTTCCACAAGTATGGTTGTCCTAATAATACATCAAAAACTTTAAGAGGAGAAACATCACACGGTACCTCATCTGTGAAGTGCTTGATGTTGTAGGGAAGGCGACACTATTGGTCGACGCGAAGATCTCGTCCTTAGTGAAACCACCCGATGGTGTACGACTGCAGATGTTTTGTATTCGGTAGGCCTAGCCGCTTCACGACCTTTGCTGAAATGAGGTTCTTTTGGTTCCCGTTGTCGAAAATGAATTGCAATGGAGAACCCTTCACCCACATTTTTAGGTGGAAGAGGCGTTCCCCCTCCTCTGGATTTTCAGGCTCATTCTTCTGGATCTTAGTGGTGGTCATGGTGGCACTGGGCTCTACGTCAATGATCTAATTCCCTTTGTCATTCCCCTTTCCAGTTTTCGACTCAGAGTCAGAACATTCGTCTGATTCGAAAGCCTTCAACTCTGCCACCAGTGACTGCTTGACCCGACACTCACTTATGTTGTTAGTGGATCTCTTATGGAACTCACACCATTTTCCCGTGTCCTTCTTTGTCTTTTTGGTGTTGTTCTTCACCTACAACTTCGACGGGTTTTCCTGGATCACCCCACCTTGGCTTTGTCCTTTACTTTGTGGTTTGGGGGCGCCTTTTCCTTGCTTTAGATTCACAGATCCAAACTCTCAATTCTTCTGTTTAAACTTTTTCTCAAGCTTGACAGTGTATCGATATGCCATGCTGAGTGAGGAGATGTTCAAGAACTCCATCTCTTCCTAGATGTACTTGTGTAAAAATTCGTGGTACTTGAGTACCAAATTTCGCTCAGAATCCTTGATACCCAGCTTCATGCGAAGGGTATGGAAAACATTTGTAAACTCTGACACATCTTGGTCCCATCCCTGCTATAGTGTGGTCCACTTTATGTATTTATCTTCATAGCTCCCGAAAGGGTAATATTGTTCCTTAATGGAATCTTGGAAAGAATTTCAAGTGGGTGTGGCTAAAAACAATGAGGATTCCCTCTCGTACTTTTGTTCACAGAAGGTTTCCCACATGTCCTTGACATGTGGGGCTAGTTTGAGAAGTGCAAGAGTAATATTTTCTCGATTGGAAAAGTCATGAACTGAAAAATATCCTTCCAACAAATTTAACCATTTATCTACAATGTCTGCATCTATCTGGCCCTCAGATATGGGAATATCAAAGTTAACTTGTACCTTAAAAGGAGTGGCGCCTCTAGAGTGGCTGTTGGATGAAGATGTGTCACCTATGGGTAAACGTCAAAGGTTCTGGGAAAAGTTATCCATCATTGCATTCCTCTGTCACTCGAGGGCTTCCTTGAGAAATATTTTGAAAGGATCTCTTGCCCCCTCATCTTTCTTTTCTTCCACCATGGTAGGCTGTCAGGTTTGCGAGGCTGGTCTTGCAAAGGTTCAACCATATCAAGCCCTAACTCCTTATACCCTGACCTCATTGGGGACATATGAATAAAAACAGAGAAAGAGAAGAACATTATGATACCATTGATCTAGATCTATGCAAGAACGCAACAAAATAAATAAATACCCATATACACAGAGATGCAACAGAAATAAAACTTCATTTCATTAAGATCAAAGAACTGAATTATGCTTACATACATAAACAAAAATAAACTAGCTTGGGTGATGGTAACTTATCTTTGAGAAGAGATCTGGAAGCCACATGCCTTTGAACTATGTTACGACGAGGTTTAAAGGCCTATTTATTATTGAGAAACAATGGAAAAGCCTAAACATCCAAAAACCTAACCCTAGGAGATGAAGCACCAAAATGTGGGCCCTGTTTGGGTAAATTGGTACATCAACTTCTCGACGGGGTCATAACTTTGGTACACAATCACCATTTGGCTATCATAATACCTCGTTTCGAAGATCTCGACAAGGAGGCCGAAAACAAACTATTCATTTGGTTTGGGACTTTTCCAGTCTCTCCATTTTCCCTAAAAACATCTTTTCGTCCCTCAAAATGAATATGGAATTTTAGGACTTGAAAAAATGCCAAAAATAGTAAGCTGGGTTATAATTAAGGAAACTTAAAAGAAATAACCACGGGGGTCCAAGTGGAATAGGCGGGTGGCCACTAGTGTCCATATGGATCAAGCAATGACCCAACACAAGACAATTTTTTCTCTCTAAGTCTGTTAACTACCATTGTCATTCACGTCACCTGGTTATGGCACCTAGCATACTACAATAGCCCTACACACAGTCCCTTGAATCATTTGCGGCTCCATTTATTTACTACGACCTTATCTTGGATAGGTCTCCTCCTCTTCTGTTGCTATTTTGGGCGTGAAAAACCCTCAATCCACCCTATGCTACCCTCAAACGTAGTGGTAGGGCCTACGACCTACCCACAATAGCTTCGACTGCCTTTCCAAGGGTCTCTCCTCCCTTTATTTACCACATAATGTTATAGCAAGGCCCGTGGCATAATATTTTAGGGATAAACTACCCACAAAAAACCCTTAAACATTCCAAAATACAATTTTGTACCTCGGCCCTCCTTCCCTGCAATTTCAGTCACCAAAAGAGACCCAAAACTATGCTTTCTCGCCTAGAACAAAAGTGTCTTTCTCCTTGTACGTTGCCTTGTGATGCATAAATGGATGAGTAGAATGACTGCATTCCACCTCTATATATACACATAAAGAGAGCTCCACGAATTGATGAAGAGACATGTCTCTTGGAACATTTCACTTCAAGCCTACATGACTTGAGTGTCCATTAATTAATTGTCAACTTAAAAAATTCATAACTCAAGTTATGGAGCTCTGATTTGGGTGATTTTTGAAGCATCAGAATCATCACGCCAAGCTGTATCACCTCAAATTTTCTCATGCTCAAATTCAACATGGTTTTGGCCCAAATACTGATGGGTGCAAAATTCCAAGCTTGGGTTCCAACCCCACAAGACTACTTGTGGCGCTTTTCCCTCCAAACCCCAGACACTAGGGCTTGGAGTACCTCCCAAGCTACACAAAAATCAAGACTCCCTCTAAGTGAGGGAGGCACTTACAAGAATAGGAAGTAACCATCATCATCCGATGACACTAGCCCATCTGATATCCATCACTTCAGCATACCCTATAGAATGAATCCAACAATCTTCATAGTGCCTCTGCCTCATCACATCCAAACCTGAAGATCCCAAACCTCCATAGGGCTACTCCCTCTGAGGCTAGGCTCCCTTTGAGCCTACACGATATCCACTAGCTCAGTTCTGCAACCATTCATTATCCTAGATCAAATACCACTCATGCAAATCCCACCAATCTTGGATATGCAACATCACAATCTGATGAAGACTCTAACCTACCAATCCGAAGTCAATCACATGAAGCCATCCCGATCAACTTGATATTATCCATGTAAAAGAAACCCTTGAGTTGTCCCAACCATCCATGACAAGATATAGGAAGTCCATGATCTACAAATTGCCACACAACATACTGAAGTGCACCAGGTTCACCACCGATCCACTAGAACTTCCAGCCCATCTCATCATGTAGTCTATCGAGGCCACATCTCCATGTCTTCAGTTGAACCCTGTGATCCATGATCCATACACTTAAAAACTCCCTCTAATATTTATCTTTCCACTTCTCGCCATCTTTTTTCACCACCAGAATCGATCCTGCAGATCTCCCACTGAACAGGGTCTACGACAGGCCCGAGTGAAACCCCTCAGCAACAAAGGCGTCCCATTGAAGCCAAAACAACTTTGATACCAAATGTAGATTTTAACCTCGTACAAAAATTACCTGCATACGAACTCTAAGAACATAAAATAAACAATGCGAGAGCATAACAATAAAACACATATACACAAAGATTTTCCCCTGGATCCCAAAATTGGGATGACCAACTTGATTTTTCATTATGTTCATTTCAATATTAGAATAGATATATATACATGTCGAAGCATCCAATACCATGGACGAAAACCATCGCGTCCAAAACCATGTGCGAAAACCATGCACAAAACCATATGTAGGTCCGCCCCACCTAATATAAGGTCCAAAAAAAAATTCCCTGGGGCACTACCCCGGACCCTGTAGAGGGGGCCTAACCGCCCCCCTCAAACCCCCTGTGACCCCCCCGGTCGTGTAATCGGTGCTAGTTGTGTAAAGAATATAACATAACCCAACATTCTCCCACTTGTTGTTTTCTTTCCATAGAGGGCCACAGGAGAGCTTAGTCATTTATCCATCCCTGCAATGCCCATTGTTTCTCTACACCAAGAGAACTTCTTAGAGCTCACATATTTTGTCAATGCATCTGCAGTATTCTTCAAAGTGTCCACCTTTACCAACAACACCTTTTTTCTTTTATCATATCCCTCACAAAGTGATACTGAACATCAATGTGCTTCGTATTTGAATGGTAAGCATGGTTATTTGCCAAGAAAATTGCACTTTGGCTATCACAGTCTATTCTTATAGCTCCCTGTACTAACCCCATACTTGAACACAATCTTTGCAACCAAACTGCTTCGTTGCTTGCATGAGTGGCTTCCATGTATTCTGCCTCTGGAGTTGATAGTGCCACTACAAATTGTTTCTTACTCATCTAACGGACTGCACCTCCAAATAGGTTAAACACATACCCACTTGTAGATATTCTATGATCTAGATCTCCAGCCCAGTCTGCATCGAAAAAGCCATAGATATCTAACACTCTGTCCAATCCTAGTCTTCCTTGGTAGCACAAACCATAATCACTAGTGCCACACAAATACCTGAAAACCCACTTCACTGTTGTCCAATGCTCCTTCCCTAGTTTTGACATAAACCTGCTCAATACTACCACTGCATGTGCAATATCTTGTCTAGTACAGACCATCGCATACATCAGGCTACCGTCTTCACTTGCATATGGAACATGGGACATGTCCTCTTCCTATTCTTGTGTCTTGGGACACTGTTCAACATATAACTTCACACCTACAGGAATAGGAACCTTCACCTGTTTACTATCCTCGATATTAAACCTCTGCAGTATTGTCTCGACATACTTCCTGTGGTTTAACCAGAGCTTCCTCTTTGCCTGATCTCTGTTACTTTCCATGCCCAAAATATAGTTTGCAGCACCAAGATCTTTCATGTCGAATTTGGAGGACAATTGGGTCTTCAAATCCTGGATAATTTCTTTGTCATTTCCAACCAACAACATATCATCCACATACAAGACTAGATAAATAACATGGTCACCAATTATTTTAAAATACACACAGTGATCTGCTTTGCTTCTGGTGAAGCCAAGTCCCCATATAAATGTATCAAATTTCTGATACCACATCCTTGGTGACTGTTTTAACCCATACATAGACTTATTTATCTTGCATATTAGTTCTTTCTTACCCTTCATTGCAAATCCTTCAGGTTGCTTCATGTAGATCTCTTCTTCCAGATCCCTGTGAAGAAATGTTGTCTTTAAATCCATCTGTTCTACCCCAAAATCAAAAGCAGAAGTAACATATAAAAGTAATCTAATAGAAGCTACCTTGGCAATAGGAGAAAAAATATCACCAAAATCAATTCCTGGCACTTGGGAATAACCTTTTTCTACCAACAGAGCTTTTTATATCTCCACCTTTCCTTTTGCATTTGTCTTCTTCTTGAACACCCATTTGCTGCCAATGGATTTCCTTCCAGCCGGCAACTCCACCAAATCCCAAGCCTCATTTTTGTGCAAAGATGCCATTTCATCAACCATGGTCTCTTTCCAGAGTTTTCTATCCTCTGACTCTACTGCTTTCTTCAAAGTTCTGAGATCATCATCAGTAATAGATAAAGCAAAATTTGAACAGAAAGCAGATGGACTATACCTTTTTGGTTGCGTTATTTCTCGAACTAATCTTCTCACAACCGGAGTTTGTGGCTCTTCATCTTCTGATTCCTCTTCTACTGTAGAGTCTGATTCTTCCTCCTTTAGCTCAAACTCTATCTTCTCAGGTTCCTTTAGTTGGACTTCATATTTAATAACATCTTTCACCTCTCTGAACACCACATCTCAGTTGAACACAACCTTCCTTGTTATTGGGTTCCAAAGTTTATAACCCTTTAAACCATCCTTATACCCAATAAAGATGCACTTTTCAGATTTACTATCCAACTTTGTTCTTTTCTCCTTTGGAACATGTACATATGCATCACATCCAAATACCTTGAGATGTGAAAGAGAGGGTTTCTTACCAGTCCATACCTCTTGTGGAGTCTTATCCTCCAACGCTGATGAAGGTGATCTATTGTCTAGGTATGTAGTCTCCACCGCCTCTGCCCAGAATTCCTGTCCTAACCTGGCACCACTGAGCATGCTTCTTTCCCTTTCCATCAATGTCTTGTTCATTCTTTCTGCAACTCCATTTTTCTCAGGTGTGTATGGAGTAGTCTTCTGTCGTGCTATACCACACTTCTTACAGAATTCTTCAAATTCCTTCTTGCAAAACTCTCCACCATTATCTGTCCTCAGCACCTTTATCTTCTTCTTTGTTTGGTTTTCCACCAGAGCCTTAAATTCTTTAAACCTGTCAAAGACTTCAGATTTCTTCTTAAGGAAATATATCCATGTATTCCTTGAGAAGTCATCTATAAATGATACATAGTACACAGACTTACCTAGTGATGGAACCTTCATAGGTCCAAACACATCACTCTGCACAAGCTCTAATACATGTTTCACCCTCTTACCACCAGAGGGGAAACTCGCCCGATTCTGCTTTCCATATACACAATTTTCACAAAAATCAAAATCCAGAGATCTATTAGTCATACCTTCTACCATACCTTTACCGTGAAGTATTTGAAGGCCCTTCTTGCTAATATGTCCAAGCCTTTGATGCCATAACATGGTCTTTTCTCCAAATATGACTAGATTTTCTACTCCACTTTCAGGAACCACAGAACTGTTGCACCCATCAACAATAGTGCTACCCTTGCAGCTTGTACAGAGTTCCAATCCAAACACCCTACATCAATACCAGTGCTCCCCGAACCATCTTGCAGGTATCTTTCTCGAACACTGTTTTTACACTTGCATCATCCAGCCTGCTTACAGAAATCAGATTTCTGGCTAATGCAGGAATATGCAGAAAACTTGGAAGTGTTCTAATCCTTCCACCTTGCAACTTCAACTTGACTTTTTCGCGACCAACAATTCTAGCCTTCCTATCATCCCCCATGAAGACATCACCACCATCATATTTCTCATACTCACAAAACCACTATCTATGGGGAGTGAAGTGAAAGGATGCACCTAAGTCAATCAACCATGCCTCATGATTTACATGTGTACTTGAAGAAGCCAAGTACACATCCACACCTTCATCTGAGGTGGTTTTCGCCTCTGCAGAAGGAGAATCATCAGGTCCCTTTCCTTTTTTAGGAGCTTTAGATTCACAGTCCCTTTTGTAGTGCCCTTCCTTTCCACATTTCCAGCACACTTTTACAGGTTTTCCTGGAGATTTAATCTCCCTCTAAATTTAGATCTCCCACTCGATGACTTATTTTTGTTTCTTTTCTGGGACCTTCCTCATACAAACAAGGCATCACCATTTTGGCTCTCCATATTTTTTCATCTCATCTCCTCCGTCAATAAGGATGAGACTATTTCATCAAACTGCAAGGTAGTTACATTGCTACCTATTGCAATAACCAGACTATCCCACGAATTTTGTAGGGAACACAACAAACTGATGCACTTATCTTCATCTGAAGTTTTAATATCAATACATAATAACTGACTTACCACAGTATTAAATGCGTTCATATGCTCTATCACTGAGTCTCCATCTTTCATCCTCAGGTTATACAACTTTTTCTGTAGGAACAATTTATTCACTAGAGACTTAGATTGGTACAAAGTCCCTAACTTGTCCCACAAAGCCTTCACCATAGCTTCCCCTGATACATTCAGCAATACTGAATCTGAGACACACAATCGTATTGTGCTCTTTGCCTTCCGATCCAACTTCCATTCTTCATCGAACACTTCCGTTGGTTTAGTACCCGGATCTAGTGCGATCCATTGATCTTTGTCCACCAACAGATCCTCCATCTTGAGTATTCACAACTCAAAATTCTGACCATAAAATTTCTCGATCTCTATATTTCCACTACTCGCCATCTTCTTTCACCACCAGAATCGATCCCACGGATCTAACACTGAACAGGGTCTACCACAGGCCCGAGTGAAATTCCTCAGCAAAAAAGGCGTCCCCTTGAAGCTAAAACAACTCTGATACCAAATGTAGGTTTTAACCCCGCACATAATTACCTACATACAAATTCTAAGAACATAAAATAAACAATGCGAGAGCATAGCACATAAAACATATATACACAGAGATTTTCCCTTGTATCCCAAAACCAGGACTACCAGCTTGATTTTTCATTATGTTCCTTTTAGTGTTACAATATATATATATATATATATATATACATGTTGAAGCATCCAATACCATGGACCGAAAACCATCGCGTCCAAAACCATGTGCGAAAACAATGCACAAAACCATAGGTAGGTCCACCCCACCTAATATAGGGTCCAAAAAAATAATTCCCTCGGGGCACTGCCCCGGACCCTGTAAAGGGGGGCTAATCGCCCCCCTCAAACCCCCTGTGACCCCTCCATTGCACAATCAACACAATGAAGGGGGGCTCCACCCCCTGGTTTACTAGGGTCGCTAGTTGTGGAAATAATATAACACAACCCAACAACTATTTCGATCGACCTGATATCATCCATGCAAAAGAAAACCTCGAGTTGTCCTAACCATCAATGACAAGGCATAGGAAGTCCCTTATGTACAAATTGCCACACAACATATTGAAGTGCACCAGGTTCACCACCGATCCACTAGAAATCCCAACCCATCTAATCATGTAGTCCATCGAGACCACATCTCCATGTCTTCAGTTGAACCCTCTACTCCATGATCCAAATGCTGAAAATCCCCTCTGAATTTCTTCACCGTGCACACTCTGATTTGCTATCCCTCAAAGCAGCTCAGATATGCTTTGATACCATGTTGATTTTCCATGACCTTGGGTCTAGGATAGAATCTTAAAATCTCTGACGCTACCAAACCAAGAATCTCAACGATACTACTTTATAGAGCAAAATATAAACAACAATAAATCACACATGCACAAAATATGGAGAACTTTTTACAAATTTTCAACCCAACTTCGTTATATTAAAAACATATAATACAACAGTCTAGGGCTCTTGTAGCAAGGATAATGGCCCTCATACATCCACTAGTACAAGATAAAAATGGGAGCTTGGTGTCAGTATATCGACAACCAATCTTCTCTCAACAAGATACTTTGACCATCTAGTTGATGTAGTCGACTTCTTAGCTCCTCTCGGTTATAACTTATACCTATTCGGTCCTTCACCTTTTGATCTACAGCTTCTACCTCTATCAATGCTCCAAGTCCATCTGGACACTGAAACTCGGTTATCCAATCTCTCACTAGTTGATTGTTTGTCCATCAATGCATTGACACATCGAGACTCATGTCGAGTTGTTCACAACTCCACTTGTGAACAAATCTCAATCTACCCATCGATACTCCTCATTTACTTAGGGAATTCATTTCACTATGGTATTCTTGCACTTCTCTGATGAAGACAAACATAGGGCACAAAGGGCCACCACTTATCACTGCAAGATGTCCATCTCCCACAATGAACATGGGCTAGGAGGACTTTTGTTGAGCCCCAAACTTGCATCTTCCCTATACACCTTTCTAGCCTTTTTCCATTTACCTGGACCTCCTAAGTTGTCAAATCATTGCATATTAGTTTAAAAAGAGCATATAAAGTGGTTTCCTAACTATGTTTTGTGTCTGCTGTTTGAATTAGATTTTTGCTCATTCAGCTGCGGAATCTTGTCACTTTCCGCAGCCAGTTCAACTTTCCGCAACCTTTTTGTTAAAGTCTATGTTACAGGTGTCTTCAGGCAAATCCAGCCACATGGGCAAGTTGCAAATGACGTGGACATGGACCGAGTCCTATTGGCTCAGTCGAATTCACCAAAGAAGGCCGTGGTCAAAGGTAGTCAAGCGGTGGTCAACGTAAGAGTCCTACGGTGACAGAACTCTGTTTTTCACCACGTGAAGACTTGTGTGGCCGTTCCTAGATTTCTGGGGACATATCAACACCTGTGGACTGCTCCATGAACCGAATCCAACAACCACCCTCCATAGATTTAATCACCACGGCAGCCATGACGCTAGATCCCTGGACGTGGTTGTTCACGTGTCTTTTATCAGCGCAGATTTTAGGAAAGTAGTTATGTCATCCTCTGTTATAAATAAAGCGTTCTCATACACATAGTAGCTAGCTTTTGTAATGTAATTTTGACTGTTAACGAGCCCACTGTGCCGTGACTTTATTTCTGTGTTATGACTGCATTTTAATACATGAGAAGACTTTGTTTATAAGCTCAATTCGTGGTTGATTGCTGATTGCCCGAGGTTGTGCAGAGGGCCCCTGTACACACCGAGGTTTTGTTTATTGCTGTATAGTTTCATGCTTTATTTCCTTACGTTCCTTATGCCATAATCATTCACGTGTATATATTGCATTGTTTATGGTATTAACGTTTTATTTTTGTCCATAATTTCTCATGCTTTTATATTGTTGTTAACTGATCAGTGTCTTTGTTTCAGATTACAGTAGGTAGCCCGGGCATTTGCACATAGTTTTATAACGACTAATGACATGGAATTATTCTTGTCCTTCTGCTGATTTATTTTTCTTAGTTCCTAGTTCCAACACTGTTTTATTTATTTCAGTTTTGCTCATTTATTTTTCTGTAAGTTAGTTATTGAATTGCTCATGTCATCTTCAGTTACCTCCAAAAGTCATAGCGAGACTAATGGTGAGGAATTGAAGTATGAGTGTGTAGTTTAATATTAGTTTTATTTTCTACAAATAAGATATTAGATTGCTCAAGTTGTTTATGATTACCTCCGAAAGCCAGAGCGAGACGAATGGTGAGGGGTCAGAATATGAGTTGATGTAATTTGATCTTAGCTTTACTTTGCTTGCAATTTTTGGATTTCTTTGAATTTAGTTTCTTTTATATTTAGACAACAGCAAGGATACTGGGTTTCATGGTCAATAGCTCACTGTTTGTTTAATTAGAATAGTGGCACATTTTCATTCTCTTTTAGGAATTAATTTCATCATTGCATGTTTTAAAACCTTTTTGAAAATTTTGAAGTTTGGAAATCATTTTAGAGGACACCATTGCCTTGAACACTTATATCCATACTTGTCTTTTAGGATTGCCATCTTACATTAGGGAATCAACGAAGATAAACCCAAAAACAAACTAAAAA
Source organism: Pinus tabuliformis (assembly GCA_031772625.1). Classification (NCBI taxonomy): domain Eukaryota; kingdom Viridiplantae; phylum Streptophyta; class Pinopsida; order Pinales; family Pinaceae; genus Pinus; species Pinus tabuliformis. The sequence goes on from CM062811.1 coordinate 779,028,771, forward strand.
TAAAAACGACAAAAAAAGAGTAAGAAATCAGTTATCTTGCATATATAGTGCGCCTCACTTCAGCAGTTTACGACTCCCGGATTGACAATTAATATAGAAATTTAGGACACTCTAAATTGACCAAACAACTTCCCATCTTCTTTTGTAGATGTGATTCTCAACACACAAGTCTTAGGCTCCACAAACTACTCCTGGTTGATTAGACCCTTGAGCTCAACAATTTCCTCTCTTGCAACTACCTTTGTCCATCAAGGTGTTGCTCATCGGGCTCCAACTTGGACACTATCTCACTGTCCTCCAGGAAACCATAAGTGCCTAGTCCACGTTCACACTTGGTCCACTCTCACGCTGTCCCCCAATAATCCACGAGCGACCAAGTCCATGTTGTAGCATCTGCACCTAGTTAGGGCATCCCCACACCTAGGAAACCCTTACACATGACTACCCACAAACTTCTCCACATCCACCCTTTGCTCTGCAATAGAGGAGCTATTGCACGAATATAGGCTCCAAACTTCACTATGAAACTGTGATCCAGATTTAAATAGGAATGCAACAAATTACAGATATAACCATACATATAGAGATGCAACAAAAATAATACTTCATTTCATTACTGTAAAATACTGAAATATGCTTACAAACAGAAATGGAAATAAACTAGCTAGGGTGATGGTAGCTCATCTCTGAGAAGAGATGTGGTGGCTACATGCCTCTGAATTGTGTTAAAATGAGGCTCTAAGGCATATTTATTGTTGAGAAACAATGGAAAACCCTAAACATCCAAAAAACTAACCCTAGAAGATGAAACGCCAAATCATGGGCCCCATTTGGGTAAATTGGTACATCAACTTCCCGGGGTCGTAACTTTGGCATACGATCTTCGTTTGATGTGCACAATATCTCGTTAGAAAGATATATCGAAGAAATACAACTTTGGGAAGAGAAAAATCGGTCCATGGACCCATGTTGCTCCTAGTTTTCCCAAAAAACGTCGTTTAGGGGCTCAAAACGGATCCGGAAGTTCAGGACCCGAAAAATGCTAAAAATAATAAACTGTGCTACAATTAAGGAAACTGAAAAGCTAAAAGAAACAATGGTGGGGGTCCAAGTGGACTTGGCGGGTGGCCACCAATATCCACTTGGATCATTCCTCCCCCCTTAGGAAGCAATGGTCCCCATTGCGTTGAGTTCCTCCATTAGATGAGGAAACTTCTGTTGAACTTGGTCCCTGGTGAAGGAGTTGGCCTGCTTTAACAACTCAATACAGTTGGATATTTTGCTGGTGAGTGTGCTTGATCTGTGTGTCCATGATCCGATCAGTTGCAACTTGTTCCATGCAATCTGGATTTAAATCTGTGGGTGTGAGCTGTTCTGCAATGTAAAATGTGTCTAGTAATGGTGGAGAGTATGGTCGAAGGCAGTCCACATTGAACACTGGGTGCAGGCCAAGGAATGGGGGAATACTGAGATTAAACGAATTGTCTCCCACAACCTTGGTAATGGTGTAAGGACCATATCAGAGTGGTTTGAGTTTCCAATATGCTTCGATAAGGCGTTCCTTTTGCAAATGCAACCATACTTTGTCGCCCACCTGAAAGTCGTGTGGTACCCGATGTTGATCATGTTGTTGCTTGTACTTGGCATTTGATTTCTCCAAAATGTCGTGGACCTGCTAGAGAATATGTTGGATGTGCTCAATGAAGTTGTTTTCCTTATCTGTTTCGAACTGGACATGAGCTGAATCTGCGTGAGTAGGTGCAAATGGCATGGCCACATCAATGGGACATAGTGGCTAGAATCCCAAGCCCACTTGAAAAGGGCTGTGGCCACTCGAGTTGTGGAGAGATCGATTGTAGATGTGTTGAACATAGGGGAGGCTCTCATCCCATGTGCGTGGATGCTTTGAGTTGTACATGCGCAGAATGTGTACGATCATCCTGTTGACAACCTCTATCTGGCCATCAATTTGAGGATGGAAGGCTGTGGACTTAGTGAGTTTGGTGTCTAGCATCAATGAGAGACTGGACCAAAATGTACTAAGGAACCTACTATCCTAATATGAGATGATAGACTGTGGGATCCCAAAGTGTACCCACACTTGTTCAAAGAAGAGTTTAGCAATGGCTTCTGCTGTGCAGGCCGCCATAATGGCCATCTTCTAGAACCTGTCGACGACCACCAAAACATAGTCATTTCCATGCTTAGTAGAATGAAGGCTCGACATATAATCCATGGAGATGGATTCCCAAGGTCGACTAGGGGTAGGTAGTGTTGAGCCTCAAAATTACTCTTTCCCTAGTAACTCTTCTCATTCCTTTTCTTTGTTTTTCCATGAAGAAGATGCATTCTTATCATCAATGACCAATATATACTGTCTTGAGGAGAACATTTAGTGATTTACATGTTATGATTTTATGTTTTGCTGTTTGAATAAATTTTTGCATATTAGCTACGGAACACAGCTTATTCTGTAGCTAATCAGCTGTTCCGCAGCTACCTTCATGCTTTAACAGGTTTTAGGTGGTAGAAGGAGAAACTAGCTACATGGGCAGCTTGGAAATTTGTGACATGGATCCTGTCCTATTCACCTAGCCTAGATTGACAAAGAAGATGGCATAAGACTATGGTTAATGAAGAAGTCAAATGCAGAGACCGAAGGTAACATGACTCTGTTTCGTGATTAATTACACGTTTCATAGTGATGGGAAGCATTATCCGAAACAACTACCTGCACCTACGGACTCCAATAGCCACCTTACAACTAAATCCAACAACCACCATGTCTTGGATTTATGTCTCCAACAGTCGAGGAAGAAATTCCGCACATTTTCCTTCTATGTGTTTTGCTGTAGCATATTTTTCTACACAAATAGTTGTATGGTTTTTCCTATAAATACCTGCATAAAGGACCGAATAAGTTAGTAGTGATAGAGATAGTTTTATTGTGAAGCCGAAGTTTTTTTAAAACTCTGTAACTCTTGGGCATTTTGTGTCCCTATTTTTAATATGAAGATCGCATGTTTTATGGAAATCTGAAGGAGTTTTCTTGGAGTTGATTAAGCAAGCATAGCGTGATCAGTTGCAGAGGGTCCCTCATTTCATTTTGTTTTCTAGTTAAACTGTAAATTCATTATTTCCTTTCACAGTGTTCATAATCATCTTCGTACTAACAATGTTTATAATCCAATTTTCATCATTTTCTTACTAATAGCATTCATAATGCAGAGTAGCTTCTTTTTGTTTAATCTCTTTCTAGTTTTTATCAATAGTTAGAAGTTGAAATTCAATAGTGTAATTTAGTTTACTTTATTAACTGTTTTACTTGTATTTAAATTCTCAATTAGACTGATAAGTGCCATTTATTGTTCTTGCCATTTTATTTCTAGTTTAATGACTCATGGTGTTAATGAATGTTTATGAAGAACCCTTCAAGTTGATAATTCATCCTAAACTAAGTGGTTGAACATTTCATTCATGCAATGAGTCTTTGCTGCATTCCTGTATTTATTTTCTCTTAGAATAATGAAGTACATAATTCCTAAAATGTCATCACAAGGAGGTTTTCTCCCAAAATTGAGAGGCAGAGTAACTAAGTATTTCATTTAGTTTTGTTTCTATAATTAATTAGACATCAGTTACAAATTTCACTTTTAGTTTTTAGTTCATGATTTGGAAATAATGGTAAAATAGGAATAGAAACTCTGTTTTCATTTCTTGCTTAAACTTTGTTTCCAAGTCTTCCTTAAGCTCTTTTCTTTCTCATTTTTTAGATTTTTTTTATTAGTCTTTTATGAAAGTTAGACTTAAGATTTGATAGTTACATTATAAATCATTAGGGATTAAAGGATCAAAAACCACCAAAACAACATAAAACACAAAAACAATGAAGTAAGAAGGGTCATCTAGCACAAATAGTGCACTACACTTCATCAATTTACGATACCCGGATTGATAATTTATGTAAATCAATTCAAGACATTGAATTTACCAAACATTTGGTGCTGTTTCTGGGGAAGTGTACCTAGGTAGCCTTATCTCTTACATTAAAAAAAAAAAACAATGACATGCATAGAGAAAGAGACTCTAGAGATAGAGATATAGCTAGGGGCAGAAGTTCAATTCCTACAACACCACCTACTCCACCAAGAACAAGAAAATACACACCTCCTCCCAAACTCATACTCCCAGCCATAGGACTCTTGGAATTCTAGGGGCAGAAATCCAATCAGAAGAATCTCCTACTTCATCTACCAAGACAGTCCTAGGGGATAAAATTTTTGAATCTCCAACAACAGGAATAGTCTTTTTCACCTCCACAGGGGAGTACATTGTAGTTGAATAAATAGGAATACCTGGTAAGGAAGAAGAAGTAGAACCTATCTCCCATATTCCATTAATAGAAGAACTAGAGGAGGAGGAAGTAACCTTGCAGGTTGAACCCTATTCTAACTCTAAAGAAACTATAATGGCAGAAGAGGAACAAGATGGAGAATTCTCACTGTTTGGAGGAGGGGGTAGAGGGAGAGGTAGAGGAAATAATGGAGGAGGTAGAGGAAATAATGGAGGAGGCAGAGGAAATAGGAAATAGATAACTCTTTTGAATTCCCTATTGTGGATGAGGAAACAAATGCCACAATGAAAAATATTTCACCTTTTGTTCTCCCAAACTTCTATGGGTTGAAAAGTGAGGACCCTGAAACATTTTTGTTTGAGTTTGAATTTTTGTGTAGAACTTATGACTATCTAGAAGACTCTCAAAAACTTAAATTGTTTCCTTCAACACTGAAAGGAGTTGCTTTGAAATGGTTCATGGGGTTAGTCAATCAATCCATTAGAACATGGAATGACATGAAAAAGGCAATTTTGGATAGGTACATGGATTATTGCATGCCTACCAATCATAAAGATGAAGTGTTCAAAATGATGCAAAGAGAGGATGAAAACTTAGAAGATTTGATTGAGAGATTTAACTATAGTTTGAAAAGAGCAAAGATGAACAATTTAGATGAAGAGACCTTGAAAGATCTTTTATTGAAAGCCATTAGAGATGAGTGGATAGATATCCTTAACATGATGGGGAAGGGAGATATCTCTCAACTTCCATTAAGTGATATAGGAGAACTATGTGTTTATCTCTCAAGAGGGAAATATAAAACAGGGAAAGGGCCGAGAGATCCTTCTCTTGTTAGAGTAAACAAATTTGCAATTGGTTCTGTAAGTAGGGCAGAAATTAGCAATATGCTTGATGAATTTAAAATTGACATTCTAGGGAGCCTTAGTGAGCAATTAGACACCCTTAAAATACAAAACAAGCAGAAAAATGAGGTGGATGCTTTAGCCATTGTTTTGTCCAAAATGCAGAAAAAAAAATGCTCTAAGGGAATGCCCTTTAGATGCAAAAATTTTAAGAATTGTATGATTTGTTGAAAAAGCCATGAGACCAAGCGTTGTCCTTCAATCCCAGGTCTTAAGGCTATCTTTCAAGAGGAAACAATCCCAAATTCTACAAAGTCTCTTTGTTTTATTACAAGAATACCTTGGTTGGGGCAACAAAATCAGGGATTTAACAATCAAATGTATCTTCAACCCCCACCAAATTGGAATTCTTGGCAGCAACCTTGGCCTCAACTTCAGCCTCAATCTCAACCGTGGGCACAAGGAGTACAAAATCCTTATGGGAGATTTTCTCAATATTACCAATATCCTCCATCATATCAGAATTATCCTTCCCCACATATTCGACAACAAAATCATTAGCCACAACTTCAAAATCAGAACCCTCAACTTTCATTGCCATTTCCACAAAAACCTCCACAACAAAACCAAAATCCCCAACTCTTACTGCCATTTCAGCAAAAACCAAATCAACTACCTGCCCAACCATTACCAAACCCCAAAAATAAAAACCCTTAGAATGCTTACATGGTAGAAGGACAATAATTTCCAACTTACATGATTACTCCTCTAGATCTTAATGATGTTCAACTAAGATCTGGAAGGATATTAGAAAAGGAAAGACCTTATGTAGTTATTCAAGAACAAGAAATTTCTGAGGAAGATTCTCTAAAAGTCAATAAAAGTTTTGAGGAAACATCTCTCCAAAACCAAAACATTGAAAAAGGAAAACAAAAAGAATCAGTGAACACAACTCCTATCATTGAGCAACCAGCATCTACTTCTACACCTTCTTTTCCTGAAAGACTACAAATTGATAGAGGGGTAGAAAAACATAGGTTGTTGCCCAACTATGATTTTCTAGATGAATTGAAGAATGTTTCTATCAAAATTCCTTTGCTACAAGCCATTAGAGAAATTCTAATTCTAGCCAAAACAATAAAGGAGTTGAGCATAAAAAAACCAGGAAGAAAAACAAAATAAACAAAAAGAATTCACCTGGTAAGAAAAATAGTAGACATAATGATGGGAAAAATTGCCTTACAAAAATATTTGGATCCAGGAAGTCAAGTTGTCACAACACATATTAATGGAATTTAAATCCAAATACATTGATTGACTTAGGGGCAACAATAAACATCATGAGTAAACAAACTATGGAGCGGCTTAAACTTCCTAATCTTCTCTACACACCTACCTTACAGAAACTAGCAGATAGATCGATAATCAAAATAGATGGTGTGTTAGAAGATATTTCAGTATCCTTATATTCTTGGAAATATCTTGTTGATTTCATGATCTTAACTCCCAAAAACAATCTAGGAGGACATCCACTCATATTAGGAAGACCTTGGTTGGCCACAGCTGATGCTTTTATTAGCTGTAGATCTGGTGACATGTATATTTCTATTGGTAATTCAACAAAGAAATTTACTCTGTATCCTCCAACAAAAGCAATCACAGAAATAGATGACAAAGAATGGATTGATGATGAAGATGATATTCAACCTCTCTTTACTATTTCAGAAATTAGTGAAGATAGTCAAATTTTGAATACATTGAAAAATTTTGAAACATCTTCAGAATATGATCATGCTCAATTTCAAGAAAAATCTAATGTTGAATATTTGTCATGTAGACAAATGTCTCTCTATTCTATAGAAGAGTTTGGTAGCTCTACAATTGAAATTTTCCTAGGTAGGACATTGAACATAAACAAAAACTTGGAGAAACTACAACAAGAAGAGCTAATCAAAACATTACAAAAACATTCTGTTGCATTTGCATGGGAATACACCGACATGAAAGGCATTGATCCTAAGACTTGTATCCATCACATCTATATTGAGGAAAACAATAGACCTATCAGACAACCTCAGAGAAGGATGAATCCAAATCTTAGGGAGATTGTAAAAGAAGAGCTCCAAAAATTACTAAATGTAAACTTCATTTACCCAATTTTAGATAGCCAATGGGTTTCCCCTTTGGTAATTGTGCCTAAAAATAATGGTAAATGGAGGGTGTGCATTGATTATCGAGAATTTAATAAAGCAACCCTTAAAGATCATTTTCCTTTGCCTTTTATAGATCAAGTGTTAGATACATTAGCAGGTAAGAAGTATTTCTCATTCTTGGATGGTTTTAGTGGTTATAATCAGATTCAGGTAGCACCTGAGGATCAGGATAAAACCACATTTACTTGTCCATGGGGAACTTATGCCTACTGAGTACTTCGTTTTGGGTTATATAATGCACCTGCAACATTCCAAAGAGCAGTACTAGGAATTTTTTCTGATCTGATACATGATTGTGTAGAGGTATATATGGATGATTTTACAGTCTATGGAAATACATTTGAAGAAGCTTTGGAAAATTTGGAAAAAGTTCTTAAAATATGTAAGGAAACAAACCTTTCACTAAGCCATGAAAAATGTTTTATGATGTTTACAGAAGGTATTGTTTTAGGACATCACATTTCGGGAGATGGGATTAAAGTTGACAAATCTAAAGTTGAAGTCATCTCTAAGTTATCAATTCCAAATTGCCAAAAGGATGTTAGAAGTTTTCTAGGATTTACAGGATACTATAAGAGGTTTATAGAAAATTTCACTAAAATAGCATCTCCATTCTTCAAATTACTTATCAAAGATTATGAATTCAATTGGAATCCTAATTTCCAATTGGCATTTGAAACCTCGAAAGAAAAAATTTCTGAAGCATCTATTTTAAGAGGTCCAAATTGGAAACTCCCTTTCCATATTTCCACAGATGCTTCAGATACAGCTTTGGGAGCTGTATTGGGACAAAAAGATTTGAGTCCTTATGCCATTTACTATACAAGTAAGTATTTGACTCCCACTTAGTTGAATTATACTATGACTGAAAAGGAATTTTTAGTTGTTGTTCATGCAATTAACAAGTTCAGACACTATATAACAGGCTATGAAACCTTTGTTCATACAGATCACTCTACAATTAGATATTTGATGAATAAACCTATTACTAATGGCAGAGTTACAAGATGGCTTTTACTTTTGCAAGAATTCAACATTACTGTGCTAGATAGACCTGGAAAACAAAACACAATTGCTGATTTCTTGTCCAGGATTCAGAATATCAAAGAAGATTCTCTGGTTGAAGATAAGTTTCCTGATGAATATCTTTTTGCAGTAACTACTCAAACTCCTTGGTTTGCAGATGTTGCTAACTACTTGGTCACAAGAAAGTTACCTTCACATTTGTTTCCTAGAGAGAAAAGGAAAATTATTCAGGAAAGTGCAAGATATTCATGGATCACTAATGAATTGTATAAAACAGGGCCAGATCTTATGATCAGAAGGTGTGTCAGGGAAGATGAAATGCCTGAGATTCTTAAAGCATGTCATGATGAGCCGTGTGGTGGACACTTTTCTGACAATAGGACAACCTATAAAATCCTTTCTTTAGGATATTATTGGCCATCCATCTTCAAGGATGCTAAAGAATATGTCAGAAGATGTGACAACTGCCAAAGGGTAGGGAAACCTGCTCCCTCAAATAAAATGCCATTACAAACTCAGGTACTTATCAAAACTTTTGAAAAATGGGCCTTAGACTTTATTGGACCAATTAATCGTCAATCTAAGCAGAAAATGTATATATTGGTATGCAATGATTATGTCACTAAATGGTTAGAAGCCAAAGCATTACCTTTTGCTAATGAAAAATCTGTAGTTAATTTTCTTTTTGAGGACATCTTCAATCGTTTTGGTGTTCCAAGAGAAATTGTGACAGATCAGGGATCTCAATTCACATCTAACATGGTGGAAGGGATTGTGGAAGAATACAAGATCAAGCATAATAAATCTACTCCCTATCATCCACAAGCAAATGGTCAAGTGGAATCTACAAATAAAGTGATTGAAGGAATCCTCACCAAGACTGTGCATCTACATAGAAGAGATTGGTTGGAAAGGCTTCCTGAAGCCTTATGGACCTATAGAACTACATGGAGGAACACAACGGAACATACACCCTATGAACTTGTTTATGGGAAACAAGTCCTATTCCCTATAGAGTTCCAAATCAAAACTTTCAAGATGACAGTCCAACTGGGACTAGATTTATCAGAGGCTCAAAAGCATAGGCTAGAGAAATTAAATGAACTTGATGAAATCAGGTAAGACATAGTTCAAAGGACTGGTATAGTCCAACAACAGAGGGCTAAATTGCATGACAAATATATCAAGGACAAGAGGTTTCAAATGGGAGATTGGAGGCTGTTATTTGATTCAAAGTTTAAAGATTTTCAAGGGAAGTTTCAAACTCATTGGCTTGGGACATATGAGATTGAAAAAGTCTTTAGTAATGGAGCAGTGAGGATCAGAACAATAGATGAAAGTAAAACTCCTCTTCTTGTGAATGGTCATAGATTAGAAATATATCAGAAACCAATTTCAAAGGAGGAGTTCATCAAGATCTTCTAGGACAATTATGAAATGAAGTTAGTGAAGAAGAATCCTTCTTCTCCACTAACTTAGTCTTTATTTTTTCCCATATATATTGTGAAAAAAAAATAAAAATAATAATAAATTGTATAAGGTTGAAAACCAATCATTGATTGGCATGCTTATACAGAAAATACTGGGTGAAAATCAGAGGTTTTTGACACCCTATATTTTCCATTTTCTTTTTGTAATAAGTGGTGACAAAAATCCACAGTCACTCTGTAGTTCAGATTCTGCAAAATTCATTATCTCATCTCACCTCACTCTGTTTTATTTTTACAGTTTCACTTCATTCCATTGTCATATTTCATCAATAAATTTTTCCTTTTCCAGTACTTATTCCATCTCCATTTTCATTTATCATCTTCTCTTACATCTCATTTTATTTTCACTTACATAGCCATTTCCATTTCATTCATGATCCATAAGCCATATTTCACTTTCTGTTTCACGTTCTGCAGTTGATTCTGTTCTGCAACTAATCTGATTCCGCAGTTACAATTTGTTTATTAGTTCAAACACATGTGTATAGTTCATAATAAAACCATGTATGTATGGGATTGAAGAAAAATCAAATTTTTGAAGACCAATCATGCTCAAGGTACCTGTGGATCAACATAAAAAAAATTAGCAAGCGGAAGGTAAAGGTTCCAAAGGTAAATGCAAAAATTTATTTCAAAAATCAATTTGAAAACATAAGTTTGTATAGTATGTATAATCACATGTCTCCTTAATCAACCATCATTTGATTTGACCACCACGATGTCTCCGCCATATCTTCCATCTTTAATGACAAACAGTCTCAATGATTCTTTCATAACAAATCTCCGCTTCAAACTCCATAACCTATACTCAAACGGTCCTCCACAACTACACCTTTTAACAGTCAAGACAATGATGTCTATTTATTACATGCAAACTCTTAAGTTTTCCTCTCATATTCATGCAGTCATTCCATATACAGAGTCTTCCTATTTCTATATACGTAGTCATTCCATTTCTTAGATACCACTCATTTCATAGACAGTGAGAGTAATTTTGAAGGTTAACCGAAAACAGAGGATATGGGGCTTATTGTCAGAATAGAACCTGTAGGGGTAAAATATATGGAGGGGTATCCACAGCTTAAAGGGATGCTACAGAAGGCTGGATGGTTAAATTTTATTGAAAAATTTGACGGCTACCACAAGGAAATTACCAAATCTTTTGCAAGATCATTTGATGGCACAGAAGTGAAGATAGGAGATATCAAATTTGCAGTCGCAGAATCCTTCATAGCAGAAGCAACACAGCTCCCGAGACTAGGATAAAGATGGTTTAAAAACAAGGAATTTCATGATGAATCTTGGAAAGTGATCCTTAGAAACCCAGGTATGGATGTTACAATATTTAAAAAAGGGATTCCTATTTCAACACTCAAGAACAAATGGAGTAACATGTTGTTAATATTGAAAAACTTCATTACATGTGAAGGAAGATTTGGGTGTATGTATGTTTACCATATACACTTATTAATGAATTTTTTAGAAAATGGAACCATCAATCTTCCCTTCTTCCTTCTAAACAGTCTGAGAAGGATGGCAACAAATGTCCAAAAGAAGATTGAATCCATAGAAACAACTATGTAACATCATGGATTAGTGAAGATACTAGTTGAATTCCATTTGAGAAGTGTAGGGGATACATGGGAAGATTTCTTGGTAAGAAATTTCTTCCAGGATGCTCGAGATTCATCTGAGGGAAGTCATGTTAAGAAAAGTAGGAGGAGAAAGATCAACATTAATATTCAACACTCCTCACAAAATAATTATGCAGAGACAACTTCTAAACCAGAGGTTAGGAAGCAGACTAAACAGAAAGGAAAAATGAAAAAGAGAGCTGAAGAAATCAATGAAGACATTCCTGAACCTTCATCACCACAAGAAGATTGTTAAACGCACATGGGAAACATAGAATAGGAAAGATAAATCATGTGAGTACCTTTTTTTTATTAACAGGAGATATACATTTATAGTACATTATGTGACCGTTGGGATTCACATCCCAAGGTCTCTTGGACTGCTTTTGTCCATTCGACTTCCACACTAACCCATTGAGGATTAGGTGTCCAACATTCCCCCCCTTAATCCGAAGGGTTATGTATGAGTCCAAGAAGAGAGCTTGATCCAGGTGGATATTGGTGGCCACTTGCCAAGTCCACCTGGACCCCCACCATTGTCCTTCTCAGCCTTTTCAGTTTCCTTAATTGTAGCACAACTTACTATTTTTAGCAGTTTTTCGGGTCCTGAACTTCCGGAGCCGTTTTGAGGCCCTAAACGACGTTTTTTTGGGATTCTGGGGCAACATGGGTCCATGGACCCATGTTGCCTCCCAAAGTGGTAGTACTCGGATAGATCTTTCTAACGAGCTATCGTACGCGTCAAACGGAGATCGTATGCCAAAGTTACGACCCCGGGAAATTGATGTACCAATTTACCCAAACGGGGCCCACAATTTGGCGTTTCGTCTTCTAGGGTTAGATTTCGGAATGTTAAGGGTTTTCCATTGTTTCTCAACAATAAATAGGCCTTCGAGCCCCATTGTAACACAGTTTTTAGAACAGTTCAGAGGCATGTAGCCATCATATCTCTTCTCAGAGATAAGCTACCATCGCCCTAGCTGGTTTATTTCCAATTCTGGTTGTAAGCATATTTCAGTATTTTCCATTAATGAAATGAAGTATTATTTCCGCTGCATCTTTGTGTATATGGTTATCTCTGTAATTTGTTGCGTTCTTGTTTAAATCCGGATCAGTGGTATCAGAGCGGTCTGCTTTTTCTCTGTTTTTCTTTGCATGTCCCCAACAAGGTCGGGATATAAGGAGTTAGGGCTTGAACTGGTTGAACCTTTGCAAGACCAGCCTCGCAAATCCCGACGGCCTCCCATGGCGGACGAGAAGAAAGACGAGGGGGCAGGAGATCCCATCAAAATCTTGCTCGAAGAAGCCCTCGAGCGACAACGGAACACGATGATGGACAGCTTTGCCCAGATCCTTCAGCGGCTACCCAGAAGCAACGCATCGGCTTCCAACAGCTACTCTGGAAACGCCACACCCTTTAAGGTACAAGTTAATTTTGAAATCCCCATATTTGAGGGTCAGATAGACGCAGATGCCGTAGATAAATGGTTAAATCTGCTAGAGGGTTATTTTTCTGTTCATGAATTTTCGAGTCGGGAAAAGATTGTTTTTGCTCTTCTCAAAGCAGCCCCCCACGTCAAGGATTGGTGGGAAACCTACTGCGAGCAGAAGGATGAAAGTACTGGCTCACTATTTTCAGCCGCACCCACCTGGGATTCGTTCCGGGACGCCATCAAGGAGCAGTACTACCCTGTCGGAAGCTATGAGGATGAATACATAAAGTGGACCACGCTGCGGCAGGGAAGGGACCAGGACGTGCCGGAGTTCACCAATCTTTTCCATACCCTTCGCACAAAGTTGGTTATCAAGGATTCAGAGCAACATTTGATACTGAAATACCGCGGCTGCCTGCACAAGTACATCCAGGAAGAAATACAATTCCTAAACATCCCCTCGCTCGGCGCAGCATACCGATATGCCGTCAAGGTCGAGCAGAAGTTGAAACAAAAGAAGCGAGACTTTGGATCTGCAAATCCAAAGCAGGGGAAAGGTGCCCCTAAACCACATAACAAAGGACAAAGCCAAGGCGGGACAACCCAAGACAACCAGCCGAAGCTGCAAGCAAAGAACAACGCCGCGAAGCCGAGAAAGGACACTGGAAAATGGTGCGAGTTCCATAAGAGCTCCACTCACAACACAAGTGAGTGTCGGGCCAAGCAGTCACTGGTGGCTGAGCTAAAGGTTTCAGAATCAGATGCATGTTCCGACTCTGAGTCAGAACCCCATAAGGGGTATGAAAAAGGGAAGTAGATCATTGATGCGGACCCCAGCGCCACTGTTGCTACCGCAAAGATCCAGAAAAATGAACCCGAAGATCCAGAGGAGGAGGAGCGTCTCTTCCTCTCCCAGATGTGGGTAAAGGGCTCCCCGATACAGTTCATTGTTGATAGCGGGAGTCAAAAGAACCTCATTTCGGCAGAGGTCGTGAAGCGGTTGGGCTTACCGACCACAACACATCCACAACCATACACCATTGGGTGGCTTCACCAAGGACGAGATCTTCGCGTGAGCCAGCAGTGTCGCCTTCCATACAACATCAAGCCCTTCACAGATGAGGTATTGTGTGACATTGCTCCCCTTGAAGTTTGTGATGTATTACTAGGACAACCATACTTGTGGAAGCGACATGCTGTGTATGAATCAAGGCCCCGTGCTGTTATTATTACATTGGGAAATAAGTTGTTCAGGATACCAGAGGTAGCACCACCTGCCGCCATCTCTTTGATTACTGCAAAACAATGCAGTAAGATCATTTCCAAAACCAGGAAATTTGTTTTCCTGATGATACGCCCTCAAGGAAAGAAGAAGACAGTGGCCGCGGCCTCCAAACGGGGTCCCTCTGCACGACAACTACAGATGGACAAGGTTGTGGAGGAGTACGAGGACATCTTCACCTCCCCGGCCGGGGTTCCTCTGCACTGTCAAGTCAAGCACTCCATCGATCTGACCCCAGGTGCGCCGCTACCCAATGGACCAATTTATCGGCGCTCCGTTCTGAAGAACAATGAAATCAAGAGACAGATTCAGGAGCTCCTGCAGAAAGGTCACATCCGTCCGAGTTCATCGCCCTGTGGGAGCCCGATCGTGTTGGTACAGAAGAAGGATGGGACGTGGAGACTCTGTATTGACTATCGGGTGCTGAACAAGATCACTGTCCGTAATAGGTACCCGATCCCGCGGATTGATGACCTCCTAGATCAACTAAAGGGGGCGAAATATTTCAGCAAGATCGATCTGAAGTCAGGATATCACCAGGTACCAATCGAACCCTCCGATGTGTGGAAGACTGCCTTCAAATCCAAGGAGGGCCTCTTCGAATGGTTGGTCATGCCTTTCGGATTGACGAATGCTCCTGCAACCTTTATGAGGCTAATGGATGACATCTTGTGGCCATTCACCAACTCCTTTGTAGTAGTATACTTGGATGACATTCTGATCTTCAGCCAGAGTTGGGAAGAGCACCTCCACCACATCCGACAGGTTCTCCAAACACTGCGGCAACACAAGCTATGTGCCAATTTGGAGAAATGCACTTTTGGCATGACCCAGGTTCAGTATCTGGGATACATCATTGATGAACAGGGGGTGCATGTCGATCCAGCCAAGATCCAAGTCATTCGGGATTGGCCCTCTCCAACCACTCTAACAGAGCTCCGCAGCTTCCTAGGTCTTGCCAACTTCTACCGCAGGTTTGTGTTGGGGTTTTCTCATATTTCTTGGCCCTTGAGTCAAGTCACCAAGGGCGGGGCGAAAGCAAAATTCTTTTGGTCTGAATCTCAACAGAAGGCATTCAAGGAGTTGAAGGATCACCTCTGCACGGCACCAGTGCTCGCGTTACCAGATTTACAACAACCATTTGAGGTCGAGACAGATGCCTCTGACTATGCTATTGGGGCAGTCCTTACTCAACATGGACATCCAGTGGCATATCACAGTGAAACACTTTCAGACACAGTCCGGAAGTACCCCACTTATGATAAAGAGATGTATTCCATTGTACAGGCCTGCCGACAATGGAAGCATTACATTTTGGGGAAGGAAACGGTCATCCACACAGACCACCGACCTCTGCAGTTCATACAGACCCAAGGGAAATTGCAGAATGATCGCCATCAGAAGTGGTCTACATACCTGCAACAGTTTCACTTGAATATCAAGTATAAAAAGGGCAGCACCAATAATGTTGCAGATTGCCTCAGTCGGCCACCGATCATGGCGCTAACCACCGTGCTCAACTCTTGTGGGCACGAGACTTCTGATTGGCCACTTCTCTACAAAAGCGACCCAGAATTCGGTCACACATACCAGACACTCTTGGAGGGACGGCAGGTTGCAGATTTTCACCTCCAAGACGCCCTATTATGCCACCTCGGTCACCTTTGTGTTCCTTCAAGCGAGCGTGCCAAGATGATTTGGGAAGCACACTACAGTCGGGCTGCTGGGCATTTCGGGGTCGAGAAAACAGTGGCAGTACTGCAAAATTATTTCTATTGGCCGAATCTTCGACAGGATGTTGGGAAGTACATCCGATCATGTACTTCCTGTGCCATTGCCAAACCGTCCATTAAGAAGCACGGCCTCTATACCCCATTGCCTACCCCTAGTCAACCTTGGGAATCCATCTCCATGGATTACATGTCAGGCCTTCCTTCCACTAAGAATGGAAATGACTGTGTTTTTGTGGTCGTCGACAGGTTCTCGAAGATGGCCATTATGATGGCCTGCAAGAAGAATATCACAGCAGAAGCCACTGCTAAACTCTTCTTTGAACGAGTGTGGGTGCACTTTGGGATCCCACAGTCTATCATCTCAGATCGGGACAGTCGGTTTCTCAGCACATTTTGGTCCAGTCTCTGGTCAATGCTGGACACCAAACTCACGAAGTCCACAGCCTTCCATCCTCAAACTGATGGCCAGACAGAGGTTGTCAACAGGATGATTGTGCACATTCTGCGCATGTATAACTCAAAGCATCCACGCACATAGGACGAGAGCCTCCCCTATGTTCAGCACAGCTACAACCGAGCTCTTCACAGCTCCACTGGCCATAGCCCTTTTCAGGTGGGTTTGGGATTCCAGCCACTATGCCCCATTGATGTGGCCATGCCCCTTGTAGCTACTCACATGAATTCAGCTCATGTCCAGTCCGAAACAGATAAGGCCACCAGCTTCATTGAGCGCATCCAACATATTCGCCAGCAGGTCCATGACATTCTTGAGAAATCAAATGCCAAGTACAAGCAGCGACATGATCAACACCGGGTGCCACACAAGTTTCAGGTGGGCGACAAAGTCTGGTTGCATTTGCAAAAGGAACGCCTTACTGGAGCCTATCGGAAATTGAGACCACTCCGATATGGTCCTTACACCATTACTAAGGCTATGGGAGACAATGCATTTGAGCTCAGTATTCCCCCATTTCTTGGCCTGCACCCAGTGTTCAATGTGGATCGCCTTCGGCCATACTTCCCACCATTGCTAGACACATCCGACATTGCAGAACAGCTCAAACCCACAGAATTAAATCCAGATTGCATGGAACAAGCTGCAACTGATCGGATCATGGACACACAGATCAAGAACACTCGCCAACAGAATATCCAACTGTATCGAGTTGTCAAAGCAGGCCAACTCCTTCAGCAGGGCAAGTGGCTCACCAGGGAACAAGTTCAGCAGAAGTTTCCTCATCTCATGGAGGAGCTCAACGCAATGGGGACCATTGCTTCCTAAGGGGGGAGGAATGATCCAGGTGGATATTGGTGGCCACCTGCCAAGTCCACCTGGACCCCCACCATTGTCCTTCTCAGCCTTTTCAGTTTCCTTAATTGTAGCACAACTTACTATTTTTAGCAGTTTTTCGGGTCCTGAACTTCTGGAGCCGTTTTGAGGCCCTAAACGACGTTTTTTTGGGATTCTGGGGCAACATGGGTCCATGGACCCATGTTGCCTCCCAAAGTGGTAGTACTCGGATAGATCTTTCTAACGAGCTATCGTACGCGTCAAACGGAGATCGTATGCCAAAGTTACGACCCCGGGAAATTGATGTACCAATTTACCCAAACGGGGCCCACAATTTGGCGTTTCGTCTTCTAGGGTTAGATTTCGGAATGTTAAGGGTTTTCCATTGTTTCTCAACAATAAATAGGCCTTCGAGCCTCATTGTAACACAGTTTTTAGAACAGTTCAGAGGCATGTAGCCATCACATCTCTTCTCAGAGATAAGCTACCATCGCCCTAGCTGGTTTATTTCCAATTCTGGTTGTAAGCATATTTCAGTATTTTCCATTAATGAAATGAAGTATTATTTCCGCTGCATCTTTGTGTATATGGTTATCTCTGTAATTTGTTGCGTTCCTGTTTAAATCCGGATCAGAGCTGTAATACAAAATGTGCAAAAAATGCATGGCAGCACTAGGCTGAATGTGCTCTATGAAATTTTGGTATAAAGGGTAGTGGTTTAAGGATGACCACCAACACTGGAACGCTTAGTGCAGTTCCCGGAACTCTTCCAAAACTGGCAAGAAACTGAAGTTTTCTGCTAGAGGAAGTGATCCTATTGTTTTAAAGAGGGAAACCTTCAACCATAAAAGGGAGGTCTCACCCCGCATAAAAGGTAAAACTTCAACCTGAAAAGGGAAGTCTCAACCTGTGATGGTTTAAGGATGACCAACAACTCTGGAATGCTTAATGCAATTCCTGAACTCTTCCAAAATTGGCAAGAAGCTGGTGTCTTCTGCTAGAGGAAGTGTTCTCAATTGTGTTCCTGGAATTCTTCCAAAACTGGCAAGAAGCTGAAGTCTTCTGCTAGAGGAAGTGTCCCAGATTGCCAACTGAAGGCATGTTCATGGGCATCTTAGTCTCTGGCTACAACTCTGAACCTGGTGTGGCAGGTTGTGGCTCAGGCTCGCTTGATGTGGCTTTGAAGCTTGTAGATGACCATCATTTCCCCCCCTGTCAGATACAAGGTGAGATGATGGAGAAAACTCAACTGCAAGACTGTTCAATACTCTGGAACAAGTTCTGACATGTGTTTGGAATATCTTCTTGGCTGTTGATGCCCATTGCCAAGAAGCGATCCATCCAAGATGAATCTTTGTTCTTGCAGGACATTTATTTCTGAAGCATCTGTGTGAAGAATGGCTGGTTTTATGACAGTGCTTACATGGATGAAGATCAAAACAGTGATCTTTCAAATGGCCAACTCGGTCACAGTGTTGGCATTTCACAATCTGTTGTTGTTGTTGTTGTTGTTGTGGAAGAGGGGTAGAGTCTGGAACAGCTGAAGCTGAACTGTCATGAGGAGCAGGTGAACTGTCATGAATGAATCCGGCACTTTGAAATTGAATGGTCTTGGCGTAGTCTGGAATATGAAAGGACAAGTCCTTGTCATATCCAAGACCAGTTCTGTGCTTGTTGTGGACAAGCTGTTCCCAAGGTCTGATGATGGGCTTGGGAAGTGCAGACTGAGTTTCTACATCTGTATGTACAACTGCTGCTTTATTGGGTACTGAATCTGAATGAACTTGAACAATATTGACTTGCTGTTTATGGGAGTCTGTTTCATTGTTCTGAACAGAAACAGGTTCAGAATGACTCCTTCGTTTTAATTCTTCTTGCTGTAGCTGTGTTTCAAGCTGCAAAAAATCAATTTTCTCTTGTGCATATTGTAGACATGTTTGAATTTCTGAGAGAGAGCCTTTGCTGATTTGGAATGTTTCATGATTAGAGGAATATATCAGAGTTTTTAAGAACTCTAATATTTCAGTAATTCGAGGCATATTCTTCATTGTCAAAATTACACCCCTTTAAAACACTGATTACAACTATGACCCAATGAGTAAAAGTAACACCCACTCACAGTACAAAGACACAGAAAAATCCTTTGTAAATGTGCAGCAAATGAATCAAGGAACAGAAACTATAATGAGTTTTAAATACAGTTCCACAACTGGGGCAGCAGCAACTGCAACATTGGCAACTGAGAAGAGAAGCCAGCTGCCTCAAGCTGGATCTTCAGAGAGTCTTCTTGCCCAATTAAGAGATATACAAAAGAGGCTCCTTGAGTTTATTAGAAAGAGGGTATCACTTCTTGAAAAAGCACTGAATGCTGAATATCATAAGGAGTCAATAATTGCAGAGCAGAAGGAATTTGAGTCTATCAATGAAGAACTTGAGCAAGAGGCTAGAGATGCACATCAACCACTTGCAGAAATTGGTAGCACTGCTTTTTCTGCTCTATCAGCTCTAGGTTGATATTTATGCGTTTCTGCTGAAAGTTGACCCAAAGTTTTGATTCCAGATCCAGAAGAGGTGTCAACACATGCTTTTCATAATGATTCAAATCACCTGGAATTAGCTAGACTTTACAACGAGATGTGTAAGGTGATTAATGAAAATGAGCAAGAATCATTTCAAACATATACAGGAAATAAGTCAGCTGGGCTTCGTTTGAGGAGAAATCTTCGCAATACCAATGGACATGAGAAACCTTTGGATGTGCCTCTAAAGTGAGGGCAATCCTTTGAATTTTGTTGCTGTACACGAAGATGCAGGGTCTTTATGCCACGAAGAAACAAGTACGCTGCATTTGGACTTAATACACCTCCCAAGACATCGTGCAAAGCACGTACTGTGCCAATAACCTTGTTTGAACCACTCAAACTGCCTGCAAGAACATCATTATGATCTGCAATATATTTAGTTACCGAATGCAATACAATATCTGCGCCGAGTGCTAACGCTTTCTGGTTAACAAGCGTTGCAAAAGTACAATCTATACAAACCAATACACCCTTTTTATGACAAATCTTGGAAACCAGCTCAATATCAATACATCGAAGATAAGGGTTTGTGTATCAAATGAATTAAGCCATCATTCTTCGAACAACACTGGGAGCCAACCCTCTGTTTCTCAGATTAACCTCCACCACGAAATTCGATATCTGGTAGCTTGTAGTGCCTTCATTCGAATGAAATGCTGGTAAGTTCAATTCTCTTTTACGTGAATACCAACCCTTCAAGGGAAACACTCAGAGCCAACGGAAAGAAGCCCTACAATGCCAGCCAAAAGCTCGAGTAGACCATGGTGCCTGATCAGAAGAAGTCTTGATTTCAGAGAAAAAGAGTGCATAAATACCCAATTTTTCTACTCATCGATCCTGGGCAATATCAAGTGCACATATATATAGGCGGTATCTCAATGTAAAAAACCATATACCAGAAATATCATACACAAAGAAATTTCCGAGATCCAAATCTAGAAGAACTAAATTACAATGTGATTTATAAACACTCATCGCACAAAATGGCTTTCAACCTCATATACTTTCATAATTATCCTATGCATGAGAACTGCGCAATATGCCATGAAGATAACCACCAGTCATGATCAAAGAGACAAGGGATACAACACCAGCAGGGAAAACCTTTCCAGATTTCTTGAAACGAGACCCCAGAAGGCTACCTCCTTCACGGCAAGCCCGGTCTCCTCCACGAGTCACGTACAACAGTGGCAACAAGCGCCCTTTTCACGGGAGCAGCAATCACTGATCGGCTTAAGAGCTTGCAGGGCTTCCACCACCACGACTCCACTCCGGTTCTGAGGAAAAGCCACGCCGCCGCTCTTGTAATCTTGCCGTAGTCCGCGATGCCTAGGGTCTACACTCTCAGATCCAAAGCTTGCAGAGTTGGGTAATGTCGCCGTACTCAGGAAATATACAATTTCACCGTCAGATACAGAAACCAGATTCAACACCTCCTCCGCACCGCCGATGGCATAAAATGAACAAGAGAGCTGAGTCTGACGTTGAATCCACCAACCTCTCGGCTCTATCGACGATCCCCATAATTTACCACCAACGACGACCTCTTGCACGACAGTCCGACAAAAAATACCCCGCTACCAACAGAGAAAACACTATTGATCTCTTCCAACAGGCGTTAAACAACCTTCTCTATGAGTTCACCCTCGTCAACAAAATGACGGCCACCGATCTCCTCACACAACAGAGGTTGACGGCCACCGATCTCCTCACACAACAGAAGAATATGAATCACGCGGTTGGCGCGATTGAAGAATGGTCCACTCACTCCGTTCTTGAAACTAAAAATCACGTAAGGCCAGAACTCAATCGGCTCAACTATCGTGCCAAATTCCGTGCTGATCTTCCTTCAAAACTCGTCGGTCTCTCCGCTGAGGGTTATAGGCAGTCCTGACCCCCGGAACAGAAAGTAGTATTCTAGGACAGCAGGTGCGATGTCGCTGGTGTATGGCAGTATATGGGCGAGCACAGTTAGGAGAACTGCGTGCCTGAAGCAGAATACCATACCATATCAATAGAGCGCGTATACAGTGGAATGCATATACTGTATATCAATGGAACGCGTGTATTAATGGAATGCTGGTCATCAGGGTCTGAGACAGTGTATGCAGTAACACACCAACATATCATTCCAGCGTATCTTTGTCAACAGAACCTTGTGGGATCGTCGCACGTCTACTGTTACTCCCGACGAGGATATCTTCTATGCTGTATCGCTCCTCCGTTTCAACAAACCTTATCCAGAGGGGCCTCCTCTCTCGGCTGTCCTTGATCAGAATAACGCCATTCTTGAGGCAGACTTCCGTTGTCAATTCTGTTGGCAGCCCAAATAGGCACAGGAAAAGGAACTCGTCCCTCTACACATCAGCGACTTGGTTCCTCAAATAAAATACTCAGCGCCTTCAAAAGTCGGTGAAACTCTGTCATGCACCAAAGTCGCAATACGTTGCTTCAACGCTCCAAAAACTTCCCTGAGAGTGTACCAACCACAATACAGAAATGCACAGTCCCTAGTTTAGCGCAGGAGAATTAATGTGACCACAGGATTCAGGACTGAGTATGTGGCAGAAAAATAGGAGTTACAGGAGAATCTAAAACGTCTATGAGGCCAGCAGCGTGGAGAGGGCAGCGTATGGAGGCCAGCGTTGTATATGGAAGCCCAACAGTCCAAATTCAGAGTCTTAGCACAATTCGAGCAGCGTAGCAGAGCAACGTAGTAGGACTATGTCAGAGGAGTGAGGGCGGTTATAAAATTGGCAGAAAATCCATGACAAACTGACATTCTTCTGAATAAAATAATATCATGTCAGATACCATGTCAGAGAATAATGGTAAATCACAGTGCTGTTATACCAGCGTTCCTACCACAACGTTCAACGTTTACTTAAAAACGCATATGACAAAGGGCGTAGTCAATAAAAATGACAGACAGACATCTCAGAACCGCTTGGACATCGCTGGACAGCGCTGGCAGTGTCAGGAGCAACTAACATTTAGTTGAAGAAATATTCGTGAGAAAATATTCCTGAGATGCAGAATTGATGGCAGAAATGACTGCACAGAAAGGCCATAAGGCAAATGGATCACATTAATTATGCAGGGCAGGAATACGCCCGCTCTGATACCATGTTAAACAGACATGGGAAACATAGAATAGGAAAGATAAATCATGTGAGTACCTTTTTTTTATTAACAGGAGATATACATTTATAGTACATCATGTGACCGTTGGGATTCACATCCCAAGGTCTCTTGGACTGCTTTTGTCCATTCGACTTCCACACTAACCCATTGAGGAGTAGGTGTCCAACAAAGATGAACGACTACTCTCTGAAAGACTGACCAAGATCAAGGAGCAAATCAAGAAAAATAAGGAGATAGGAAAGAGGAAGAAGGACACAAAAGAAGAAACCATAAGCTTCCAAAACCTGAGAAGGAGCTCTAGACTCCGAGGTAAGGTGAAGAGGGTAACATCAAAAGAAGCCCAGTTCATAAACTTGGAGGAAGAAACCCCAGTTCAATTTCCTGACAGTGTTCCATATGAACACATTCCACAAAACTCTCTTCCACAGAATTTTGAAGGCATCCCAAGTAGAGCTTCTCCTGGCATAGATCCAATACAACAACAAATCTATGACTACATAGAGTCATTAGAGAAAAGGAATACCTCGATAGATCCAAGATCCTCAACTAATCCAGAGCAGCCTATCACCCCACAAGAATCTTTAACTAGCTCTCTTAAACAAGAAATCTTTGAGTTAGAGATTTTGAACAGGCACATTCAAAAAGAAAATGAGACCTTGAGGGAACAAAACAAGCTGGATAAAGCTATTCATGACAACACAATGTTACACTTGGGATTATGGTACAAGAAAAACAGGAAGCTGAAGAGGAAAAATAGGAAGCTGAGCAGAACACTTATTAACCTCAAATACAGACTTCTTATGAAGAAGCCAAGGATGGCAGTCAGTGCAAAGAGAAGTAAGAAAAGGAAGTTGGATGTGTTGGCAGAAGTGTCAGAACAAATGAAATAGGAGAAAGAAGGTCACATTTTTGAAAATTTCATGGGGACATGCAATGATTTTGCAGTGGGGGTATGTTGAGCCTCAAAATTACTCTTTCCCTAGCAACTCTTCTCATTCCTTTTCTTTGTTTTTCCATGAAGAAGATGCATTATTATCATCAATGACTGGTATATACTGTCTTGAGGAGGACATTTAGTGATTTACATGTTATGATTTTATGTTTTGTTGTTTGAATAAATTTTTTCATATTAGCTATGGAACGTAGCCTATTCTGTAGCTAATCGACTGTTCCGCAGTTACCTTCATGCTTTAATAGGTTCCAGGTGGCAGAAGGAGAAACTAGCTAAATGGGCAGCTTGGAAATCATCGTGACATGAATCCTGTCCTATTCACCTAGCCCAAATTGACAAAGAAGATGGCATAAGACTATGGTCAATGAAGAAGTCAAATGCAGAGACCGAAGGTAACACGACTCTATTTCGTGATTAATTATACGTTTCGCAGTGATGGGAAGCATTATCGAGAACAACTACCTGCACCTACGGACTCCAACAGCCACCTGTACAACTGAATCCAACAGCCACCATTCGAAGGAATGAATGCTGGACTTGTTGCATCATTATCTATTCATGCAAAGATTGGTGATTGTGGTTCTTTACAAAGTCCATTCTATAAGATCTCCGAGAGATCGAGAGAAGAACATATGGTTTATCTACTACCGGGAGAAGATGAGGATGAATACTATCGGATAGCTACGGGAAATTATTTGGTGTTAAATCAAGGAATTCAAGAGGAATAAATTACTCCAGCTCGATACCGACAAGAATTTATAGTTATTGCATGGGAACAAATCCATTTCAGAAGTATTTTTCCTTTCCAATATTTTTCCGTTGGAGTTTCCCTTATTCCTTTTCTCGAACATAATGATGCGAATCACGCTCTAATGGGTTCTAATATGCAGCGTCAAGCAGTTCCACTTTTTCGACCCGAGAAGTGCATTGCCGGAACTGGGTTGGAAGGTCAAGCAACCATGTCTTGGATTTATGTCTCCAGTAGCCGAGGAAGAAATTCCTCACATTTTCCTTCTACGTGTTTTGCTGTAGCATATTTTTATCTACAAACAGTTGTATGGTTTTTCCTATAAATACCTATGTAAAGGACCGAATAAGTTAGTAGTGATAGTGATAGTTTTATTGTGAAGCAGAAGTTTTTTTAAAACTCCGTAACTCTTTTGTGTCCCTGTTTTTAATATGAAGACCACATGTTTTATGGAAATTTGAAGGAGTTTTCTTGGAGTTGATTAAGCAAGCATAGCCTAATCAGTTGCAGAGGGCCCCTGAACTGAAGAAGGTTTCATTTCTTTTGATTTTCTAGTTAAACTGTAAATTCATTATTTCCTTTCGCAGTGTTTATAATCATCTTCGTACTAACAATGTTTATAATGCAGTTTTCATCATTTTCTTACTAATAGCATTCATAATGCAGGGTAGATTTTTTTGTTAAATCTCTTTCTAGTTTTTATTAGTAGTTAGAAGTTGAAATTCAATGGTGTAATTGATCCGAATTGGATCCATGAAGATTATCAAAGTGCCATGACTGTATCAAAATAGGACAGACTTCAAAATTTATTCAAAGAGCGATCAACGAGACCTCTGGATAGTGGTAGTTTGCAGCCAGCAAGGAACGACGAGGACCTCGGTCAAAGCGTGCTGACCGAGGCCCATGGAGACTGTGCAGGAGGCAAAATTGGCAGTTGGGAAGCCCGGATCAGGAAACGGAGGCCATTTCTGATGCGTGATTAACGCTTAATAGCGCATCGCTGGGCAAAACCCCTTGAGAAGGAAAAGCTCCCAAGTTCTCGATTGCATGGGAAGCCGGGAAACCGTGGGGGAAGGCGCTAAGGCGAAAGGCGGGACCTGTGCTCCAAAACTGGTGGTATATCGTGGGAATCCTTGGGCGGTAAGCGGATTTGGCTGAAAGCAAGCGATTCCATTTAGCGCACAATGCGTGTCCGGCGGATGAGAGAGAAAACCGCTCTCATTGTGCACTAACGGTCGAGCAAGTCAACCGTGCGAAATGAGTGAATGTTTTAGGATCCGGGGGCTCCAGATTTGATGATGGAGATTGCATCCGATGGAGGAACTGGATTTAACAGGGGAATTGAGCCGCATCACATAAATGCTTGAGGTCCGATTTGACTTCTGAGTCAACAGATGAGTCATTCCACAGTGTAACTGAAAAACCGAACCGTTAAGGAAGAGCTGGCGCAGTTCGAGAGAGGACAAGTGGCCACCTCCCTGTGAGACATTGGCGATGACACAGAGGCAGGGAACTCCAAGCGAACAACAACAAGTGAACCGAAGGGGCGCAAGAGGAAGTGAGCAGTCGAAGACAAATTGGCTTTAAGCCATGAACAGATGGAGAAGAGAAGAGGAAGAAAAGAAAAGATAGTGAAGCAAGAAGCAGAAAACAAAGAGCCGAGCTGACCTTAGGCAGCATCGAGCGGACAGAAAGCTTGAGAGGTTCAAGCAATCCCTGAGAGGATCTGTCGGGAATTGAGTACCACATTAGGCTCCTCCCATTAAAGACTAGAGATGTCAATATTTGGTAAGGAAAAGAGTCTGTGCACTCTAGTGGCTTGGGGGATCCAAGAACCACCTTACCAAACATTATCTATTTCAGGAGACTCAAATTGATCTCCTCATTGTAAATATCTACTTTAAAACACAATAAAAGAAGGCCAGCATTGAAATCTGGACCGGAGATGTAGCCCTGGAGAATAGGTTGAACTCCTTATTAGTTGTTGTGTTCTTGCATTTTCTTACTATGTTTTCCTTACTATTTTCCATTTTCCAATGTCTGTGTATTTTGCAATATGATCGATCCATTGCCTAAAATAACATTGACACACACCAGCACATGAGTTTGTAATACCTTCATTCATTAATTATTTAACTGAGGTCACTCACGAGTGATTTTCAGATCAAGTGGTATCAGAGCTTTAGGCTGTCAAGGTAAGACAAGCTTGTGTTGGTTTAGCTATTGAATGTTAACTAGATCAAAGCTCAAATTAGGAGAAGGAGAGTTTGTCGAAACTAATCCTGAAATTAGGAGAGTCTATCATCAAAAGACAATGTCAGAGGAAGGTTCTATGGGACCAGACCCTTAATTCATAGATAGTTTCCTAGCCATAAAATCCATGGTAGAAGAAATTTATAGGGACTTTAGAAAACACAAGGATGAAGATTCATCAGGCTCTAAACAAGACAAAGGAGAAGATGAGTCTCACTTCCATGACCACTCAAAAGGAAAAGGGAAAGAGGAAAGCTTTCTCACACCTCATAATAGCCCTGAACATAAAAAGAAGGCATCTTTGATTAAACTAGATGTTAAATTTGATTTACCTATATATGATGGAGAGTTGAATGTAGAAAAGCTGGACAATTGGATTAGACAAATTGATGTTTATTGTAGAGTGCAGAGTATTGATTCAGACAAGAGCAATATTCAGCTGGCAAGCCTACACCTTGGAGGCACTGCCTTAGTTTGGTGGGAAGGCAGGACCCAAGCTGACATGAAGAGACATAGTAAGACTATTTCTGTCTGGAGTGAATTTGTTTCTACAATAAAAAAGCAGTTCTATCCATTGGCCTATATGCAGCAAGCCATGATGAGCTGGCAAACTCTTCGATAGTTGAAAGGGCAAAGTGTGCAAGGGTACACTCAAGAATTTAGAAAGAGAGCATTGATTTTAGGAATCTCATTAGACTCACCTGAGACTCTGTTGAAATACATTAGTGGTCTACACAGCTACATGAGGCACACTATCCTCATGTTTAATCCCACTAGTATAGATGAGGTATCTGTACAAGCTACTCATCTAGAAGCTAGAGGAGAGAATGGAAGTCCAGAAGTTGGGGGAGCATCCCAACGCACTACAAGCAAGAATAAGGAGAAAAGAAAGCAGAAATGGAAAGCAAGGAAGGCTAACACTGCATAGAAAAGTAAGGCTTCATGCACTCACTGTAAAAAGGATGGGCATGATGATGAACAATGTTGGATTCTGCATCCAGAGCTGAGACCTAAGAAGTTTGAGGGTAAGAAGAAGAATACTGCTACAGCTATTCAGAAAGATTTGGGGTCAGAATTCGGAGATGAAACAACTATTGTAGCCACAGGCATAAGAGGTAAGAATTCTGAAGCATCTACTAGTAACTCTGCACAATCTATTATTGATGAAGAAAATGAGAGAAAAAGACATGAGTTTTTCCATATTCGAGTTATTTCCAAACATCAAAAGATTGATACTTTGTTTGATAGTGGCTCACAAGTAAATTTAATTTTTGAAGCAATTGTAAAGAAGTTGGGATTAGTGACTACACCTCACAAGAAACCATACCCATTAGGATGGTTAAATGATAAAGCACAACTACAAGTGACTAGACAATGCAAACTCAAGTTTTCTTTTGGGTCAGCATTTGTAGATGAGGTTGAGTTAGACATAATTCCTTTGGATATATGTGGAATTGTTTTAGGAAGTCCTTACTTGTATGATAGAAAAGCTATCTTCTATAGAGCTGAGAACAAGTATCTACTTGTTAAAGATGGAATCGAATACTTTTTAAGAGCTCATAAGCTCAAGAATAATTATACTCTCATAAACTCAAGGCAGATGAAATGAATGATAAATTCATGTAAACAATTCTTACTGATGGCTGTAAAGGAAAGGAAACCTGATAAAACCAATATTTGAAGGCTGTAATGCTGAACAACAAGCTGATTTAGAAAAGGTTGTTTGAGAGTATGATATCTTGTTTCAAGAACCTAAAGGTCTGCCACCCAAAAAGGAAATATTGCATGATATTATTTTGCAGCAAGATGCTTCATTGCCTAACATTGGAATGTACAGGTTGTCTGCTTTAGAGAATGCTAAAATCAAGAAGCAGTTGCAGGAGTTGCTCAAGAAAGGGTTCCTCAGACCTAGCACATCACCTTGTGGGTCACCAATCGTTTTGGTAAGAAAGAAAGATGGCTCGTGGAGAATGCACATTGATTACCAAGCACTGAATAAGATAACAATAAAAAATCGTTATCCCCTTCCTCGCATAGATGTTCTTTTAGATCAATTGAAGGAAGCTGTTTATTTTTCCAAGTTAAACTTGCACAGTGGATGCCATGACATAGAGTCGCAGAACAAGATGTAGGGAAAACTGCTTTCAAAACAAAGCAGGGATTGTATGAGTGGCTAGTTATGCCTTTTGGCTTAACTAATACTCCTGCTACTTTCATGAGATTAATGAATGATGTACTCAGACCTTTTCTTGAAGATTTTGTTATTGTGTATCTGGATGACATTCTAATTTTTAGCAAAACATGGGAAGAACAATTAAAGCATGTTAAGCAGACACTAGATGTTTTGAAAAGAGAAAACATTTATGTTAAACTCTCAAAATGTGAATTTGGAAAAACATCTTTGAATTATTTGGGTCATATAGTAAGGGGTGGTGAATTGAAGATAGATCCCTCTAAAGTGGCAGTGATTGTAAACTGGCCTAAACCCAAATCTGCTACAGAAGTTAGAAGCTTCTTAGGGGCAGCATATTGGAGAAAGTCCATTTCTAGCTTTTACTTAATTGCAACTCCCTTACATGATTTAACAATATTGAACAAGGTGTTTCAGTGGGGAGGCAAACAGTAGAAAGCCTTCGACACCTTGAAAGAAAAGATTAGTACAACACCTATACTAGCACTGCCTGATCTTCAAAGACCATTTGAGATCCAAACAGATGCCAGTGACTATGCCATGGGAGCAGTGTTGACACAGCCCGGTAAACCCATATGTTATCATTCTGAGACCTTTAATTCCATAGTAGTTAACTATCCTATATATGATAAAGAATTGTATGCATTAGTATAGAGTGTGAAAAAGTGGAAACATTACTTAATGGGAAAGGAAACAATAATACATATTGATCATCAACCACTTCAATATCTACACTCCCAAACTAAGTTGCAGCAATCAAGACACTATAGATGGACAGGGTTTCTACAACAGTTTCATTTAGTCATCAGATATAAAAAGGGCATACATAATAAAGTTGCAGACATGTTATCTAGATCCATTATAAATGCATCTACTATACTTAAAGCATAATTCTGTGTTACATGAGAGTTACATTGAACAATATGCTCAAGATATAGACTTTAAAGATGTATATGCAACTTTAAGTCAAGGCAAACGAGTAGAAGAATTGGATTATCATGTACAGGACCGACTCTTGTATCATTGTGGGAAGCTATGCATTCCACAAACTGAAAGAGTAAAGATAATTCGAGAAGCACACACTTCTCTAATATCAGGTCACTTTGGGGTAAGTAAAACAGTTGCATAGATGCAAAGATTTTGTTATTGGCCAAAAATGAATGAGACAGTTTCTAGATATGTAAGAGAGTGTACTATGTGTGCTAAAAGCAAGCCCAACAATAGAAAAATAGGCTTGTACACTCCATTACCAGTTCCTTCTCACCCTTGGGAAAGTGTTTCCATGTATTTTGTTGGAGGACTGCCTAAATCTAGAAAAGGTCATGATTATCTGTATGTTGTTGTGGATAGGTTCAGCAAAATGTGTATTTTGATACCTTGTAATAAACAGATTATAGTTGAACAAACTGCAAAACTATTTTTTGAACATGTATGGGTTCATTTTGGATTACCGACTTCCATTGTATCTGATCGAGACACCCGATTTGTGGGGAAGCTTTGGTCAAGTTTGTGGGAACTGATGGACACCAAACTGAAGAAAAGCACAACTTTTCATCCACAAACCAATGGCCAGATAGAAGTAGTTAATAAGACAGTGATCTAGTTACTCAGAGGATATTGCAACAAACATCCTAAGCTTTGGGATGAAAATTTGTGTTATGTGTAGCATGCTTACAACAGAGCAAAAAATTCTTCTACACAGAGATCTGCTTTTGAGACCTGTTTTGGTTTCACACCGAGGTCTCCTTTGGATTTTGTCTTTGGTAAAGACACCACAGTTGAGGGACACAGTGATGTGGACAGGGCAACTAGGTTCATTGAACAGATCCAAGAGACCCACTAGGTAGTACAGGAACAGCTGGAAAAGAGCCAAGCCAAATACAAGGCAAGGCATGACAAGCATTAGATGGAGCACAGTTTCCAAGTTGGTGACCAAGTCTGGCTGTACATCAGCAAGGACAGGATGCAAGGTGAAGGTAAAAAGCAAAGGCCTATCAAGTAAGGACCCTTCAAGATACTTGAGAAAATTGGTGAGAATGCTTTTCGCCTTGATCTACCAGCTTACATGCACATCTATTCAGTCATGAATGCAGATTGCTTGAGGCTGTTTGAACCTTCACTAATTGAAGATCCTGAAGAGCAGAGTCAATTGCCTTCTATTGATGACTTGCTACCTAAATATCTTAATGAATTGTAGGAAGACATAGTTTTCAACAGGAAGGTGAGGACGACGTGCAAGGGAGATGTTGAGTACCTTAGAGTTGGGCTCAAGGGTTCAAAGCCGAGTAGTGCAAAGTGGATAGAGATTGGACAAGTGAGACAATTGTACCCTCACTTAGTCGATGCTTGAAAACCAACTTTTGGTGGTCCAAAAGATTTTTCAGTGGGAAGGCCGTGATTTGAATTGGATCCATGAAGATTATCAAAGTGCCATGACTGTATCAAAACAGGACAGACTTAAAAATTTATGCAAAGAGCGATCAAGAAGACCTCTGGACAGTGGCAGCTTGCAGCCATCAAGGAACGACGAGGACCTCGGTCAAAGCACGTTGACCGAGGCCCATGGTGACTGCGCAGGAGGCAAAACTGGGAGTTGGGAAGCCCGAATAAGGAAATGGAGGCATCGCTAGGCAAAACCCCTTGAGAAGGAAAGGCCCCGAAGCGCTCGGTTGCATGGGAAGCAGGGAAACCATGGGGAAGGCTCTAAGGCGAAAGGCGGGACCCGCGCTCCAAAACTGGCGGGATATCGGGGGCATCCTTGGGCGGTAAGTGGATTTGGCTGAAAGTGAATGATTCCATTCAATGCATGATGCGTGTCTGGTGGATGAGAGAGAAAACCGCCTCTCATCATGCGCTAACGGTTGAGCAAGTCAACCGCGTGAAATGAGTGAATGTTGTAGGATCTGGGGGCTCTAAATCTGACGACAGAGATTGTGCTTGATGGAGGAACTAGATTTAATAGGGGAATTGAGCCGCGGAACATAAAATTTTGAGGTCTGATTTGACCACTGAGTCGGCAAATGAGTCACTCCACAATGTAACTGAAAAACCAAACTGTTAAGGAAGAGCTAGCACAGTTTGAGAGAGGACAAGTGGCCACCTCTCTGTGAGACATTGGTGATGACGCAGAGGCAGGGAACTCCAAGTGAACAACAACAGGCGAACCGAAGGGGCAGAAGAGGAAGTGAACAGTCGAAGACAAATTGGCTTTAAGCCATGAACAGATGGAGAAGAGAAGAGGAAAAAAAGAAAAGACAGTGAAGCAAGAAGCAGAAAACAGAGAGCTGAGCTGATCTTAGGCAACATTGAGCAGACAGAAAGCTTGAGAGGTTCAAGCAATCCCCGAGAGGATCTATCGAGAATTGAGTACCACATTAGGCTCCTCCCATTAAAGACCATAGAGGTCAAGATTTGGTAAGGAAAAGAGTCTGTGCACTCTAGTGTCTTGGGGGATCCAAGAACCACACTACCAAACATTATTTGTTTTAGGAGACTCAAATTGAGCTCCTCATTGTAAATATTTGCTTTAAAAACACAATAAAAGAAGGCCACCACCGAAAGCTGGACTGGAGATGTAGCCCTGGAGAATAGGGTGAATTCCTTATTAATTGTTGTGTTATTGCATTTGATTACTGTGTTTTCCTTACTGTTTTCCATTTTCCAGTGTCTGTGTATTTTGCAATCTGATTGATCCATTGCCTAAAATAACATAGACACACACCAGCACATGAGTTTGTAATACCTTCATTCATTAATTATTTAACTGAGGTCACTCATGAGTGATTTTCAGATCAGTAATTTAGTTTACTTTATTCACTGTTTTACTAGTCTTTAAATTCTCAATTAGACTGATCAATGCTATTTACTGTTCTTGCCATTTTATTTCTAGTTTATTGACTCATGGTGTTAATGAATGTTTCTGAAGAACCCTTCAAGTTGATAATTCATCCTAAACTAAGTGGTTGAACATTTCATTCATGCAATGAGTCTTTGCTGCATTCTTGTATTTATTTCCTCTTAGAATAATGAAGTACATAATTCCTCAAATGTCATCACAAGGAGGTTTTCTCACAAAATTGAGAGGCAGAGTAACTAAGTATTTCATTTAGTTTTGTTTCTGTAATTAATTAGACATCAGTTACAAATTTCACTTTTTGTTTTTAGTTCATGATTTGGAAATAATGGTAAAACAGGAATAGAAACTCAGTTTTCATTTCTTGCTTAAAGTTTGTTTCCAAGTCTTCCTTAAGCTCTTTTCTTTCTCATTTTTTAGATTTTTTTTAGTAGTCTTTTATGAAAGTTAGACTTAAGATTTTGATAGTTACATTATAAATCATTAGGGATTAAAGGATCAAAAACCCCCAAAACAACATAAAACACAAAAACAATGAAGTAAGAAGGGTCATATAGCACAAACAGTGCACTACACTTCATCAGTTTACGATACCCGGATTGATAATTTATTTAAAGCAATTCAGGACACTGAATTGACCAAACATGCAGTGGGGTATAGAGGCCTTGCTTCTTGATGGTCTGTTTGGAAATGACATAGGCAGTGCATGATCTAATGTACTTCCTGACTCCTATCAAAGATTCAGCCAGTATAAATACTTCTGCATTACTGCCACCATTTTCTCGACCCCGAAATGCCCAATAGCTTGACTGTAGTGTGCTTCCCAAATCATCTTGGCACGCTCGCTTGAAGGAACACAAAGTTGAACCAGGTGGCGTAATAGGGAATCCTGGAGGTAAACATATGGAACATGTTGACCCTCCAAGAGCGTCTGGTATGTGTGACCAAATTCTGGGTCGCTTTTGTAGAGAAGTGGACAATCAGAAGTCTCATGCCCACAAGAGTTGAGCACGGTGGTTAACGCCATGATTGGTGGTTGACTGAGGTAATCTGCAACATTATTGGTGTTTCCCTTCTTATACTTGATATTTAAATGGAACTGTTGCAGGGATGTGGACCACTTCTGATGCCGATCATTCTGCAATTTCCCTTGGGTCTGTATGAACTGCAGGGGTCGGTGGTTTGTGTGGATGACCGTTTCCTTCCCCAAAATGTAATGCTTCCATTCTTGGCAGGCCTGCACAATGGAATACATATCTTTATCATAAGTGGGATACTTCCGAACTGTGTCTGAAAGTGTCTCACTGTGATATGCCACTGGATGCCCGTGTTGAGTAAGGACTGCAACAATAGCATAGTCAGAGGCATCTGTCTCGACCTCAAATGGTTGTTGCAAATATGATAATGTGAGAACTGGTTCCGAGCATAGGCGATCTTTCAACTCTGTGAATGACTTCTGTTGAGATTCAGACCAAAAGAATTTTGCTTTTTCTCCTCCTTTTGTGACTTGACTCAAGGGCCAAGTGACATGAGAAAATCCCAACACGAACCTGCGGTAGAAGTTCGCAAGACCTAGAAAGTTGCGGAGCTATGTCAGAGTGGTTGGAGATGGCCAATCCTGAATGAATTGGATCTTGGCTGGATCCACATGCACCCCCCATTCATCAAAAATGTATCCCAGATACTGAACTTTGGTCGTGCCAAAAGTTCATTTCTCCAAATTGG
Source organism: Pinus tabuliformis (assembly GCA_031772625.1). NCBI lineage: Eukaryota > Viridiplantae > Streptophyta > Pinopsida > Pinales > Pinaceae > Pinus > Pinus tabuliformis. The sequence goes on from CM062811.1 coordinate 779,063,520, forward strand.
CACATAACTTGTGTTGCCGCAATGTTTGGAGAACCTGTTGGATGTGGTGGAGGTGCTTTTCCCAACTTTCGCTGAAGATTAGGATGTCATCCAAGTATACTACTACAAATGAGTTGGTGAATGGCCGCAAGATGTCATCCATTAGCCTCATTGATGCAAGAACATCCAAACTTAGCCAACAATGTGATTGTATGTTCACATGTTGTGGCTAACAAGATATGAATTTCATTGACCTGAGTGGTCAAAATTAGTTTTAGTAGAGAGGGTTAGATCTCTCGAATTAATATTTATCTCAATTATTGTAATAATTAGATCACTGTATTATTTTAGACTAAGAGATAATTTTTTAGTATAGGTGTGTTTTAGAGTTTGGAAATAGGGATTTAATTGTTAGATTGATTAAAATAGGGATCGAGTTGTTAATGCAGTTAGGATAGGATTTGATTCATAAAAGAGAAAAGAATGTAATGACATAGGGGAGATGATTGAGAATAGAGTGTGTAAGCGAGAGTTTGAGTGACAGTGATAGGGTTTGAGATTGAACAAAGGTCAGATAAACTGTTGTAATTGAACCGAGAGGGCTAAGACTCTGTAATTTACGTTTTGTTGAATAAATGATTAAGTGTGGTGTTGAGTGTTAATCTTGGTGCAGAAGTTCATTCATATCTGTGTATCAACATTCTGGACTTAATCGGGTATTTTCCTTTGTTTAAACGATTAATTTATAAATTATCGTAAATTAGTGTTAAAGGTTAATATTGTGGTTAAGCACTAAACCTTTCCGTAAATCACCTTTATTAAAATTATGCATTAAGCACGTGGGCTGTATTTGCTAAGTGGGAAGCAGTTTCTCGCACGCCCAAAAGGTCGTAAATGGTATTTTTCCAAGTCCATGCGATTAACCTTAACGGCTGACACGTAACCGTGGAAAACCACTTTTCTCGTGCACTCTCGATTTGATATTGACCGTGAAAGAATCCGCGCGAGATTGCGCGATAGCCGTTCGATTAGACAGGTCCCTTTGGTGGTGGAGATCATCTGGCAAGTTTACAAGAGAACGACGCGATATCCATTGGATCTAGGGAAGTGAGATCAACGATGCATATTGAAGCGCTCAGTCTGTGGAAAAGTCAAGGTGGGACCGACGAAGATTGGTCAGGATAAGCGGGACCCTTATAAGGAAAACACACACACATAACCTGTTTGCGCACAGCTGATTGGTATAAAGTTAACCATTAGTCTAATTAAAGACTACCACCTCATTGTTTGATAATCTCCTACGTCATTTTGGTATCAGAGCACAGAGATTAAGTTTTTATACAACAAACATGCCACCGAGGAGAGGAGTTGGCATAGGCTGGGGGAGACCTGTAGCAAATGTAGTTCTGTTGGATGAGACTTGGAGATTGCGTACAAGGATGGAGACAATGGAGACTGCTAAGAGAAGAGAAACTAATGAAGGAGATGCCATTGCAACAGAAGAATCTTCTGAGGAAGAAGAAGAGAATGAAAGAGAAGTTGCCAAAGTTCTCAAGGTGTTGGCAAAAGCAAGTGGAATACCAAAGATGGAAATACCTTTGTATGATAGAAATGTCAATGTAGAAGAGTTGATGGACTGGATCAGTTCATTAGACAAGTATTTTGACTATGAGGAGGAGGTTGATGACAAAAAGAAGGTGAAATTTGCAGTTACCAGATTGAAGGGTCATGCAGCTATCTGGTGGGATGAATTACAAACATCCAGAGCAAGAAAAGGGAAGTCCAAGATCAAACAATGGGATAAAATGGTAAGTAAATTGAAAGCTAAATTTATGCCAAAATATTATCAGTTAAATCTTTTTAGACAATTACAAAACTTGAGACAAAAAGGGATGACTGTCAAAGAATATACAAAAGAGTTTTATAAGCTGAACATTAGAGTAGGACATGCAGAGGATGATGAAGAGAAGGTAGCTAGGTATATCAATGGCTTGAGATACGACATACAGGATGAAATCAACTTGCTGAGTCCGAAGACAATTGAAGATGCCTATCAAGTAGCTTTGAAGGAAGAAGAGAAGATATTGAGGAAGAAAAATCAGAGGAATAGAGGGAAAATTTCAGCAAGAGGTAGAGGAACTACTAGACCAAGATTTTAGCACCATTAGAGTGAAGCAGGAAGTTCAAGTAGTAGACCACCACAAAGAGGAGACTTTAGTAGAGGAAGATTTACACCCAGAGGAAGAGGCTGAGGAAGAGAAATTCAGTGTTATACATGTGGATAATGGGGACATGGATCATGGGACTGTCCTCATAATAAAGCAACAAATCAGAGAACTGCGAATGTGGTTGAGGCAAAGGAAGAAAAACCTGAAATTGCAGACAAGGAAGAATCACCTGAAGTAGGAGAATCCTTGTTGTTGAAAAGGGTGTTGCTTAAGGCACAAAAAGAGACAGGAGAACCAACTCAGAGAAAGAGTTTATTTAGAACTACATGTAAGTCCAAGGGAAAATGCTGCAAAGTGATAATTGACAGTGGAAGCACTGATAACCTTGTTTCTACAGAAATGGTGGACAAGTTAGGACTAGTGAAAACACTACACCCTACTCCTTACAAAGTATCATGGTTGCAAAAGGGACATCAACTTATTGTGATAGAACAATGCAAGGTAGAGATCCAGATTGGTACTTATAAGGATGTGGTTTTGTGTGATGTAATGCCAATGGATGTATGCCACATATTTATGGGAAGACCTTGGCAGTTTGACCAGAAAGCTATCCATGATGGGAGAAGAAATACTTACACTCTGGAGAAGGATGGAAATAAACACACACTACTGCCATTGAAGGATGAAGCAAGAAAAGAAGCACCAGGAAACAATGTTATGCTGATGAGTGGGAAAGAATTGCTGCAGAAGTCAAGAAGGATGAACATATGCATTTTGCTGTCATAGGGAGACCTAAGGTAATTTTAACTTCCACAAACTTAGATGATTTACCTGAAGAAATCAAAACTTTGTTGAACAATTGTACTGATATTATTGTGGATGAGCTACCAAATGCATTACCACCAATTAGGAGTATTAGTAATCACATTGATCTAATATCTGGAGCAAGTTTGCCAAACAAAGTAGCATATATATTAACTCCTCAAGAGAATGCAAAAGTTGGAAGAAAAGTGCAAGAAATGATGGATAAGGGATTGATTAGAGAGAGTCTTAGTCCATGTGCTGTACCAATAGTACTCAGTCCAAAGGAAGGTGGTGAATGGTGTATGTGTATAGATCCAGAGCCATAAACAAGATTACTATCAGGTATAGATTTCTTTTACCATGCATGGATGATTTGATGGATTGTTTGAGTGGGTCAAGGTATTTTATTAAGATAGATCTGAAAAGTGGATATCATCAAATAAGGATTAGAGAAGGAGATGAATGGAAGACTACATTTAAAACAAATAGTGGGTTGTATGAGTGGTTAGTGATGCCTTTTGGACTCACTAATGCACCTATTACATTCATGAGATTAACGAATGAAGTCTTGAAGGAATATGTAGGGAAGTTTGTCATTGTTTACCTTGATGATATTTTAGTTTTTAGTAGAAGCAAAGAAGAACACCTGGAGCATATTAAGTTGGTTTTAAGAATTCTGCAAAAAGAGAAACTGCTGATAAATTTGAAGAAATGTAGTTTCATGAAAGAAGAATTAATCTATTTGGGATTTGTAGTTTCTAAAGAAGGTTTGAAAATGGATCTAGAGAAAGTCCAAGAAATTTGGAACTGGCCTACTCCAAGAAACATATTTGAGGTAAGAAGCTTTCATGGTCTTGCAAGTTTTATAGAAAATTTATTAGAAGTTTTAGTCAGATTTGTGCACCAATTATTGAAACAATAAAAGAGACTAATAAGCCATTCAAGTGGACAGAAGCAACAGACATAAATTTTAATTTGTTGAAGAAGAAAATTACAGAGAAACCAGTTTTAGCTTTACCTGATTTTGGAAAAGTATTTCAAGTTGAAACTGATGCTAGTGGAGTTGCAATTGGAGCAGTTTTGAGTCAGGAACAGAGACCAATAGCCTACTTTAGTGAGAAACTAAATGAAGCTAAGGAGAATTATTCTTCTTATGATAAATAATTTTATGCTATTGTGAAAGCTTTAAAAAAATGGAGACATTATTTGCTACCAAAGGAGTTTGTATTATATTATGACAATCATGCATTACAATTCATAAAAAATCAGCCAAAATTAAACTGGAAACATGCCAAGTCGGTAGAGTTTTTATAGAGTTTCACTTTTGTGATAAAACACATAAGTGGTAAGTTGAACAAAGTTGCTGATGCTTTGAGCAGGGTAAATTTCATTGTGCAAGAATCAAAAGTTGGTGTTGTAGGATTTGAAGAAATGGTTGATATGTATAAAGATGATGCATATTTCAAAGATATTTATGCAGTTGTACAAAATCCAATAGTTCTATTGAGGCCCCGAAAATCAGGTCGACAACAAGGGGGATACCCGCCCGGTCTGGACCTTGGTTAGCAGCTCCTTATCCGTTTGGTATAGCGGGTCCGACTGGGGATAATGGGACCAGTTTCCCAATCTATGGGTGTGTGTGTGTAGAATTGGATGTTGCTGACCTAACAGTTCCTATCTAAGCTATTCTAATTCTAACTTTAATCTAATTCTATGCTATTTTAATCTAATAAACATCACATCTAATCTATGCTAACCCGGGATGTAATTCTTCTATTATGCGATCTAAAGAGATTTCAAATAACAACTGGTAATAAAGATCATTCAACGATTATAAGAAAGGAAATCAATTAAGATGAACCACTACGCATAAAAGGTTAGGCGAAACAATTCTGAATAGCATATTGCATAATAAGTTATTCATACATTAAACATAAATAAATAGCTACCACCGTACAAAAGTGCCAAATGATAACTCAAGCATTCATGCAATAACATATAAACAACTAAAAACTGTATATCACTTTAACATATAAGCAGAAATGGTCAAGAGATAAAAGTACCATTTATGACTGGTCCTACTCATAAGCTTCAAGCAACAATGATTTATCTCTCCTTGCTCTAACATCTACTAAGAGTACAAAAGTGCAACATTAGTAGCAGATATCAAATGCAAACATCAACAAATATTGATCCATTCATTCACCAAAACCTCCTCTGAGGGTGCAAAAGTGCATGTTCTGAGGACAAGTTTTTGATAAATTTCTGGACCCTTATCTAAATGCATGAGAAGGGTTTAAATACTACTAACTAAATAACTTAATTACACAGATTCAGGATACAGTTTAAATGACGACCCTTTTTTAAGCAAAACTATTTCTAAAAATTAAATCTAATATCTAACTACTTTTGCATTTGCTCCTTAATGTTGCGAGCATTCAATATTTGCCTGGGTAGAGTCGGCTGACTGTCTTCCGCTTATGGTTGAGCTAAGAAAACAGAAATGGAAAGGGCTGGCACCATCTTTTCAGCAAAAATAGAAGATATACTTGAGAGTCATCTTCTGGCTATGTGGATTTACTGTGTATGCCCAGTAATAATCCAAATTCCACTTGGTTAACCCTCAAATTGCCTCTGCCTTTGCTTTCTTGCGTTTTCTGGGCTTACGAGTGACTAAGCAGTTAGGGACTTTGCTTTTTGAGCAATTTTCTCAGCGATGCGCGATTAGCGCTAGGTGCTAATTGCGCATCGGAAACTACCTCTGTTCTTTGATCCGGGCCTTTCTGGTGCGTCTTTCGCCTTCACCAGGTATAAGCTTCAAAATTTTGTAAACATACTGCTTTCGTGAGCTTCTGACCTTGAGCGTTAAATCTCCTGTTGATTTCAGCATTGTTCAACTACTCATTCAACCATGGTTGTGACTGAAAGATATGTAACGGATAGCTCTGCGGCGCTCTGTGAATTTGCGGCTCTGTTGCATGCGATATTCGTTCATGAGGGCATCTCTTCTCTGTTTCCGAGCATTGGAGCTTTACCCTTTTCCTTTATCGCTCCCTGTCTTAGCCTCCTATTGTAATAGGTTTCATATTTCATGATTGACTGTTTTACATGCCAAATATGTCATCTTTTCATGCTGCAAGGTTCCATATTTCCAAGAAGTTCCATTTTTGAAGAATCATACCATTTTTTAAGAGTTTTACAGGTAAGGGAAAGCCAAACAGCTTAATCTTGGCTTCCCTAGGTTTAAATTTCTTGTTTTAGAAAATAGAGAATGAATATCTGTCCAAACAGCTTAAGCTTGGCAAATCAGTAGCTAGGTAGAGAAATGAAGAAGCCCAACTGCTTAATCTGGGCCCTTGGAAGAGATAAGGGTACACTTAGATAGGAGGGCAGTTAAAAGAAAAGAAGATAATCAGGGTCTACAAGTCCAAGTGCACCCATGCAAAAAGAAGAAAAAATGATAGGTAAGTAGGCTGGGTAAGTAGTTTTGTGGTTGCACAATCAAGCTATGTGATCCATTTCATGTTTTTAAGTGTTATATCTATTCAGATCACAATTATGAGACAATTTTTCATTTGGAGGAGCTCAAGTGAGGCATGTCTAACACCCCCTTCTTCTTATTCCCCAAATCACTCACTAACATCCCCTTGAGGACCTTGGGATCTGCCCAACCAGTCCTGTTACCACTTCATTTTTGTAAAATACTAAGTCAAGCTTTGACTTTCTTCAGTGAAAAGAAGCCACATTTCTTGTGTAAAAATCATTTCTCCACAGTCCATTCACTTCATATGTCTAAGTTTCAGTTCACAAACTTAGCGTCTCCCCTACACTTCACCTCACAAATTCATATTAACTCCTAACTCTATTATCTAGCTCCCTAGATCATTTCCTTATCCCCTATTATACAAAAAACTATATAAAATTCCAAAATTAATACATATTCCACCTTATAGCATTATAGCTATGTATATATGGTTTTGGGAAATGATAGTCCACCTGAGGCTACTATTAACCCATCCACGTCCTAACCCTGGGATTAACTTAACATTTGGTTAAGTTAATAACCTCTTTCCTCACCCCTTTACCCATAACATGTCATCATTTTTACCCTCTCGCGCTCATCGTTTAAAGTTAGTGTTAAAATGTTTGAATAAACATTAAACACCACCAGCGCGTAATCCGCATTTCAAAGTTTTGACCCCCCCCACCACATAAATAAATCAAATATATGGCGGGCCCCCGCACATAAACTTGCCGCCAGCTCTGCGCTCCGTCAGCCCTCCGATCCGCCCTCCCAGATCCAACGGCCCTCAGCGATTTCGGAGCCGCCCCGACATCTGACGGTTAGCCTCCGATAGGCTAGCAGTTTCTCCACCGTACAAAAGACGCGTGTCTCCACGCGATTGCATCGGGCGGGCTCTAACAATTACTGCTCTCGTATAGAAGGCGGTCCGATGAAACCAGAAATCGCCTTCTGTCTCTCCGCCCCTGACTTCAGCGCCACTTCAGCGCTACGTCACATCTGGGTCGACCCCCACTGCTACGTGTCACTGTCACCGCATCTGCCTCCGACCCTGCCACATCACCCTATCGTACTGCCATGTCACCCTACCACGTCACTGCTGTACCGGGACCCACCGCTGACGTCATCACCGAAAAAGGCACGAAGGGCGAAAATCGCAGCAAAGGATGCCCAGAATGAAAAACTGAGGCAGTTTTCAAAGCGCTAATCGCGCATCGGTAAGAAAAAATGCTCAAAATGGAAGGCCTCTCATTGCTTGACTACCAGCAGGCTCGAAAATTCGCATCTGACAGGATTTCTTCATGTAGGTTCAGAAACGGGGCGATTTGACAGTTTCAAGCATATCAAGGGAGAAAAGGTGGCCCGATTCAACTGTGAAAGAGTATCAGAGGAAAGATAAAACCCAGATTAAATCAAAGAGTATTAGTGAAGCGGCAAAGAGTATCAGATTGGTAATATCAAAGCAGGTGAACATTAAAGGCCCCCAAGCAAAGTCAAAGAAAGCGGTGAAGCCATTTAAGGCTCTCAGATCACAGTTAATGCACATCAAAACCACTCAAGAGCAGGGGATCAAAGCCCAAAGCACAGTTATGGCTAAATGAATAGCACAGAGCCATAAGGATAGATATTAACTCATTTTGATACAGCTGCCTCCAGTGCAACTCAAAAAGATATTTTCTTGCATTAATTTCAGGACAAGATTAGGTTAAACAACTCATTTCCCTCAGACCTGTTTAAAGTCTGCTGTAATAGATATTTTTGGATATTTTCTCTATATAAACCACCCTAATTCATTGTTTAAAGGGTTGGTTGGTTGATAATACTCATTCTGGAATTGCGCTGTATTCTTTGAGAAGCTCTGTAATCAAAGACTGCTGGAATGCTTTGGATGAAGAACTGACTGTTGTGTTATTTAATGGCCAAAGAGTGACTGTGGAATTCCTGTGCTACTACATGGCTCAATAAGTGTTTTCCTATCTCTATTTACAGTTTACATATGTTTATGCACCACTGTGTTATCGTCTAAATAGCAAGAAAGAAGAATAGCTTAGGTTTTGCTTGACTACACCCTATGCTCAGTTCTTGTTATTTCTATATGTTTTATTCAGAAACAGTTATGAACGTGCATACTTAAATGATCATGTTTACCCTGTTTCTTTCACATATGACTGTTATTTAGGAATTCTTGACTGCTCCTAGACAAACTTTCATTCACCTTCCCTCTCTGTTAGCTAATGAAAGATTCTTAGTTGCCTTTCATCTTTGACTTTCATTCCATCTTTATTCCAGCCTGATATTGTTCTATGTGTAGCTATCCTGCTCTGTATTCCTCTTGTGACCAAGAAAACGCAACAGCAAGCCCTAATCCATGACTCCATGCCCAATGGTTTGAACTTCTCACACTGTGCATCCCAACTCTGCTTGAAAACATCTCCTTCCCACCAAAATCAAAACAAAACCCATGTACACCATAACTAGCCTAAAATCAACCCAAAACAAAGATAAATTTTAAAGAGAGAGCCCTCTCTGACTGCAGGTAGGCTAGGACTTGCAGCCCAAATATTGGTTTGTGGTTACCTCGGACGTATCCCTTAAGGAGCCAAGGGACAACCTGAGTGATAACATCATTGGCGACTCCACTGGGGAGCTTATTTAGAAAATTCCAAAAAACAAGTTAGAAGCTGGCTCCCAAGAAGAAAACACATAATACTAGGTCAAATCCAGATCCAAATCCACCAGCTGTTTTTGAAAATCCCAATTTAATCTCTAGAAACCTTAGCAAACAAAAACAAGAAGTGTTTGCTGATTCTAGTCCTGAAACAGTTTAGCCAAGCTGTTTTCCAACCCCTGTTAAAGTTTTGTTTCGTTCAAACCCTACTTCCCCTTGTTTATCATCCACCTCTCCAAGCACCTTTTCCACACCTCCATTCACTGCGTATACTACCACCACCAGCCCTATTACTACAGCTGTTCCAGCTGTTCCAATCGTTCCACTTATCCCTGTAAATATGGCTAACAGATATGCACCTTTACAGTTACCTGCAAATCCAGGGGCTATGCCTCAGGAATATCAAACTAAAATCACATACTTTGATGCTACTAGTTCTGGCACAACCTTGCAACATACCAAGAAAATGCAGGACTATTTGAGAGTTATGAAATAGATGATGATAGTGTAAGAATGAAGATTTTTGTCCAAAGTTTAACAGGAGATGTAAGGCCTTGGTTTAGAGCACTTGCTGCAAATTCCATAGCTGACCCAGAGGCCCTTTACCAAGCATTTCTTAACAGATGGGAGAAGAAGAAGGACCCTCTGCACATATTATCTGAGTATGACACTATCAAAAGAGGCCCTCAAGAAGCTGTCTTAGACTATTGTGCTAGGTTTAACCATGTTTATAACGCTATTCCACAAAACCTTAGACCTCCACCTGATCTTGCTTTATATAAATTCCCTGATGGATTTGATTCAGACATGGCTTATCAATTAAGGGAAAGAGCCCCTCAGACCTTAGCAGACTTGCAGAATGTAGCTGTTAGTGTGGAAGCAAATATGATTGCCAAGCGAAATAGAGCAAGAGCTGAGAGAAGAACCACTTCCAAAGATGAACCTTCAGCCTTTGAGCAAAAAATGGACACAATCATCAAAGGTATGGACAGCTTTGAAAATAGAATGGGAACTATTGAAAGAAAAGCTTCATGGGAATGACAACAAAACAATCCTATCAGAAATCCAAACTTTAGAAAAATTTATCAGAACCCAAACGTTGGAAGGGCAAGTCCTGACCATGATATAAGACCTCCTTTTCATGAAAACTATGCTGAAGCATCCACATCTAGTTAGCAGATAGAGGACACTCACATAAACTTGATGGGTTTGAAAAGTGAACAACAAGTATTTCTAACCCAAGAAGACCAAGATGACCATGATATAAATCAATTTTAGACCAAGTCTGGAGAGTCCTTTGACTTCAAACAAGGCTATGATTCAGCTGTCTACGAAGTCCATAAACAATAAAAATTGAGAACAAGAACCATTGATGTGTCTAATCCCATCAAGCCAAAGGATGCCAAGCTAGCTAAGAAAGTAAAAGACAAGGCCGCTATCACAGAACCTGCTGATAAAACAGACCCAAAATTAAAAGAAGTGACCATAGAGGATGTATCTGGCATGCAAACCTCTAATAACCAGCCTTTTGTATCTTTTCCCTCAAAAGACAATGTAAATAACACTCCTCAAAGCCTTCCCAAAACAGAACAATCTCAAGAAATCACTGATAACCCAGAGAAGATCACTAAAGATACAATTGAAAAGGGAAAATCTGCCAATCACAATACTAAAACACAGTCAGAAAAACTGTTTGATTTAGAAGCAGAAATTGGTAAACTAAAGATATCTATTCCTCTCTCTGAGCTTTCCAAACATGATGTGTACAGACAACAAATCAAAAGATCACTACAAATACCAGAGAACAGGGATGATGTTAATGTCTTAGATAATGAACCAAAATTACTTTTTGGTCCTGAAGTCAATGGTAAATCAGGACATGGAGTTGTTCTACCCTTTTATGTCAGTTTTCTCATTCATGATAAAGTGTTGCACAATGCTATGTTTGATTAAGGTGCTTCACACAATCTAATGCCCAAAGCTGTAATGGAGAAGCTAAACCTTGATGTCACTAGACCCTACAAAGACTTATTCTCATTTGATTCTAGTCAGGTCGAGTGTTTAGGCTTAATCAAAGACCTTTGTGTGTCTTTAGTCCAATTTCCCAACAAAACGATCCTAATGGACATGGTGGTTGCTGACATTCCACCAAAGTATGGCATGCTCTTATCAAGATCTTGGGGAGCAAAATTCCAAGGATCTCTCCAACTAGACCTCTCCTATGCCACTATTTCAGTCTTTGGGCAACCAAAGAGACTGTATAGAGAAACACTGATGAAGTATGTGGTAAGTAGTGAGGAAAAACACCAAAACTTTCCCATTTACTCAATCCATTCTGATATGGATTCCTTTATATTGTTCAATGATGATAGCTGCCCTCCCACTGATGAGAAGCCTTTGCCTTTAGAACAAGAAACATGTATCAATCAAGAGTTGGTTTCCCATACCCATGAAACTGTTAAAACAATTAGTGCAACCAGCCTACAAGAAGAACCACATGAAGCACAAAACTGAGGTCCGCCCAATCCTAAAATGACTGAAACTCTTAATACTAACCACAAGCAAGAAATCACATGGTATTTAGAGTTTGATGGTTCTGTCAATAAGCTAGGAGCAGGGGCAGGAATATGGATTCACAATACACATAACAGCCATGTAGAGGGTCATGCTTACAGACTAAACTTCAAATGCACCAACAACATGGCAGAATATGAGGCTCTCTTATTAGGCCTTAAACTGCTCAAATCTCTAGGAGCTGCAAAAGTGTCCATTCTAGGTGACTCCAATTTGATCATTCAACATATGAAAGGTAACTTTGTTACTAATGACAATAGGCTAAGAGCTTATAGGTCTGCTGCCACAAAAATACTCAATTCCTTCACCGAATCCAAGCTTGCTAAGATTTCTAGAAACCATAACATGAATGCTCATAGTCTAGCTACTTTTGCTAGCACTTGCAAGCTGCCCTTTGAGCCCAATTACCACTTTACTATGGAGATAAAGCACAGGCCTGCTGTCCCTAAAAATATCAAAGATTGGAAAGTGTTTGAGGATGATGCTCAAATCAACGATTTTCTTACCTTACAGCAAGAATTCTCAAGCTTAAACATTGATGAAGATGCCATGAATGACCCACAACAGCAAATGAGCCAAAATGAGTAATCTATAACAGCTGAAGCGGCAAATCAAATGCTGCACCCAACCATTTTTGATGAGAAAAACATGCAAGAGCTGAAGCAAATGCATTCGGATGAAATAGCTGAAGCAGAGGCTGAAGTCATTGATTTAAAAGACAATTTTCTACCTGCTGGCCTCACTCCATTAGAAGACATATTTGATTCAAACGATGTCCCCAAAAAACGAAAGATGCACCCCTTAAACGCCGCTGTGGAAGACTGTAATATTGGGATAGCAGAGAAGCCCAAAATGATTAAACTGTCAAAGTATTTGCCTCCCGATCAAAAACCAAAATATGTTGATTTATTTAAAGAGTTTCAAGATGTATTTGCCTGGAGTTATGAGGACCTTAAGTCCTAGGTTATTCAACATACCATTCCCTTAAAGCCAAATCAAAAGCCATTCAAACAGAAACTAAGGAGAATAAATCTTGTGCTTCTCCCTTTGATTGAGAAAGAAGTGAAAAGAATGTTTGAGGCTGGTATCATAGCACCCATTAGATTTTCAGAATGGGTATCCAATTTTGTTCCCACGAGGAAGAAAACAGGGGAGATTAGACTATGTGTGGACTTAAGAAATCTGAACCAAGTCTCCCTTAAAGATCACTACCCACTGCCAAAAATGGACCACATTCTACAAAGAGTAGTGGGGTCTTCAAGAATTTCTTTGCTAGATGGATTTTCAGGTTTTAATCAAATACTTGTTCACCCGGATGACCAAGACAAGACAGCCTTTACAACACCGTGGGGAACCTTTAAATATGTGAAAATGCCCTTTGGACTAAAGAATGCAGGTGCTACCTTTCAAAGGCCCATGGACATTGCATTTGCCAAGGAAATCCATGATTTCCTAGTGGTTTACCTTGATGACCTTACTCCTTTCTCAAAATTTGATCAAGAGCACCTAAAACATTTGAGACAAGTGTTCCTAACATGTAGGAAATATGGCATTTCCTTGAACCGCAAGAAGTCTTTATTTGGCGAAGAAGAAGGCAAATTGCTAGGCCATATCATTTCAAAAGATGGGATTAGAATTGATCCTGAAATAACTCAAGCAATCCTTCAAATCCCTTATCCAAGAAACATCAAAGAGTTGTAAGCATTCCTAGGAAAGATCAATTTCCTAAGGAAATTTATCCCAAAATTGGCCGAGCTGATACGAATGTTAAATAAAATGTTAAAGAAGGATTCTAAGGTAAAATGGACTTTAGAGACCAAGCAAGCCTTTGAGTGCATAAAATTTGCCTTAACCCAAGCCCCAGTCCTCACAAGTCCTCAATTTGATAAGGATTTCATCATTTTCTCATTTGCATCTGAACACAGCATTGCTGCTGTCCTTTTGCAGAAAGATGATTAGGGAAATGAAAATCCAATTGCATTTTTCAGCCGAGCCCTTAGAGATGCACCCTTGAAGTACCAAATCATGGAGAAGCAAGCATATGCCCTTGTTAAAGCAATCAAAGATTTCAGAATTTACATTTTATATTCACATGTGATTGCTTATGTGCCAAATGCTGTTGTAAAAGACATATTAACTCAGGAGGGCATATAAGGCAAAAGAGGCAAATGGATTGCCAATATCCTTGAGTATGACATTGAGATAAAACCCACCAATCTAATAAAGGGACAAGGTTTAGCCAAACTGATGTCTGAAACCAATTTTCAAGCCTTAGACATTAATCAACTGGACAATGAACAGGAGCTGGCGACTCCACAGATCAGTCAAGATTTTTTGCAATCCCCATGGTATGCTGATATATGTTTTATATTGTTAAAACTGTGTGCTCCTCCAGGGTTGTCCAGAACCAAAAAGAGATTTTTAAAGATGAAAGCATCAAAGTTTTGTGTCTTAGATAGTGCCCTGTTTTGGAAAAATCATGAAGGAATATTGCTGAATTGTCTAACTATGAATGAAACTGACACTGTCATGAAAGAATTCCATGCAGGGGACTGTGGAGGGCACTTATATTGGAAGTCCACTGCTGATAAGATACTAAGGGTTGGTTTCTATTGGCCCTCTTTGTTTGCTGATGTGAGAAAGTTTGCTGTTTCATGCCACAAATGCCAAATCTTTGAAGGCAAAAGAAAGCTTTTGCCTTTGCCCCTTAAGCCCATTTCAACCGAGAAGCCTTTTCAACAACGGGGTCTTGAATTCATTGGAGAAATCTATCCATCCTCTTCTGGCTAGCATAAGTGGATTCTAACAGCCACATATTACTTTACCAAGTGGATTGAAGCCATCCCATGTAGGCAAGCCAATGACTCCACTATCATCCAATTCCTTGAAACCAACATTTTGTCTAGATTTGGCTGTCCTGAGAAGATCATTACAGATAACACTGCTGCCTTCAGATCCAAGAAAATGATCAGTTTTTGCCACAAATTCCACATTACCTTAGGTCACTCCACAGCCTATTACCCTCAAGGTAATGGCTTGGCCGAATCATCCAACAAGAGTCTGATTAACATCATTAAGAAAGTCTTGGAGGAGAACAAGAAGAACTGGCACAAAAAGCTTGTAAATGCCCTATGGGCAGACAGATTGTCAACCAAGAGATCCATTGGGATGAGCCCATATGAGTTAGTCTATGGCATGGAGGCCAAGTTACCCTTTTCTTTGGGAATCCCTGTTATCAAATTGCTGCAAGAGATCCAGGCAGAGCCAAATGATATCCAAAGAAGAATAAACCAAACCATCCATTTGCAGCAAACAAGAGAGCAAGTGTACGACAGAGCTCAGATCTTACAGGAGAAGCTCAAGAAAATGTTTGACAAAAGAACCAAGGCTGAAGATTTCTGCATAGGCAACAAAGTCTTAAGGTGGGATTCAAGAAGAGAGGACAAAGGAAAGCATGGCAAGTTTGATTTCCTGTGGAAAGGCTCCTTTATTATTTCTGCTGTTCAAGGCAACAACACATATTTTCTGAAGAGTTTAGATGGCATCACAGCTGAAGAAGGCCCTGTCAATGGCTGAATGCTAAAGCACTATCATGATCCCATTTGTTGAGCGCAGCATAGCTCTGTATACTATCTGTACATTAATATTTGTATTTTCAGCACTTTTTCTTATAGCAGGCCAATAAGAGGGAACAACGCAGCAAATTTTGAAGGAAAGATCAAAGAAAGCTCTATTTCAGATCTCTGTTTTTGAAATAATTCCAAAGAAGTGCTCAAGCAGATTTCAATATGTTTACAAGCACCCAAAAGGCAAGAAGCAGAGCTGTAATGTTTCGGCAATTCAGCTCGAAAGGATACTGCATATCAGCTTATAAGAATTCAGTCAAAGGCATTGAGAAGAAGGAGAATTTCAGTTCACAGCAACAAGTGAAGATCAAGGCATTCTGACCTGCTGTTCTTGGCTTTTCATCTTGAAAAACCATCCCCAAGTGGAGCCACTGTTAGCCTCCTATTGCAATAGGTTTCATATTTCATGATTGACTGCTTTACATGCCAAATATGTCATCTTTTCATGCTGCAAGGTTCCATATTTCCAAGAAGTTCCATTTTTGAAGAATCATACCGTTTTTGAAGAGTTTTACAGGTAAGGGAAAGCCAAACAGCTTAATCTTGGCTTCCCTAGGTTTAAATTTCTTGTTTTAGAAAATAGAGAATGAATATCTGTCCAAACAGCTTAAGCTTGGCAGATCAGTAGCTAGGTAGAGAAATGAAGGAGCCTAACTGCCTAATCTAGGCCCTTGGAAGAGATAAGGGTACACTTAGATAGGAGGGCAGTTAAAAGAAAAGAAGATAATCGAGGTCTGCAAGTCCAAGTGCACCCATGTAAAAAGAAGAAAAAATGCTAGGTAAGTAGGCTGGGTAAGTAGTTTTGTGGTTGTAGAATCAAGCTATGTGATCCATTTCATATTTTTAAGTGTTATATCTATTCAGATCACAATTATGAGGAAATTTTTCATTTGGAGGAGCTCAAGCGAGGCATGTCTAACTCCCCCTTCTTCTTATTCCCCAAATCACTCACTAACATCCCCTTGAGGACCTTGGGATCTGCCCAACCAGTCCTGTTACCACTTCATTTTTTTAAAATATTAAGTTAAGCTTTGACTTTCTTCAGTGAAAAGAAGCCACATTTCTTGTGTAAAAATCATTTCTCCGCAGTCCATTCACTTCCTATGTCTAAGTTTCAGTTCACAAACTTAGCCTCTCCCCTACACTTCACCTCACAAATTCATATTAACTCCTAACTCTATTATCTAGCTCCCTAGATCATTTCCTTATCCCCTATTATACAAAAAACTATATAAAATTCCAAAATTAATACATATTCCACCTTATAGCATTATAGCTATGTATATATGGTTTTGGGAAATGATAGTCCACCTGGGGCTACTATTAACCCATCCGCATCCTAACCCTGGGATTAACCCTGGGATGACTGGTCCTACTCATAAGCTTCAAGCAACAATGATTTATCTCTCCTTGCTCTAACATCTAATAAGAGTACAAAAGTGCAACATCAGTAGCAGATATCAAATGCAAACATCAACAAATCTTGATCCATTCATTCACCAAAACCTCCTCTGAGGGTGCAAAAGTGCATGTTCAGAGGAAAAGTTTTTGATAAATTTCTGGACCCTTCTCTAAATGCATGAGAAGGGTTTAAATAATACTAACTAAATAACTTAATTACACAGATTCAGGATACGGTTTAAATGACCGCCCTTTTTCTAAGCAAAACTATTTCTAAAAATTAAATCTAATATCTAACTACTTCTGCATTTGCTCCTTAATGTTGCGAGCATTCATTATTTTCCTGGGTATAGTCGGCTGACTGTCTTCCGCTTTTGGTTGAGCTAAGCAAACAGAAATGGCAAGAGCTGGCACCATCTTTTCAGCAAAAATAGAAGATATACTTGAGAGTCATCTTCTGGCTATGTGGATTTACTGTGTATGCCCAGTAATAATCCAAATTCCACTTGGTTAACCCTCAAATTGCCTCTTCCTTTGCTTTCTTGCGTTTTTTGGGCTTACGAGTGACTAAGCAGTTAGGGAATTTGCTTTTTGATCAATTTTCTCAGCGATGCGCGATTAGCGCTAGGCGCTAATCGCGCATCAGAAACTGCCTCTGTTCTTTGATCCGGGCCTTTCTGGTGCGTTTTTTGCCTTCATGGGGTATAAGCTTCAAAATTTTGTAAACATACTGCTTTCGTGAGCTTTTGACCTTGAGCGTTAAATCGCCTATTGATATCAGCATTGTTCAACTACTCATTCAACCATGGCTGTGACTGAAAGATCTGTAACGGATAGCTCTGCGGCGCTCTGTGAATTTGCGGCTCTGTTGCATGCGATATCCATTCATGAGGGCATCTCTTCTCTGTTTCTGAGCATTGGAGATTTACCCTTTTCCTTTATCGCTCCCTGCACATTACTTCATGTTGTTTCTGTTTTTCATTCCTGCAGTTCACACATGAGGAGAGAGTAATGATAATAAAAATTGACAAGAAAGCTCTGAGCTCTACGGATGTACAAAAACATGCCACCTGACGTGAAGTAACTCTTCGAAAAACACAAAACTGTCTTTCATTAACACTTGGCGTATCATTCATTAAATTTCATTAAAGCGCATATCCAATTTTTGGTTTATGGACAGCTTTTCTTGAATGTTGAACCGAGGAAAATTTGCGATGGACAATTTTTGTGATTCGCATCGCAGCATCACATCATCGCAGTATCGCATTTTCATCAAGATGTGTTATCGCAGGCTTGCCCGATCGCACTTATCGCAGAATCACAGATTGCTGTATCGCGCGATCGCAAGATCGCAGATCGCAGTATCGCGTTATCGCAAGATCGCAGATTTGTTACAATCGTTAAATGGTTATGTGTTTTTTATGCGATATTTGCGATATGCGATATCGCATATCGGCCATCGGCGATTTTTTAAGGTTTTCGAATATGAGCGTTTCTTAATGCATGCGATGCGATGGAATTCGCGTCGCACTTCTCGCAGTTTATCCTTTTACTCACAAGGAAATGTCCTATCTTCTTCGCGCGATGCGATGTTTTCTTAAGGAGTAGAATACATAAGCCTTAATTGAATTTTTTGAATTTTTTACTAAGGGTCCCCACTTACTTAGTGTTATTGCTAATACTAAATAAGGAGGGGGGTTGTTGGTGGCCACAACAAGTTCATAACAGAAGTTAGTGGTTAGATTATCTTATCCAAGGACATTTACTGTTTAAAGGTAACGAATTGTGCATTCCCAAATGTTCTATGAGGGAAAACATAATCAAGGTGAAACACAGTGGAGGATTATATGGTCACTTTGGACAAGACAAAACCTTTGCTGTGGTAAATTATTTTTACTATTGGCCAAAGGTGCAAACTGATGTTAAGAGATTTGTTGAGAAGTGCAGCATATGTCAGCATGCTAAAGGGAGAGGCCAAAATATAGGATTGTACCAACCATTACCAATACCAGACCGACCATGGGATGCAGTTAGTATGGATTTTGTTTTAGGGTTACTTAGAACTCAAAGAGGGAATGATTCCATTTATGTTGTGGTAGATAGATTTTCCAAAATGGCACATTTCATTGCATATAAAAAGACTAGTGATGAAACACATATTGCTAATTTGTTTTTCTTAGAAGTTGTAAGGTTACATGGATTTCCTGTAAGTATTGTGTTTGATAGGGATACAAAGTTTGTTGGGAATTTATGGAGAAATCTTTGGAAGAAACTAGGTGCTAACCTTAGTTTCAGTTCAGCATACCATCCTCAAATAGATGGATAGACTGAAGTGGTAAATAGAAGTTTGGGAAACATATTGAGAATTTTAGTGTACCAAAATCCTAAACAATGGGATTTAGCACTTGCTCAAGCTGAGTTTTCTTATAATGACACTCCAAACCGAAGTACTGGGATGAGTCCATTTCAGATTGTTTTGGAATGAATCCAAGAGGTGTGTATGAACTCATAAATTTGGGTAAACAGGAGACAAGAAGTGTAAGAGCTGAAGAGTTTGCAGAGCAGATGCAGAGAGTACAAGAGGATGTCAAAGATAGATTGTAGGAAAGCAGTGGAAAATACAAATAGAGCGCTGATATGAAAAATAGAGAAAGAATTCCAAGTAGGAGATCTAGTGATGGTATACTTGAGAAAGGAAAGATTTCCTGTTGGGACTTAGAATAAACTAAAGATGAAAAAGATAGGACCATGTCGAATCGTGAGAAGTTTTCAACTAATGCTTATGAAATTGAATTTCCAGAAGGAATTGGAATGTCACCTATTTTCAATGTTGCAGATTTGTATCCATATAAAGAGACAGAGATAGAGCTACAGAAGGAACCTACAGAAGATGAAGTTCAAACTTTAAACTAGGAAGAAAAAATGCCAAAGAAGTTCAAGAAAGAAGTGGAAGCTCTTTTGGAGAAAAGAGTATCCAAAAGAACCAGAGGACAAGTTTATTTTCAGCATATAGTCAAATGGAAGGGACAACCGGTGGAGGATGCAAGTTGGTTAACAACAGAAGAGTTGCAGAAGTATGGAGTAAACCCTGAAAGTTTGATGAAGAATTATTTTCTTCCTCGGGAGTTTGATGTAGGAGCATCAAGACTTAGTGAGCAATGTGATTGTATGTTCACATGTTATGGCTAACAAGAGATGAATTTCATTGACCTGAGTGGTCAAAATCAATTTTAGTAGAGAGGGTTATATCTCTTGAATTAATCTTTATCTCAATTATTGTAATAATTAGATCACTGTATTATTTTAGACTAAGAGATAAGTTGTTAGTATAGGTGTGTTTTAGAGCTTGGAAATAGGGATTTAATTGTTAGATTGATTAAAATAGGGATCAAGTTGTTAATGCAGTTAGGATAGGATTTGATTCATAAAAGAGAAAAGAATGTAGTGATAGAGGGGAGATGATTGAGAATAGAGTGTGTAAGAGAGAGTTTGAGTGACAGAGATAGGGTTTGAGATTGAACAGAGGTCAGAAAAACTGTTGTAATCGATTTGAGAGGGCCAAGACTCTGTAATTTATATTTTGTTGAATAAATGATTAAGTGTGGTGTTGTGTGTTAATCCTGGTGCAGAAGTTCATTCATATCTGTGTATTGGCGTTATGGACTTAATCGGGTATTTTCCTCTATTTAAACGCTTTATTTATAAATCACTGTAAATTAATTAGTGTTAAAGGTTAATATTTTGGTTAAGCACTAAACCTTTCCGTAAAGAGCCTTTATTAAAATTATGCATTAAGCATGTGGGTTGTATTTGCTAAGTGGGAAGTGGTTTCTCACACGCCCAAAAGGTCATAAATGGTATTGTTCCAAGTCCGCACGATTAACCTACATGGACAACACGTAGCTGAGTAAAACCACTTTTCTCGTGCGCTCTTGATTTGATATCGACCGTGAAAGAATCCACGTGAGATTGCGCGACAGTCATTCAATTGGACGGGTCACTTCGACGGTGGAGATTGCATGACTAGTTTACAAGCGGAAAATGCGATATCCGTTAGATATGGGGAAGTGAGATCAATGGTACAGATTGAAGCGCTCTGTCTGTGGAAAAGTCAAGGTGGAACCAGTGAAGATTGGTCAGGATAAGTGGGACCCTTATAAGGAAAACACACGAACATAACATGTTTGCGCGCAGCTGATTGGTTATAAAGTTAACCAGTAGTCTAATTAAAGACTACCAACTCAATGTTCGATAACCTCCTGCATCACTCATGAAGGTTGCAGGAGCATTTGTCAATCCGAAAGGCATAACCAACCATTCGAAAAGGCCCTCCTTGTATTTGAAGGCAGTCTTCCATACATCAGAGGGTTCGATTGGTCCCTGGTGATATCTTGTCTTCAAATCAATCTTAATGAAATATTTTCCCCCCTTCAGTTGGTCCAGGGGGTCATCAATCCATGGGAGCGGGTACCTATTATGGACAGTGATCTTGTTCAGCGCCCGGTAGTCAATATAGAGTCTCCCAGTCCCATCCTTCTTCTGTACCAACACAATCGGGCTCCCACAGGGTGATGAACTCGGATAGATGTGACCTTTTTGTAGCAGCTCCTGAATCTGACTCTTGATTTCATCATTCTCCAGAACGAAGCACTGATAGATTGGTCAATTGGGAAGCGACACACCTGGGATTAGATCGATGGAGTGCTTGACCTGACAGTGTAGAGGAACCCCTGCGGGGGAGGCAAAGATGTCCTCATAGTCCTCCACGACCTTGTCCATCTGTAGTTGTCGTGCGGTGGGGCCCCGTCTAGAGGTTGTGGCCACTGTCTTCTTCTTTCTTTGAGGGTGTATCATCAGGAAAACAAACTTCCCAGTTTTGGAAATGAGCTTATTGCATTGTTTTGCAGTAACCAAAGAGATGGTAGTAAGCGGTGCTACCTCCAGTATCTTATACAACTTATTTCCCAAAGTAACAATAACAACACAGGGCCTTGATTCATACACAACATGTCTCTTCCACAAGTATGGTTGTCCTAATAATACATCACAAACATCAAGGGGAGCAACATCACACAATACCTCATCCGTGAAGGGCTTGATGTTGTATGGAAGGCGACATTACTGGCTCACGCGAAGATCCCGGCCTTGGTGAAGCCACCTGATGATGTACGGTTGTGGATGTGCTGTGGTTGGTAAGCCCAACTGCTTCATGACCTATGCCGAAATGAGGTTCTTTTGGCTCCCCTTGTCGACAATGAACTATAGCAGGGAGCCCTTTACCCACATATGGGAGTGGAAGAGACGCTCCTCCTCCTATGGATCTTCGGGTTCCTCCTTCTGGATCTTTGTGGTGGTAACGGTGGCATTGGGCTCTGCATCGATAATCTGCTTCCCTTTGTCATTCCCCTTGTCAGGTTCTGACTCAGAGTCAGGAACATGCATCTGATTATGAAACCTTTAGCTTGGCCACAAGTGATTGCTTGGCCCGACACTCACTGGTGTTGTGAGTGGAGCTCTTATGGAACTCACACCACTTTCCCGTGCCCTTTTTCAGCTTTGCGGCACTATTATTTGCTTGTAGCTTTGGTGGGTTGTATTGAGATGCCCCGCCTTGGCTTTGTCCTTTGTTCTGTGGTTTGGGGGCACCTTTCCCTTGCTTCAGATTCAGAGATCCAAAGTCTCTCTTCTTCTATTTAATCTTTTTCTCGATCTTGATGACATATCGGTATGCTGTGCCGAGCGAGGAGATGTTTAGGAATTCTATTTCTTCCTGGATGTACCTATGCAGGAAACCATGGAATTTGAGTACCAAATGATGCTCCGAATCCTTGATACCTAACTTTGTGCAAAGGGTATGGAATATATTGGTAACTCCAACACGTCTTGGTCCCTTCCCTGTCGCAGCATGGTCCACTTTATGTATTGATCCTCATAGGTTCCGACAGGGTAGTAATTCTCCTTGATGGCAGTCAAGAATGAATTGCAAGTGGGTGTGGCTGAAAAAAGTGAGGCCGTACTTTCATCCTTCTGGCTCTCAGTAGATTTCCCACTAGTCCTTGACGTGGGGAGCAACTTCGAGAAGAGCAAAAGTAATCTTTTCTCGGCCGAGAAAATCATGAAAAAAAATACCCTTCTAACAGATTTAACCATTTATCTGTGGCGTCTACATCTATCTGACCCTCAAATATGGGAATGTCAAAGTTAAATTGTACCTTTCCAGAGTAGCTGCTGGAAGTAGATGTGTCACCCCTGGGTCGCCGCTGAAGGATTTGAGCAAAATTGTCCATCATCACATTCCTTTGTTGTTCGAGAGCCTCTTCGAGCAATATTTTGATAGGATCTCCTGCCCCCTCATCTTTCTTTTCATTTGCCATGGGAGGCCGTCAGGATTTGCGAGGCTGATCTTGCAAAGGTTCGACCAGTTCAAGCCCTAACTCCTTATATCCTGACCTCGTTGGGGACATGCAAAGAAAGATAGAGAAAGAGCAGACCGCTCTGATACCACTGATCCATATTTAAACAGGAAAACAAAAAATTACATATATAACCATATATAGAGATGCAACAGAAATAATACTTCATTTCATTATTGTAAAATACTGAAATATGCTTACAAATAAAAATGGTAATAAACTAGCTAGGGCGATGGTAGCTCATCTCTGAGAAGAGATGTGGTAGCTAAATGCCTCTAAGCTGTGTTAGAATGAGGTTTGAAGGCCTATTTATTGTTGAGAAATAATGGAAAACCCTAAACATTCAAAAACCTAACCCTAGAAGATGAAACGCCAAACTGTGGGCCTCGTTTGGGTAAATTGGTACATCAACTTCCCGGGGTTGTAACTTTGGCATATGATATTCGTTTGATGTGCACAATATCTCGTTATAAATATCTATCCGTGGACCCATTTTGCTCCCAGTTTTCCAAAAAAACATCATTTAGGGCCTCAAAATGGCTAAGGAAGTTCGAGACCCAAAAAACTGCTAAAAATATTAAACTATGCTACAATTAAGGAAACTGAAAAGCTAAAAGAAACAATGGTGGGGGTCCAAGTGGACTTGGCAGGTGGTCACCAATATCCACCTACATCAAACTGCTCACTGGTTAGGGCTACTAACATGCCTCATCAGCCCTACCTCTTGGGCTTCCATAGGTTGCAAAAAATCTGTCCACACTAGGACACCTGCTTCACTCCATAGTGGGATCTGCTCCTAGTTGGTGTTCCTTCATGACCAAGGAAGCTCCAACAAGTGGCTCCCAACAACCTGAAATGTAGACTAATACAAATCCGGTAAAAGAAATGACCCAACACAAGACAAACTCTGCTCTCTAATTCTATCAACTACAATTGGCATTCACTACACCTAGTTAGGGCACCTAGCATACTGCAATAGCCTTACACAATGTCCCTTGAATCACCTGCGGCTCCCTTTATTTACTACAACGTTATCTTTTAGACGTCTCCTCCTCTTCTGCTATTGTTCTGGGCATGAAAAACCCTCAATCTACCCTATGTTGCCCTCAAACACAGTGATAGGGCCTGCGGCCTACCCACAATAGCTTCAACTGCCTCTCGAAGGGTCTGTCCTCCCTTTATCTACCACAGAATGCTACATCAAGTCCTGCGACACACTATTTGAGGGATAAACTACCCACAACAAACCCTTAAACATTCTAGACTTCACTTCTGTACCTCGACCCTCTTTCCCTACAATTTTTGTCACTAAAATAGACCCAAAACAATACTTTCTCCCACGCTAGTTAACCCTTCTTGCTGAGGCCTAGAACATAAGTGTCTTTCTCCTTGTACGTTACCTTGTGTGTTGTTGGGAAAAGTATCCAATACGGAATGAACCTATCCCACTCTGAGGGTGATAGTACCTCAGCAACAACTGAATACAAAGCTATTCAAGATTACTTCTTTATGAGATGAGAGAGAGAAGAGAAAAGGGATCCACTAACCGTTATCTTCCGCTAATGGTTGATCCAATCTTCCCTCTTGCTGCTTGCTCCTAGCTCCTTGCTCTTTCACCGGCCCAGCTACAAAAAGATCCTGTAAAAGCACAAAGAAAGGAAACTACAAGAAGCATACATTCATAACTGATTCAAGGATTAGAATAAATCAAATATACAAGCATCAATTCACCATAGAGACACATGCATATAGAAGAACCTCAAATACTTTATTAATGGAAGAAGTAAAGTTCTGAGAGTGTTACAACCATAATAGGCCCAATCCAACAACACCTCCCAGCAGAAAGAAATCTCCTCTTCACCTCCTTCAAAGCAATCACCCAATAGTTCTATACACAAACCAACAACACTTCCTTACTTGCACAAAATTCCAGCCTCCCTAGACCTCATGAGAGAGCTCTATATATAGGAGATTTGGAGAAAGGATGAGTCAGCTTGAGACTGACATGAAGCTGACTAGTGTCCTCTCCCACTTTAGTTAATCTTCAGTTCTTGAGTCCACTTGGAGATTCTTGCTTCCATTTGGAGATCAAGACCCTCTTACTCATCACAAGGCGAATTCCCTGATCCAAGTGTCATTTTGGAAGCTTCCTGGGCATTTGACACCTTGCAGAATGACTGTGCCACTTGGCCAATCTCGCCCAGCGCAGGTAGCCTTCATTGCTTTTGACATTCAGTGCAGGTACAGAGTGGAGCAGTTGACATTCAGCGTAGATGCTCAGTGGAGCAGCTGACATGATCCAGAAATAGCTTGTTTTTGAGTGTTTTCAGGTGGAGAACTGATTTTTAGTGCTGTGGTTTGCTGACCTTGTTCCTCTAGAGGTAGGAACAACATGTTTAGGGACTTTGGATCCCTCAGATTATCGACATTTCATGCTTCATGCTGTAAGGCACAAAAATGTCTATAACAGTTGCCCCCTAAAGTATGAGGTCGTTTATCGGGTGAAATGCTTTATCAGGAGGATCCGAAGTTCATTCAATCGCTGAGAGGTGCCCTGTAATAAAATACAATACAATACATTATTTTTTCATTCTGCTTTCATGATCTAGCTGAGGCGGGCATTCCCATGCTTAGCTTTATAAATTCATTTTGGTACATAGAACAGACGATCGTCTGATGGTAGACTGATAATTCTCTGCTGAAATTATCATCCTTTGAGTAGGATGATCATCTGCTGCAATGATGTACATAACAAATGTCTTTATATCCTGAATATATATCGCAGCCCGGATGGATGAAACTAGATCCGGGGTCTTCAAACTCGTTCGATCTTCACTCTAAGTACAAGTCGATCCATGTGAGAATTGCGCTGAAGTCGAACATGGAAAGACATCGCTTGATTACCGGTCAATAATGTAAACCGTTAAGAAGCGCGAGAGGAATCACCAATAATGACAATGACCCTCAAGGTACTGCAGTACAATTCACGTGGTGTGAATAAAGGACTTGGCGTCGAACACCACGCAAAATCTTCTGGTCGAAGGTCATTGATGTATACCTGTCGCCGGAAGTGAGAAACTTGCCATTGAGGCATGCAAGCTTCAAAGTACTTGGGGGTTTGTTCCTAGATCAACTTCTTGGATAATGAGCTGAAGTCGACAAGAAGCGATCCGTCAAAGGAGGGCCTTAATGAATCCCACATCAGTGACACAGAACGGAGCTAATGATTTTAGTGGAGGTGAAAACAGTCTGTGAAATATGATTCAGGGTGGCGATCATGGGTGGATGAAGGATAATGTATGGCAGTGGATGGGACACAGTTGACTCTTTCTGAACACATCTCTTGAACATATAACGACACTGATGTGATGGATCGGTAGCATTACCCCAAATGCGGATGGTTTGGCGAGGACCATGGTGATGAGACCGGTGAATGAAACAACCCAACCCGATGTGATACGGAGGACAAAGTGTCATGTTCAAGAGCGACTTGCTACCATTAAAGCTTTGAGGTTCTCCCAATTTTTCCCCAGTCATTTCTGACCAGTACCTCTTTATTTTTGTCAAGCTTGAGGAGGATAACATATGCTTGTTCTATAACCTGCCCTTCGGGCAAGCCCATCGCTATGTTTTAACGAGCCTAGCGATAGGGAAACTCGTTCTCGTCTAAAGACAAGTTTGTCGCTATTTAATCATTTTAACGAGTCTAACGACAAAGAAAACTCGGTCCTTTTCATTTTTAGAGAGTCTAAAAAGGTACAGAAAGTTAACTCCAAAATTCCTTTTTTGTCATCTAATCCCTTAAGTCCGAAAAAGTATAAAACAATACAGAAGGGATGAGTTTTCGATTACTTTAACGAGCCGAATAAAACAAGCGCTTGACCTTTTTGTGTAATAATCCCTCGGGTCCAAAAAGATTAAAATCTAGAGGAGGGATAGCTCTTCCGGTCATTTTAACGAGCTGGAAGGCCAAAACTCGGCAAACTTTTCATATTTTACGAGTCAGGAGAAAAGAGCTCAAAGAAGACTCGTCTTTTGAGGAACGAGTGATAAACAGGGATAACAGCAGATTCCAGGTACAGGTTGGAATTCTCCAATCACGGCAGTGTCACAAGGATGGCTAAGTGAAATCACTCTTCGCCGCTGTTCCTCAAAATGGGTAAACAATCATATGGAGGTGAATGATTGGCCAAATGAAATGGAGGTGGCAGGTGCAAAACACGACCAAGGCTTTTATGGCTAATAAATTTACGATCACAATGGTTATTTACCGAGACTGGGTTCATTTTTTAAAGAGCTTGAATGCGCCAAAACACTGCTCAAAAGCTTATGTTTATTTTTTAACGAGCATGAACTATGACGCTAAAACTGCTCGGATCTCGCTTTTCTATTTTTTAACGAGCATAAATTCCGCGGTAAAACTGCTCGATTATATGGTCAAATTTTGATTTTTACCATTACTAGCTTTTCTCTTTTTCAAATATAGTACTGCATTTTCAATTGCTGCAACAAACTTTGTTAGAAATGAATAATATTTGCATGAAAATGAGATTATAACCCTAATATTTCACTTTAAACTGTGTAAAAAGCCATTAAAAGGTGTTTTTACCTCTCATTTACCATTTCATTTGCATTTGGTTTGTTGGAGCTCTGGAGGTGCCTCTTCCCCCTTGATTTTCACCAGCTGATTCCGGGAGATTCTGTGGACGATTTTCGGTGCCGTCTGGACCAGGTAGGAGCTAAACCCTAGCTCTTTCTTTTCACGGTTTCCTTTTCCTATTTTTTGCCTGTTTTCCGGTCTTTCTGAGCCCCTGGGGTTTTGCCAGGGCGCCCTAGGATCAGCGCAGGTTTCCCTTTCGAAACCTGCGCTGAAGGTCAAGCTGCCTTAAGGCAGCCTGACCCTCAGCGCAAGTGGGAGACTTCCTGCCTGCGCTGGGCTCAAAAAGACTGAGTTTTAAGGTTATTTTTGATGATTTTTCGCCAGTTTTTCATCAAATCAGGAATTCACTCTTTCTCTTGTTTGCTTTGCAGGGAACCTTGAACAAAATGTCCCTTACATGGCGAGAACGAGAACATGAAGAGGAGGGCATGATTTCCCTCCATGACCCGGTCACGGTGAACGCGCTGCGGAACTGTGGCCTGCTGAAGTTCTTCCGTATCTCTAGCATGAGAGCACAGATTTCTTTACTGCAGTATATGCTTGATGCTTGGGATCCTGTTAACCAAGTGTTCCAGATTAGGGGGAAGACCATCCCCTTGACCATAGAGGACATGTATTTCTTGACTGGACTGTCAAGACGAGGTGCCCCCATTTCCTTATCAGGTACGGCCCGGGGGACTGATTCCACCAGAGATTATGTCCGCCAGTACTGCAGAGAAGGTTCTCAGCCGAGCAGAGACGACAAGATTGTTATCCGTGAGATTACTGATCGGGCTCTCAGGTCCATTCTGTTCACTATTGGTAGGATGGCCGGCAGCGCAGCTTTACATGTTGCCAACAGGTCTTATATGCAGCACGCCTTGGAGTGTCTCCAACCAAAAGTATTCAACTGGTGTGATGCGGTACTTGTTCAGATGAAAAGTCAATTGACCAAGGTAAAGGACGGGAAGCTGAAGAAATTTGGATTTGGTTCTATTCTGACTGCCTTCGCCTTGGAGAAAATCCCACTGATGCAGCCTCAGTACATCAAACTTGACTTGCCTTCTCCGACCGAGCCACGCATGCAGAGGTGGGTTGACCACATGTCTAGGCATGCAGGTCAACCTCAGATTACTTTTACTGAGGCCTTCTTTAGGTGGTTTGAGTGTCAGGAGATGGCGTTTTCTGAGTATCCATATGTGGGTATGGATTTCCGAGGTGATCCGGATTTAGTGCTACCGGATGGCGAGCAGTGGGGTGCCATTGGTAAACTTTTTGACCATATTACTGTTTATTGTTCTTACTCATAATGTTGCTGTGCTTTATTTTATCAAGACTTTTAATTGTACTCTTGGGTGCATGCAGGTATTGGTCCTGTTCGTCCAGCAGTTCGTCCGAGATCGCCAGCTGCTGCCCCGGCAGGGGAGCCTGCTAGGAGAGTCGTTATTCGCGATCTTGACGACACCGAGACCCTTACAGCTGTGCAGGAGCAGGTTGAGAGCCTTACTCGTGGCCTTCCGGATGTACAGATTGACGAGTTACCTTTACAGATGCAACGACATACCATTGGTGTGCCTAGACGATGGACTCGTCTCTTGCGCATGATTGCACAGGCCGTGACGTACTATCATGAGCACCACTAGGCCAGGGTGCCCCCTAGCATCTTTTTGAGTTCTTAGGTCATATGACCAATTTTGTCTTGGTTACAGAACATTATGTATGAACTTATATAAACAGCTTATATATTTTGATTTTCGTGTTTTATTCTGGTTGATTTACGTGATCCATATGTACAATTTTTTGATGATGTGTCCTTTTTATAAATGTTGCAAATGTCTATCTAACACATAGTTTGCTAATGAGTCAGTTAATGTGTTTAAGTTTCTTGAAATATGTTGATATTGAATTGAATCAAATCGTCTTTCCAAGATCTTAACCCTTAGGAACATGCGATAAATAGCTGGATTGCGAACAGAATATATACCATTGAGTTGCAGTATTACGAGTTGTGAGTCTAGCCTGACAATTAGTCGGCGTATGCCACGTGTGATGGCATCAGAGAGTAGTTCTATCAACGCGCTATACTCAGCGATGTTATTCGTTGATTGCCCAATACATACACCTCTGAAACTTACTAACTCGCCGCTTGGATCAAAAATGGCCCAGGCTGCGGAGGACAGGTTCCGCGAATTACGACTCGCTCTGTCGGCATATCCAACACATGTCTCCAGAAGGTTCGACATCTGCAACGGAAAAAAAGGTGGATCACTTGACCAGAACAAACACTTTAGCGAAAACAAAATACAACAAAAGCATGCAGGTTACTATTTAAGCATAGTAACGCTTGAGGTACAACCCGTTGCGGGGCTGCGCCGGTGGAATTCCATCGTAATCCATTAACTCGTAGGCTCCTTTTGCTAACACCCTTTTAACAATATAGGGGCCCATCAATAAGGACTTGAATTTACCTGCTCCCAATTTATCGGATTCTTGGTCATAAAGCAAGACCAAATCACCTTCTGAGAAGACACGGGGCTTGACATTTTTGTCAAACTGAGTCTTGACTCGTTTCTTATGAGCTTCGTTAGCCAAAGCGGCGTCACGACGGGTTTCATCCAACTGGATTAATTCCAAGAAACGAGCCTCTTCTTCTGAGGTTCCGGGGAGAAGATCAATTGCGAGTTTAAGCGACGAAATTTCGCACTGGATTGGTAAGACTGCTTCCAGGCCATACACCAATTGAAAAGGTGTGAACCCGGTTGCGTTCTTTACCGACGTTCGGTAGGCCCACAAGGCTGAGTACAGGATTAGGTGCCACCTTCTTTTGTGAACCCCGATCATCCTTTGCAACATACGCTTCAGGACCTTGTTGATTGCCTCAACTTGTCCGTTGGCTTGCGGATAATATGGGGTAGAGCTGTCGTGAGATAGCCCTATCTTGGCAGCTAATTCGACCATCATGTGATTGCGAAAATGCGACCCATGATCTGTAACTATAGCCTGCGGTACGCTGAACCTGGCGACTACATGATTAAAAAAGAAAAGGGCGGCTGTTTCACCAGTGTTATCCAATGTAGGCATCACCTCGGCCCATTTGGTAAAATAGTCAACAGCGACTATAATATACCCATGCCCCCCGGTCGAGGTGGGGTTACATTGCATGAAATCGATGCCCCACTTGGCGAAGGGCCCAACAACAACTATCGGCTGTAAAGGTGCGGGTGGTCGTCTGGTTTTGCTGTCAAAGATTTGACAAGCATGGCAACTTCTGACTGCGGTTATGCAATCTTTGAACATGGTTGGCCAGAAGTATCCTGCTCGTAAGATTCTTTGTGCTGTTGCATATCCAGACTGATGCCCCCCACACGCTCCTGAATGACAATCATTCAGGGCTTTTTCGGCCTCCTCATGGGTAAGGCACCTCCTCAGAACTGTATCGACACCTCGACGGTAAAGTGTATCACCGACGATCATGTAGTCTTTTGCTTGGTATCGTATACGTTTTTGTTCGGAGTGAGAGGTGTTAGGCCTGAACTTTTGGGTTTGGAGATAAACTATGATATCCCCATACCACTCGTCGCTTACAGATATCAGAAACAAACTTTCGTCCACGATTGACTCTTCTGATGTTTCATCGTTGGACGATGATGGGAGATCGCACAATAATTCCGCGAAAACCAGGGCCTTCTTTGATTTGGATTTTACAAATTCCAGATCAAACTCTTGAAGGATCGCTATCCATTTTGAATATTTGCCCCCCAGCAACTATCGCGACAGTATTTAAGTCATGGGGTTGCAATCTGACAGAATGGTAGTTTTCCGAAAGAGGACATAATGTTGAAACCTTTGAATCGCTTGAACAGCTGCAAGCGCTAGTTTTTCAACATAAGAATATTTACTTTCTGTATCGTTTAAGTTTTTACTTAAATAATAGATAGGATGTTCTATTCCATCGACTTCTTGAACTAAAACCATCGCAATGGTCGTATCTGCTGCAGCTAGATACAGGTTAAAATCTCTTTGATAGTCCGGGGCGTACATTAATGATGCTTTTACTAGACAATCTTTCAGAGCATCAAAAGAAGCTTGCGCTACCTGGTCCCAGACAAAAGGTACATCCTTTTTCAATAGACAAGTATAACCCTTAGCAAGTTCTGCGTAATTTGGAATGAGCCTCCTCAGAAAGTTTGCTTTCCCTTGGAGTTTCTGAATCTGAAGCAAATTTGAAGGTGGAGGCAAATTAATGATTGCCTGAACCTTGTAGGGGTCGAGACGAATCCCATCCTTAGAGACTAAAAAGCCAAGTAAACGACCAGAACCGACGCAAAACACACATTTGTGCGGATTGAGTCTTATCTTGTAGTGTCGACAACGTAGAAATATCGCTCTTAAATGTTGCGGATGATCAGTCCGCTTTCGCGAATGAGCCGGAAGATCGTCGAGATAAGGTTGAACAATGTTCTTGATGTCATGGAAGGCATAATTCATCGCCCTCTGAAACGTCGCCCCTGCGTTCTTTAAACCAAAGGGTAATTTTCGATAAGCGAATGTGCCCCACGGGCAAATAAATGCAGTCTTTGACTGGTCCTGAGGGCGGATATTTATTTGATTATACCCGGAAAATCCATCCATAAATGAAAAGATTTCACATCCGGCGCATTCATCAATTATCTGGTCGATGAAGGGTGTAGGGTAGTTGTCCTTCGGACAAGCTTGGTTTACATCCCTATAATCAACACACACTCTAATCGTCCCTTGTTTTTTCATAACAGGGACAATATTCGATACCCAATCGGTTAGTGGAACCGGGTAGATGAATCCAGCGTGGAGGAGTTTTTCAACTTCCGCCTTAATGGCAGCGGCTTTCTTCGGGTGCACCTGCCGAAGCCATTGCCTTACTGGTTTGACATCAGGATACATTTTAATTTCATGTTCAACGATACTAGAGTCAATGCCTGGCATTTCATCATATGACCACGCAAAGACATCTCTAAATTCGCAAAAAAGAGCGTTATATATTTCCAGTTCTGAAGGGGAATAACCTTTGCCGACATAAATATTTTCTACAACATCTGTTTTGGTCGAGATATTTATGGCTATAGTCTCTTCAATATTGGATAGGTTTTGTTCGGAATCCACCGTATTTACAGTATTCGTTAGGAACTCAAATACTGAAGGGTAATAAAGGTCACCTTGAGTATCTTCTTCATATTCCGGAAGAAGGGAACGATGGTGGTGATCATTCCATGGTGCCCCCTCAATCATCATTGAATGTAAGATTCCTTCGTCAGTCCCATGTACTTTCGACCAAGGATCTAATGGGGTTCCATATTCTCTAGACCTATCTACCCAAACGCTTGACGAGCATTGATTTGGGCTCGCCTCCCATGCTTGAAACATTGATTGCTACAATATTTCTAAAGGGCTTGGGGGCAAAACCATCGAATGATCCATGTTGACCTTCGTGGAAGATATCATGTTGCAGGTTGCTACAAACGGTACATTTCCTATATAAATAGGAGGTGGTAGCGCGAAAGTTCCCATTAATGTGGGGTCTTTCAATAATCCTACTCCGATATCTTGAATTGAATGGGTTCTCTCATGGATCATGGGAATGCTTCCTGTAACTTGTGAACCATTAGGGAGGAAATTCTGTTGGTTGACGATCGTAATCCCTCCTTCAAACGGGAATGCGATCTTCCTAAAATAAGTTGACACGACAGCTGCCATGGCATAAATCCATGGTCTACCTCGTAGGATGTTATAGTCAAGATTTCCATCAATGACTTCTACATCAATTTCTACTGTCTTTCCTCCTAGTTCAACTTTCAAGTTATTAAGGATACCGTAAGGGGTATAAGTCCTTCCGTCAAAAGCTTTTAATGTCGTCGAAGATCGCGACAAGGTTGGAGATCCTAAAGTTTTCCAGCAACTCATTGACATAGTACATGTCGAGGCTCCCTCATCAATTATCGTTCTGTGAACAGTTTTGTTGAGTGGTTTCACTTGAATAAGGAAAGCTAGCTGAGCTGGTAACTGAGGATCATATCCCTTGTGATCAAAGGATACAAGATTGGAATCCTTAGGATCAACCCCACCAATTGCTGATAACAATGCCTGCCTTTGGGTTGGACAATTTTGTAGCACTTCAAGAGTCGACATAGCGGATGGCGATTGGGCCAAATCTTCCACTATGTTATAATGCTGTGCCGCTCTGGCACGAGGATTAAATATCGACTTGTGTACTACACCCTTTGGCGGTTTTATTGTTAATTCAGGGATGGTGGGTGTTACAGCTTCTGTCGAAGTTGTTGTCGAACTACTTGGTTGATCTTTACCTTTTTCGTTCGACACCTGAGGATTCCCATAATCTTTGTTCCTTGTCGAAATCAAAGCATCATTCTGCTGTTTCGAAACCGACAACATTAGGACTTGCGACGGGGAAGCATTTCCACTATCAACCAGATTTTGACCTGGGTTGGGAAATGGATCAGTTAACACAGCTGAGGTTTGGGAACTTTTAAAGAACCTCTTTAACTCAGCTTTGAATGGGCAATTCTTTGTGGTATGATCCTTATCATCGCATATTAGACATGGATAATTTTGTTTCCCTTTGCCAGGAGGGTTTGAAGAATCTTTTCCAGGGGATGACTCACCCTGTTTCTTCTTCTTCCCTTTGTTTTGTTTCTTCTTGCTTCCTGGTTGATTGGTTTCTTTGCCCTTATCTTCCGATACGGCATTTACTTCCGAAGCAAGAATTTCTTCTTTTGCATTTTGGTCCGAATTCTTACGGGCTTTCTTTGACGAAGCCTTTATCGATTTCGCGTTTGCCGTGCCAATCACGCCGTCACCGGCATGAGAGTCACTGTTTGATTTAGGAGGGGGAGGAATTGAAAACTCTGGTCTAGGGGCGTCAGGTATTTTGTCATAGAGTGTGCCGGACTGAGTATAAACTAAGTCCAAATATTGTGCACGAGCAATAACTTGCTCCTCTGTTACGACTCCCCCCTTGGCCACATCTTCCGTAATAGCCGGAAGTAACGACTTTATAAACCATTCAGCTAATAGCTGATCGGGAACATATGTTTTCACCATCCTACGACGACGACGCCACTCATGTATATGATCAGATATATGGGTAGCAGTTGTCTGTTTGAAGTTGGTTAATATTTCTGTTCCCGTTTCATACCTTATCAGTAATTGAAAGTGGGTTAAGAAAGTCGTGGCTAGGGAACTAAAATTGTCGAAAGAGGCTCTTGGCAATTCAATATACCATTTAGCCGCTGGACCTGTCAATGTCCTCTGAAAAAGGCGAAGTCTTATCGAATCGTCGTTAAGGGTGTTCGACGAACACCACAGATGAAAAGTCATCACGTGATTCGACGGGTCTTCACCTGGATTTCCATTGAATTTAGGAATGTCAGATGGAAGTTTATGAGGAATCGCTGGCCACCAAGGGGCATAAGCAATCGGATCGTTGGTTAAACGGTGTAAATCGGGTAACTCTAAAGTTGCCACGAATGGTAACTGTTGATTCAGGTTAGGCGAAGCGTAACCAGGGTACGATGGAATCGCTTGAGCAGTGGGTCTTTGCATACCAGCATAATGTAATTGATGTTGGTATGATTGATACGGTTGGTGGACTTGACCATTGTAAAGTGGTTGGTTTTGACCGTTTTGGATATACGGCTGTCCACTATTCGCAAAGACCTGCTGCTCAGAACCTTGGTACACTTGCTGGAACTGCGGTTGTTGGTATTGTACAAGCCATGGTTGTGACGCCATGTTCTGTTGCGCCATGCTAACCATTGGACCAAGGTGTGGGGTAATTGTACCCGTTTGTACTTGTGTCGTCCCACCAGTTGGCGATTGTGGTTGTGACCCATGGTCAAGCGACTGTTGCATTACAACCTGAGAAATCTGAGGTTGACATGTAACATGTATTGCTTGAACTTGCGACACGGTTACAATAGCCGGGGTGGTTGGGATGTTCGTCACAGGTACACACTGTTGCATAGAATATACAATCCTTGGTTGTTGAGGTAGCATAGGTACCCAACTACTTGATGCAATTCCAGTATAACCAGAATACTGTTGAGAACTGCCATATGGATATCCTCCCGGAGGAGGTAATGAAAGGGCATACTGCCCCCCATATGGTAGCAATCCGGAACTCAGAGGGATTGTTAGTCCTTGAGGACTAGATGGCCCAAATTGACCTCCATGGGGGTCAATCTGTCGAGTTTCAACATAAGAATTACCGGGTATTACTCCGGATGAACAAACTGGAACAGACCATACTGTCGAAATAGTTCCTTGGTGGACTCCTTCTAGCTGTTGAGAGCTAGTTGGGACAGCTGGTACGCCGACAAACATCGTTGGAGTGATGGCAGGGGCTTCTGCTGTCGCTGTGTCATTTGACACAGTCCTAGATGATGACAGTTGTTCAGACATTTTAAGTCTATCCAATAGATTGCCTAGTGATTCTACAGGGACTTCCACTTGTGGTGGATTAACCTCTGATGAAGGAAAGAGAGTGACCCCTACTCCAAAATGAGTCGGAGTACTTGCTTGCGGATCCTCTGCAATTTCCTCTATCGCAATCAAACCCGGTGGAAGAGGAAGACCGTCAGGTCCGTAAAATATTTCTGGTGCCGAAGAAGTGGTTGTTTCGACAGCGACAGTTGTTTGGGGAACAAAACTTTCTAGACCGGTTACAGATGGAACTGGTTCAGTTACACAAGTATTTGCCCCCAGACTGGGATCAGTATTACTGTCCTTCTGTGGCTGTTGAACTTCTTCTATAGAGGCAGGGTTTCCAGAAATGTTAGGAGTAACCGGGACCTCAGTTGCAGTTGGAACACTTGTTCTAACTTTCAAAGGAGATTTTGAACCGGTTAAACGAGTTCGCTTTGCCCGTACTGTTTTCGATTCCGGGGACAAAGACGGTTGACTCGTAAGCCTCCGCGAACGACGGGTTTTCAATTGACTTTCTTCCACGATTGCGGATTACTCGATCAACTAAAATATTAAAAGGGGAAATTTGTGTTTCCGAATTGAATAAATTTTATTAGACGCTTTTAGACACAACTTGCTTTTTCACTTTTTAAGAGTCGAGAAAAAGCTAAAGATGACTCTAGTCGCCTTCGATGTATTAACGAGCCCGAAGTGACAAATGCTCGGTTGGACTTTTTCAGTTATAGAGTTTGAAAAAGGCCAAAAGAAACTGCTATGGAGATCTAGGCAGAGGGTGTGCCAAACCTTTTGCAAAACCACAGAATACGTTTTACGGTACGAGTGGTCGATCTTCGTGAATGCTGTGTTCACTGCATTGCGATCAGTAGGGCGGCCGACACGGTTTCCTATTGGATAAAGGCTTTATTCCTATAGGGGTCTCCCAATATATACGCGATGGTACGTGGGAGAACAAGTCCGTATTAGTGCCATCGACTCTCAGGAGGAATCACCCACCTTCGTCGAGATTGACAGTCACTACGTTTAACGACGCCGGAACACGTCTCTAGCTTAGACCTCTAGATGTTTGTGTTATGTTTCAAAGCGTTGTTAGGTTCATTCAATATATTTTAAGTTGATCTTTTTAAAGTTTGCCTTTCAAGGTTCACCACGAGATGTATTGATACAAATTCCTAAATGCAGTCTAAGATGAGAAGCAAGCTTTTTCAATCTTTTGACTTATGAAAATCTTAACTACTGAGGGAAAAGAGAGACAAAATCTTTTCACACAGATCAAAGAGCACTCGCTAATGCACTTTTTCCCTAAATCAACATACAAACTTATATGCAAAATGCAAAGATGCGGGTATTTCTTTTCTCTTTCTTAATGTTGGTGAAATGCAAAAAGAAAGCTGTTGTATAATTTTGAATTCAATTTCAAGTGAAAGCAAACAAGCTTGTCCAAAATCAAAAGACACCTTAAGATTTACTTGTTTCGACACTAGAAATATATAAACTCAAACCAAATGACGAAATCAAAAGCTCAATCAGCTATGAACAGCAAATAAACTAACTCTTAAGATCAAAACGACACTTTATCACAGGTCTAGATCTAAGAGGTCACAACAAGACTAGTTCACTTTCATTATGGGAAACTGTAAATGTACAAGAAATACACAAAGAACAAACACAATTTCTTTATACAACTGAGGCGGAATAGTGACAAGGAAAGTTGGTTTCAGATAGGCCCACTGACTGTTAACAAACAACAAAAACAAGAGTGAAAACAGGGCAAGAAACAGCAGGAAACCCCAGCAGCACAAGGCAGGACTGGTC
Organism: Pinus tabuliformis; assembly: GCA_031772625.1. Lineage (NCBI taxonomy): Eukaryota > Viridiplantae > Streptophyta > Pinopsida > Pinales > Pinaceae > Pinus > Pinus tabuliformis. The sequence goes on from CM062811.1 coordinate 779,101,605, forward strand.
CAGCGCAGGTGGAACACTGCCTGTTTGACCTTCAGCGCATGTAGCCCCTTCGGGAACTGCGCTGAAATTCAAATAGCCTTTGTACAGCCTGCACTGAAGAACGAAACTTTCGTTTCTGGTGGTTTCCGGGTCACAGATTGCTAAAAAATTCACAGTTTTTGCTCAAATCAGAAGCTATCAGTCAAGGACACACTAAGGGATGACAAGGAGGATGAAAAGCTATCACTAAGAGCTTATTAGAGTCCTTGTGGATCAGCTCTTCAAATCACAAACTTGCCCAGAAACTGAGCTAGAGTAGCTGCCCTCTACTTTGTATTTGAAAGATTCAAACACAGTTCGATTCGGTACTCCCTTTGTTTATGAAATGAATAGCAAAAAACAAAAACAACCAACAAGATACGATCCCCAGCGGAGTCGCCAATTTGTTGTTGGGAAAAGTATCCAATACGGAATGACCCTATCCCACTCTGAGGGTGATAGTACCTCAGCAACAACTGAATACAAAGCTATTCAAGATTACTTCTTTATGAGATGAGAGAGAGAAGAGAAAAGGGATCCACTAACCGTTATCTTCCGCTAATGGTTGATCCAATCTTCCCTCTTGCTGCTTGCTCTTTCACCGGCCCAGCTACACAAAGATCCTGTAAAAGCACAAAGAAAGGAAACTACAAGAAGCATACATTCATAACTGATTCAAGGATTAGAATAAATCAAATATACAAGCATCAATTCACCATAGAGACACATGCATATAGAAGAACCTCAAATACTTTATTAATGGAAGAAGTAAAGTTCTGAGAGTGTTACAACCATAATAGGCCCAATCCAACAACACCTCCCAGCAGAAAGAAATCTCCTCTTCACCTCCTTCAAAGCAATCACCCAATAGTTCTATACACAAACCAACAACACTTCCTTACTTGCACAAAATTCCAGCCTCCCTAGACCTCATGAGAGAGCTCTATATATAGGAGATTTGGAGAAAGGATGAGTCAGCTTGAGACTGACATGAAGCTGACTAGTGTCCTCTCCCACTTTAGTTAATCTTCAGTTCTTGAATCCACTTGGAGATTCTTGCTTCCATTTGGAGATCAAGACCCTCTTACTCATCACAAGGCGAATTCCCTGATCCAAGTGTCATTTTGGAAGCTTCCTGGGCATTTGACACCTTGCAGAATGACTGTGCCACTTGGCCAATCTCGCCCAGTGCAGGTAGCCTTCATTGCTTTTGACATTCAGCGCAGGTACAGAGTGGAGCAGTTGACATTCAGCGCAGATGCTCAGTGGAGCAGCTGACATGATCCAGAAATAGCTTGTTTTTGAGTGTTTTCAGGTGGAGAACTGATTTTCAGTGCTGTGGTTTGCTGACCTTGTTCCTCTAGAGGTAGGAACAACATGTTTAGGGACTTTGGATCCCTCAGATTATCGACATTTCATGCTTCATGCCGTAAGGCACAAAAATGTCTATAACGTTGTGATGCACAAATGGATGAGTAGATTGACTCCACTCCACCTCTATATATACACATAAGGAGGGCTCCACGAATTTATGAAGAGACATATCTCTTGGACCAATTCACTTCAAGCCTACATTACTTGACTGTCCATTAATTAATTCTCAACTCCAAAAATTCATAACTCAAGTTCTAGAGCTCTGATTTGGGTGATTTTCGAAGCGGTGGAATCAACACGCCAAAATCTATCATCTAAAATTTTCTCATGCTCAAAATCATCATGGTTTTGGTGCAAATCCCAATGATTGGAAAACCCCATGCTTGTGGTGCTTTTCCCTCCAAACCCCGGACAATAGGGCTTGGAGTACCTCCCAAGCTACACAAAAATCAAGAGTAACGTTGTTATGAAACCAGCTCAAGAAAAGATAGAAAAGATAGTTGAACGCCTTAGAATTCAGCCTCTTCGAGGGGGCAACCTCCTTTACATTACATAAATGAACAATTCTTCGATGATTCAAATGACAAAACCTCCTTTCTATATATAGAAGTCTAAGGAGTCACAATATAATCCAGCCGACCTAACAATAATAATATAAAGCCACAAAAATAACAATAGGGGGATTCTATGGGGCACAAAAATAACAACATGGGGGTAATAGGGGCACAACAATATAAATAAGGGGTATAACTACAATAGTAATGGGGTAATCACTAGTATTATAGGGACCCAACATGCCCCTCTCCTTCAAAAAAGTGTTGTCCTCAACACTTGAGTAGTTCTGGATACTTCTGCATAAAATTCTCATCCTCCCATGTGGAATCTTCAGCGGATAAGTTCTTCCACTTGATGAGATACTCTGAAATTGATTGATTTCGTAGTTGTCAGGTTCTTGTTTCTGTGACTGCTCTAGGTTCCAATATGATTTTTCCTTCCTCTTTAATTTCTGGCAATATTGTTTGAATTGGGATCTTTTGCAACTTTTGAATAAGTGGCCATACTTCTTCGTCCTTCTTCCATTCATCCCTTGCTTAGTTTATCCAATTTGGTTGGATAATATAAATAGCACAAAACAATGCTTCCACATCCTCATCCTTGAAGAGTCTTCCCATTCGGTAAGGTCGCCATTTTTTAAGTGCATGTAGTATTGCCCACATTTCCTTCTCATAAATAGCTTGCTTGAGATGTAGCAGTAAAAATACCCAATCACCTATATCAAAACATTTTTCACTACGATGTTGATCTACCTGTTGTTTCGTTTGATTTTGCACTGAAGTGGCGTTATCCTTTAAAAGTTGGAGAACTTGTTGTTGATGCTCGATGTGATCTTTCACTGCTTGAACCTTTTTCTTCTTGATACGTCCTTCTATCTCTAGAGTTTGAGGAGTGGTAATTTCTTCCAATCCTTTACAAGATATGGTCGGATTCATTTCTTGATGCTCGATGTGATCTTTCAGTTCTTGAAAATTTTTCTTCTTGATGTGCCCTTCTATCTTGATAGTTTGAGGAGTGGTAATTTCGACCCATGAATTACAAGATATGGTTGGATTCATTTCTTCTTTCTCGATGTGATCTTTCACTTCTTGCACCTTTTTCTTCTTGATATGTCCTTCTATCTTGAGAGTTTGAGGAGTGGTAATTCTTGTCAATGCTTTACAAGATATGGTCTGATTCATTTCTTCTTTCTCTGGGGTGGTGTCCTGGTGTATATCCTCTTCTTTTGATGTTTCTTGATCCTTTTCTTCCTCCTCTTCATATTCTATGTAAAATAATTTCTTCTCAGCACACCTATGACCTTTAGTGCATTTGCTATCACAATTGTAACAAAGCGCTTTTTCTCTTTTTTCTTCCAATTGTTGTGGTGTAACCCTTGTAGGTTGTGGAAGGCTGGGAGAAACAACACTTCCATCTTTATAGTTGTGACAGGTATGCTTCCTGGTTTCCATAATTTTGTTTTCTATTATGTCACAAAGCCCTTTTACTCTTTCCAATTGTTGTGGTGTTGCTCTAAAGAAGGTGTTGCTCTTTGTATCCTCATAATGTGCTATCATTTCCTCCGTGAAAATTGACCACGTAACAAGTGTTTTACGAGAACAAAGCCCTTCATACCATAAAAATTGATCTGGTTCTAAATATGAAGATGCAATACATACCTTTTGTAACAGTTGTACACCATGTAGATCAAATTATTGCTCCATTTGAAGTATCCAATTTACTGGATCCTTGCCATCAAGCTTCCTCATCTTGCTTTTTCTTGATTTTAGGAGGTCGACCTTGAAACGACTGTAACTCTGTACTTTCAGATCTTTAAGTTCTGAAATTATGAACTATAGTAGCCCTCTGTGTCCTCTTTCCAATGCCACCAGTCTGATCCAAATTGGATTCTCTAAGAAAGAGTTATGCACAATATCCAAAGATGACCTGATTATAGACCTTTCCAGAAGAGCGAACTTGTATGAAGTTCCACGTGTCACTATTTCGACCTTTGGATCTAAAAAATATAAAAACAAAATTGCGGTCTGTCCTCTTTCTGTACCTTCTTACGAAATTTCAATCCGATCCCTAGAGAGAAAGTTATGACGATTTTCCCCAGGTCACATGTTTTAAATGTAATTCAGAAGTCTGCAAAAAGATCAACTTCCTCAGATCATATCTCCGTAAATATCGTGTGAAAAGTTCTGAATTTCGGACCCAAGGTTCAGCGCGATTTCTTCTCAAATGGGTTTTTTTTGCAACTTCTGAAACGTCACAGAAATTTTTTTATAGCTAAAATGCCACAATGACCTGTTTGGAGCAGCGAAACCCTAGAATCCAAAGCTCCGATACCAAATGTTATGAAAACAGCTCAAGAAAAGATAGAAAAGATAGTTGAACGCCTTAGAATTCAGCCTCTTCGAGGGGGCAACCTCCTTTACATTACATAAATGAACAATTCTTCGATGATTCAAATGACAAAACCTCCTTCAATTATAGGAGTCTAAGGAGTCACAATATAATCCAGCCGACCTAACAATAATAATATAAAGCTACAAAAATAACAATTGGGGGATTCTATGGGGCACAGAAATAACAACATGGGGGTAATAGGGGCACAACAATATAAATAAGGGGTATAACTACAATAGTAATGGGGTAATCACTAGTATTATAGGGACTCAACAAACGTGCAGTAGTGGGGTGTAACTTGTCGAATAGTGGGGTGTTGCTTGCAATGATCAACTAGTAAATTGAATATTTTCTCATAATTAACTCACACATGTCAGATCAGAGAAAGACCGAGTTGAGATTGGAGTTTAGGGATAATGTACTATCAGTTGTAAAATCATCTAAATTAAACTAACGGTTCATGCAGTCAGAGGAAGACCAATGAGGATTGTGCAAATGATAATTGAGGAATTTTCCCATTAAATAGGGGTTAATGCCTTGAGGAACAACGCAAGGAAGTAGGAGCTTGGAAGGCTAGGAATTTGGCTAAGTATTGGGCAAAGGCAGTCAACTAGGTAGAGGATAGAAAATACTTGCGCAGGTTGCGCTCAAGGTTGAGCATAACATATTGTATTCATCCAAGGCTTGACTAGGAAGGATTGTAATCTTCTCATATTATCTGATTCATGAGATATACAAATAGCAAGGGTTTTTAGCTGTGGCATTCCCCATAAAATCATTGTGCTATGTGTGATTGAATTCTTTCTCTTATATGCTTCGTGATTTCATCGATCGTTTATTGTTTCTGCTAATGAGTAGAGTAGATTCAAGTCTATTGTCTTAGTAAATTACAATTAACAGTTTGAATCTACAAGGAATTTCTACATGGTATCAGAGCTAGTTTTGTAGAAATTTCTATGTGAAATCATCATGAAATCTCTCCTTCAGTTGGTTGACATAAATGCGCAACTAGAGAACTCCATGGTTGACATCAATGCCAACATCATTCTCCTAACAATCCCCCCCTCTTTCATTTATGGAAACCTAGAAATAGTTCACCAATCTGATATTCATTCATTTTTGGTTGGCTAGTCTCACTCTTTATTAGTGGTTGGTCTCAATCTCCCCCTTTCACATCAATGGAAAAGGGTGACCAATCCTTAGTGAATACACCATGCTCACACATACTGATACCAATTTTTTCCTGATGAAACATGATCAACTGCCACACCTACAAATAGACATTAAAAACTAGGAAAATTCGTTGCTCATACTGGTGACATCTGTAAAAATGTGACAACAAATGAGCTATGCCAATACCATGACCTTCCCCTTTACTAAACATGCTCCCAATGAACATGTATTTGGGTTGCAATAATATTTTCAAGTTGTTGTACACATGAATTTGACGCTCTTCAACAATCCTCCTTGCCACATGCAAGAGACTACACCAAACATACCAGCTACATACAATATACCATAACCATTGATTAACAATGATAGTGTAGGGCTTCATAATGTGAGTACAAGGCTAATTAAATGCACTCAAGAGTGCTTACAAGATTGTAATAAATAAATCATTTCTATGTAAGCCAAGACAAATGACACTTCTCATGCATGGCTCAACCAAAAACTATTGAACGACCATTGCAATGATATACAATTACATATATGGCTTACAACAATGACTCCAAAAGGCCCATTCATGGCTGAAATAGATGACTCTTCTATGCATAGTTGGTACAAGGGATTTTTCAGCCAATTTGCTAATGATAACCAAATACATACATATGGCTGGAAGACATGCTCTTTCACTCATACATACAATTTATGGAGCTACTACAAAACAAATGAGTGAAAGCAAGATGAAAAAGACATACAACCCTTGAAACTGTAATGTCATGCACAACTCCCACTAAGTTCATTTACCTTCCAATCCTTTTGTGGATCCTACAAACCTAATTGTGCATTTAGGCCCTTGAATACACCATGTTTCTGCCATGCTCTCCCCCTGAGACCATGCAGGCCTCACATGCACTTGTGCAGTGTTTTCTGAATAGATCTAAGAATAATGGACTATAGTGGGGAACTAGCTGCTCCTACTTCACTTGTTGTTTCTCCTTCTTATTCCATACTTTCGTAGGATGATTTCTGATCTGCATATTCTCCTATGGTTTTCTGTTAGGCCTCCTCTGGATCAACTGTCCCTTTTGTCTGCTTTGTCTTGAAAAACCAAATAGCTTGCAATCTCTCAACATGTGACCAAGATTGTCACAAATATAACACCTCACATGTCTAAGATATGAGGAAATAGGGTCATATCTTATGTTTCTCACATCAGATCTATGCCTCACATTGATCACACTTCTACTCCATGGACTAGATCTACAATCAGCCACCTTGTGGGCAAACAAGTTACAACAAAAACAATGACCATAAAATGAATTTGTATACCTGATGACTGTTGCTCTCCTTGGGTGCCCATATTGTTTCATACTCTGTTGATTAGGTCTAAATGACATGATCCTATAGCTAGCTACAACATGTCCAAATTTATGACAAATGTAGCATTCAATCTTATCCATCAAGGGAGAAAAGGAGTTTTGAATCCTCTTTTGAAATTTGATATATTTGTCATAGTCTTCTCTTAAAGCGAATGGTTTTCTAGTCATAGTTTCTCCTCAATGTTCTCTACTCATTTATTAGATATGTTGCTTCTTTCTTTTCTTGTTGTTCTTATTACTTCCATTACTTGCTACATGAATCTTAGGTTTTGCATTGTTGTTTGCATGATCTTGTGTGCTAGACTCTCCCTCTTAAAATATAAGACCAAATTTGATTAAGGGATATCTTTGGCTACTAAGCATCTAATCTAAGATCTTCATGCTATTCTCCATCTTGAGCTAATTGTTTTTTTATTCAAGCTTCTTTCTCAATGAGACAAGTTTAGCCATTTTCAAGTCGACCGCCACCTTCTCATAGATGTCTGCTCATGACATACTCAACTCTTTTTTCCTCTTCTAATTGGGTCTTTAAACCGATTATTTCCTCTTTGATCTCAATCTCCTTGGTATCAAATATCGGCAACAACTTTTCTTGATTTCTACTTGCAGCTGTTAGCCTACTTACTTCAATGGTTAGATTGTTTACAACAACCATGGCTGAGTCATATTCATCTTTAAGGAGCAATAGTCTATCCCATTCATCATCCTCTTAATTTTTTGACTTAGCAAGACTAACATCAAATCCATCTAAAACACCAATAATAAATAACTCATCATCATTTATACCTTTAGATTTGCTTTGTTTCTTCTCATATGGGTCTTGTATTTTTTATCTCCTCTTTACAATATGTAAAAATCGCATTAGGGGGATTAATCTCATCTAGCTGAGATTATAGCTTCTGAGAGGCCTTCTTCTTTTTCTTCCTTTTGTTCTTCTTCTCTCCATTGTTGCTGCTACTATTTTCTCATGCATCAAAATTTGTAATATGTCCCATATATCTTTAGCAAATGTCAGATCTATTATCTTCTCTAGATTTGCATTGTGAAGATTTTCATATATCATGCACTTTTCTTGGGCATTTTGCTGCATCACTTTTACTGGGGGAAGTATCTTTACGATAACCTTCACACATTAACTTCCACACATCAAATGCATAAACAAACAACTCAGATTTAAACTTTTATTTCCATACCTGGTAGTTTGCAACAGTGAGCATATATACTCATTGATGATGCATTCTAAAAACAAAATTCAAAATTTACTTGGATATGCCTTCCAACATTCAAGTCGCACCTTAAAGCACTTGCTCTGATACCAATAGTTGGGAGCTTGAAAATAATGAGAAGGGGGATGAACTAATATTATATTGATGGAACAACTTTTTGCACTTTTTTCCCTTTTCTTACAAATCATTGAATCATGAGCTTATCAACCAACAACAAAATATAAGAAACAAATAACATATGCATGATCATAAACATGAGCCATAATAAACACAAGTAGAAGTAAACCATGACTTCAACAATCAAGGATTAATTATAGTCACACTCATGTTGATGAAAAAATCCTCATGAATGTTATAGAATCAATCAAACATCTCGATCACAACTAAAACCTTGGGAAATTCACTATTTGAAGCTCGTGGTATTTACCTTTTGCAATGTACATGCAGTGCCGTGGGCATAAGCTAGGAATCTTTGGCAGATTTCCGTGCGCACAAAACAAGAAGAGTGCAACAATGTAGTAGAGTCTATGGGTGAGAGTGTCAAGGCCGCGACAATTAGTATTAACATGGTAAATTCAACTCTTCTATCCAAAACTAAAACCACTTTCTTTCAGTCTTCTTAAATGACATTTCCAAGTACATATAAACTTCCAGAACATCAAAACATCCCTATAAAGCATCAAATCATCATGCAAGCTATCCTTTAGTTGGTTGAATGTGCAACTAGAAAAATCCATGGTTGACATCAATACCGACACCATGTTGCTAATAGTGATATTGTAAGAGGTTATTTATTCATATTTTCATGCAATATTTCAAGAGGTTCTTTATATATATTTTGGTGATTAAAGTAGTAATGAGATTATTATATCAAATAATGTTTTATATGAATTATATAATATAGCTCAAATGGAAGGAAATCGCCATGAAGTATATAATATTAATGGTGGTGGCCACTTGAATTAACACAAACCTCAATATGAGCCAATTCTCACATGTTGATGCCCCCATCATCCCTTTGATGTGATATTTATTGAAGGATAGTATGATGATTGCAATTTGGAAAGAATGTGGAACTAATTGACACTACGTATTGGTAATATTTGTGGCCTTTCTACAAATCAAGATCATGTCATGTGAGCTTAAGTGTTTAGAAAGGAATTGCCTATGGTTGATATTTGAAGTAGGGTATGTTTGTCCAATTAAGGGTTAAGCTTATTTACTTTTATATAGAGAACACAATTTTCATATGTGAATGGATAATATTTGAAGTGGATTTGCACTAGTTTGAGGTTTTTGTATTCCTTAATGGAAATTTGGTTGACACTTTGAACATAGTTCTAGTAGTCATGGTTTTGGTTATGTCTATGGTATTGTAGATAGTTTTGACTCTAGTTTTGGGTGTGGTTTTATATTTGGTTTGATTCTATCATTTTGAATGGTGGTTCTTGAGGATCTATGGAGGCATTTGAAGAGGCACAATTAAGATATTGCATAAGAACATTGTGTTAAGCCTATATAAGTCCCATGTCAATCCTAAAAGCCCTTATTAATCCCTAGATATTAAGTGATTACATTTCTATTGCTATATTGTTATGTAGGCTAGAACCTTTCATGGTCCCATTTTAATATAATTGAATCATTTGTCTCCTATATATATACTAAGGAGACCTAGTCTTAGGATCATCAAATCTTGTATTGTACATTGTATTCATTGTAAAGGAGGTTCCCTCTTGAAGAGGACTATAATAATTGGTTTATTATCATTTTTAAGGCATAAATTTCATAAAATTTGGTATCATAGCTTATGAACCCAGGGTTTTGCTACAAATAGGTCATCTTAGAATATTCAATCTAGATATATATGTGTGTGTGTGTGTGTGTGGGAGGTTTAAAATGGTGAAACTTGGAGAATATTAAGGAAAAATATCGGGGGACATCTAGTTCAAATTTTAGATCTTTGTTTGCTATATCTGTAGATATATTCTCTAAGGAATTGGGGTTCCTGAGTGCTCTTGAAATTAGTTTCAAACATGCTAGCTTGAAAATTTTCTATGAATTATTTTATGGGAGGTTTCAAATGGTGAAACTTAGATAATATTGAGGAGCATATCGAGGAAAATTTGATGTAAATTTTAGATCTTGGTTCACTACACTTTCAAAGACATGCTCTAAGGAATTTAGGGTTCGTTAATGCTCCTGAAATCAGTTTCAAATAGGTCAATTTTATTTTTTCTATAACCCTTTTTGTAGGACATTTCAGATGGTGAAACTTGGAACATACTAAGGAGAGATATTAGGCAACATTTATTTAAAGTATATATTTTGGTTCATTATATGTTCGGAGATATACTTTGTGGAAGTTAGGGTTTGTGAATGATCCTGAAATCAATTTCAAAAGAATCATTTTGGTATTTTTTCTATAACTTATTTTATGGAACTTTCAGATTGTGATATCTTCAGGGGCCTTAGGAGAAATATAAAAGTACACAGGCAAGGATCTCATAATTATATTTGAAGAATTGGACATGTAGCATGTTATACACATTTTCTCATAGGAAGAGGCTAGAAATCAACAAGTTTTGGGAAAGTTACCATAAATTTCACTTGGCAAATTCTGGTTAAACCCATGGAATTGCAGAGAAGACATATCATAATATTACATACTGAAGTTTTAGATTCAGAAGGGCCCAAATCTTAGATATGTATCAAGTAAAAGGCCAACCATTTAGATATTCTCCAATTTAAGGTTTTAAAGGTTCGTAAATTACAAGTGACATAACTTTTGATTAGAAGATCCATTTTCTTTTATCGATTGAAAGTTGTGATAAAGAGGAGTTCTACTATTATTTTCCATTATGCCTCCAAATAAATTTATTACATCAATTTAACCTCTTGAAGGCTCATCATAGGCTCATGAACAGAGTGAAGAATTAAAATTTAGGTTCTCCCAATTAGGGAAGAAAGTTAATCAAATGGATGGGAGAATGTTGAAAAAGGTGGATTTATTAGGTTCTTAAGAAAACCTTAAAAGAAAAATTATGGATGGAATGGAAAAGAAGATGAATGAAATCAGGAAGAAATCGAAAATGTTAAGCGAGAAATATAAAATTCCATGAATACCATGGAAAATATTCTCGTAGAGAGGCTTCCTAAAAAGGATATTTAAGCTTACTTATAGTTGTATTTATTACTCCAAGTAAATCTTTAATATTCAAGTATTTAAAAGGAAATATTTAGAATTAGATACGTGGGCCCTAAATCATAACAAGTCTATGAAAATCTAAAAAACTGTCAAATCTTAAGAATGATGATACATTGACATATGTTAGATAAGGATAGTTAAATAAAGTTGGACACATATTTTGTATGATACTATGAGAGATTATCTATTTATATTTGGGGTGATGAAAGTAAAAGGAATATTGATGTTATCAAATATTGCTTTATGGGTAATATACAAATGGTGACACATTGATACATATTATATACTAATAATATAATGAAGTTGCACACATAAGTGCAATGTGTGATTGTTGGGAGCTTGTAAATATTGAGGGGCAGAGCAGAGCGTGGGGGCGGGCATGGGGGGCGGGGGGGGGGGGGGGTCGGTGTTGAATCAATATTGTACCGATGGATCAAATTTTCACAATTTTTTCCTTTTCTTACAAATCACTGAATCATGAGCTTATTAACCAACATCATAATATAAACAATAGATAATATTTGCATGATCATACACATGAGAAATAATCAACACAAGTACAAGTAAACCGTGACTTCAATGATCAAGGATTAAATGCATTCACACTCTCGCTGATGACCAATTATTCGTGAATGTTCTAGACTCAATCAAACATCTCGATCACAACTGAAACCTTGGGAAATTTGTTGGTTTAAGCCTATGGTATTTTCCTTTCACAAGCTACAGGTAATGCCGCGTGCACAAGCTAGGAAGCATGGGAAGATTTCCACAAGTACAAAACCAAAAAAGTGTGGTAGTGTGGCAGCGCCACTAGGTGACAATGCCAAGACCACTATAGTCGTTGTTAACATGGTAAATTCAACTCTTCTACCCATAACTGAAACCACTTACTTCTAGCCTTCTTCAATGACCTTACTAAGCACCTGTAGACTTCCAAAACATCAACACCTATGTCAAGCATCAAATGTTGAAAATATCAACAAGAAATGTTAAAAATATCAACAAGAAATGTTAAAAATATCATCAATAAAGATCCTAACTTAGTTTGTCCTTGAATTAAATTGGGAATACAATTTTAATTCCACAACTCATGACAACTTGTATTAGTTAACTAAGTGAATTTGACTTAGCTTGCTAAGATAATTCAAGTTGAGGGTATACCTAGAGTCATATAGAGTGTCTCCTATAATTAGGAGCACTAGTTGAGTTTATTTTGAGTTGTAGTTAATTAATTTAGTCTAATTGAGTTAAATTTAGTTAAACTAGTTCTAACTGATGGAGGAATTAGTGGGAGGTCTAGTAATGGGGTGCAACCTGTAGTAGTTGGGTGTAACCTGTTGTAGTGTGGTGTAAATCTTTATTTTCTTTGACCATATCTAACGCTAGCAAGCCAATAATCTCAACGATACTACTTTGCACACCGGAATATAAACAATAGTAAACCACACATGCACAAAATATGGACAACTTTTTACAAATTTTCAACCCAACTTCGTTATATTAAACAACATATAATACAATAGTCTAGGGCTACCAACCCCAAGGGTTAGCTCAATTGGTCGAGTCCCCGTTGTTAAGTACCTCACCGATCGGAAGGTCACAGGGTCAATTCTCCTCGATGCCCTTGGGGTTAGGCCATGCCAGTCGGTCGAAGGGATTTAAAAGATTCCCTTCGGGGTTGATTTGCCCAGATTTTCTGTGGATGTAATGACCACCCATGAACCACCTCTAAAAAAAATAGTTTAGGGCTCCCGTACCAGGGATAATGGCCCTGATACATCCATTAGTACAAGATATAAACAAGGGCTTGGTGTTAGTACATCAACAATCAATGTGCCCTCAACAAGATACTCTAGCCATCTGGCTGATCTAGTCGACTTCTTTGATCCTCTCGGTCGTACCATGTACCTGCCTAGTCCTTCGGTTACCGATCTTCATCTCATGCCTCTGTTAATGCTCCAAGTCCATCTGGCCACTGAATCATGACTATCCAATCTGCTCACTAGTTGATCGCTCGTCCATCAACACATCACATTGAGACTCTTGTCGAGTTGTTCAGAACTCAACTTGTGAACAACTCTTAATATTACCACTGCTACTCCTCAGCTACTCAGGGACTTCAACCCAGTATGGTCTTCCTACGTTGCTTCGATGAAGACCAACATAGGGCATGGAGGCTACCACCTATCACTACAAGATGTCAATCTCCCATAACGAACACGAGCTAGGAGGAATGCACATATTCTACTATAGATATACTTCTCCACACACAAGTCTTGGGCTCCAAAAACTACTCCTGGTTAATCAGACCCTTAAGCTCAATCACTGCCTCTCTCGCTACTACCTTTGTCCATCAAGGTGTTACTCAATGGGATCCAACTTAGACACTATCTCACTGTCCTCCAGTAGACCATAAGTGCCCAATCCACACTCACACTTGGTCCACTCTCACACTACCCTCCAATAGTCCACGATTGACCAAGTCCATGTTGTATCATCTGCACCTAGTTATGGCATCCCCACACCTAGGATACCCTTACACACGGCTGCCCACATACTTCAAAACATCTACCCTTTGCTCTGCAATAGAGGAGTTATTGCACAAATCTAGGCTCTAAACTTCACTGTGACACTACCCACTAGTTAGGGCTTCTAACATCCCACGTCAACTCTATCTCTTTAACTTCCATAGGCTGCAACAACTTTGTCCACACTAGGACACCTACATCACTCCATAACGGGATCCACTCCTAGTTGGAGTTCCTTCATGACCAAGGCAACTCCAATAAATGGTTTCCAACAACCTGCATTGTAGACTGATCCAAATCTAGTCAAATAAATGACCCAACATAAGACAAATTATGATCTCTAAGTCTGTCAACAACCGTTGTCATTCACTACACCTGGTTAGGGAACCTATCATAGTACAATAGCGTACACATAGTACCTTGAATCACCTACGAATCCCTTTATTTACTGTGACCTTCTCTTGGAGAGGTCTCCTCCTATTTTGTTATTGTTCTGGGAATGAACAACCCTCAATCCACCCTACGCTTCCCTCAAACACAATGGTAGGGCCTGGGAACTACTCACAAAAACTTCGATTGCGTGTCCAAGCATCTGTCCTCCCTTTATTTTCCATGGACTGCTACAGCAAGGCCTGCGACATACTATTTCAGGCATTAACTTCCCACAACAAACCCTTAAACATTACATACTTCACTTATGTACCTCGACCCCCTGAAGTTTAGGTCAACAAAAGAGACCAAAAACAATCCTTTCTCCCATGCTGGTTAACCCTCCTTGTTGTGGCCTAGAACATAAGTGTCTTTCTTCTTGTATGCTACCTTGTGATGCACAAATGGATGAGTATAATGACTCCACTCCACCTCTATATATACACATAAAGAGGGCTCCATGAATTGATGAAGAGACATGTCTCTTGGATGAATTCACTTCAAGCCTACATGACTTGACTGTCCATTAATTAATTGTCAACCTTAAAAATTCATAACTCAAGTTCTAGAGCTCTGATTTGGGTTATTTTCAAAGCATTGGAATCTGCACGCCAAGCTCTATCACCTCAAATTTTATCATGCTCATATTCATCAGGGTTTTTGCCCGAATCCAGATGGGTGAAAAATCCCATGCTTGGGTTCCAAGCCTGTAAGCCTACTTGTGGCACTTTCCCCTCCAAACCCCAGACACTAGGGCTTGGAGTACCTCCCAAGCTACATAAAAATAAACACCCTCTCTTTGTGAGGGAGGTACTTCCAAGACTAGGAAGTAACCATCATCATCTGGCAACACTAGCCCATCTGGCATCCATCACTACAACATACCCTGTTGAATGAATCCGACAATATAGGTAGTGCCTCTACCTCATCACATATGAACCTGAAGATCCTGAACCGCCATAGGGTTGCTCCCTCCAAGGTTAGACTCCATCTGAGCCTACATGATCTCCATTGGCTCAATCCTGTAAGCATTCATCCTCCTGGATCAAATACCACTTGTGCAAATCCCACCAATCTCGGATATGCCAGATCAAAATTTGATGAAGACCCTTGCCCACCAATTTGAAGTCCATCAAATGAAGCCATCTCGATCAACCCGATGTCGTCCATGCCAAAGAAACTCTCTAGTTGTCCCAATCATCCATGAAAATACATAGGAAGTCCACTATATACATACCACCACACAACATATTGAACTGCACCAGGTTCACCACTGACCCACAAGAAATTCCAACCCATCTCATCATGTAGTCTACCGAGACCACATCTCCATGTATTTAGCTGAACCGTCTGTTCCATGATCCATACACTGACAACTCCCTCTTAGTTACTTTGTTATGCACACTCTGATTCATTGTCCCTCAAAGTATCTCAGATATGCTTTGATACCATGTTGATTTTCCATGACCTTGGGTCTAGGATAAAATCTTAAAATCTCTGATGCTACCAAAATAAGAATCTCAACGATACTAAAATGCACAATAGAATATAAACCACAGTAAATCACACATGCATAGAATATGGACAACTTTTTACAAATCTTCAACCCAACTTCATTATATTAAAAAACATATACTACAACAGTCTAGGGCTCCTGTACCAGGGATAATGGCCCTCATACATCCACTAATACAAGAGACAAACTGCGGCTTGGTGTCAGTACATCCACAACCAATTTTCCCTCAACAAGATACTCTAAGCATCTGACTGATGTAGACAACTTCTCAGTGCCTCTTGTTCGTACCCTGTACCTTCTTAGTCCTTCATCTCCCAATGTATAGCTCTTGCCTTTATCAATGCTCCAAATCCATTTGGCCACAAAATATCGGCTATCCAATTTGCTCACTAGTTGATTGTTCGTCCATCAACGCATCAACACATCGAGACTTTTGTCGAGTTGTTCATAGCTCCACTTATGAACAACTCTCAATATTCCCATTGTTGCTCCTCATCTACTCAGGGACTTCAACCCACTATGGTCTTCCCACACAGCTTCGATGAAGAACAACATAGGGCACGGAGGGATGCCACCTATCACTGCAATATGTCCATCTCCCACAATGAACATAGGCTAGGAGGACTACCCATCTTCTACTGTAGATGTCCTTTTCCACACACAAGTCTCAAGCTCCAGAAACTGATCTTGGTTGATCAAACCCTTGAGCTCAACAACTATTTCACTTGCAACTACCTTTTTCCATCAAGGTGTTGCTCAATGAGCTCCAACTTGGACACTATCTCATTGTCCTCCAGCAGACCATAAGTGCCCAGTCCACATTCACACTTTTTCCACTCTCAGATTGCCCTCTATTAGTCCACGAGTGACCAAGTACACACTGTAGCATCTGCACCTAGTTAGGGCATCCCCACACCTAGGAGACCCTTACACACAACTACCCACAAACTTCTCCACATCTACCCTTTTCTTTGCAATAGAGGAGCTATTGCAAAAAATCTAGGCTTCAAACTTCACTGTGAAACTGCCCACTAGTTAGGGCTTCTAACATGCCACGTGTTGAAAATGAAACAAGATGATGGAGCTTAGTGGAAAGGAGTCACCTTCACTAAGTGGTCCCGAAGGCTATTTTTGGCGCAAAGTCTATTTTTAGACATATGGATCATGGTCTATGAGTTGCAGGATGCTATTTGTGGATGATTGGTCATGTTGGTAAAAATAGATGGACTTCTATTTTTAGACATATGGGCAGTTTCTATTTTTAGACAGCCAGGCTAAAAATAGAACAGTGGAATATTATTAGCTCTTAATAATATTTGGACTATAAACATTATCTTATCCTCTTGGAGCACTTCAGTTTGAGCTATAGATGTGGCACATGCAGCTATCAGAAGGAAATACGCTTTTCTTGTGGGTCAGTTGAGCTATTGCATGTAGTACTTCAGTTAGAACTCATGTGGTTGAGTTTCAGTGGAGTTGATTGAGGAGTTGTGTTCAGTTTGACTTGGTTAAATTAGTTGTATTTAGTCTAACTGCAAATACACTAGTGATGAGTGATGTGAATTAATTGTTAATTAATTCACTAATTATTAACTCATAAAGCAACTAAAGGATACATCAGTTAACTCAGTGCATGGACAGTTCAGTGGAGACAAGTGTTAGAGGTGAGTGAAAGGGCAAGACAGCTGTCAGTTGTGACTATAGTTGTGCATGAGATTTGCACAATCAGTGGATTGAGTATTGCCAATGAGGATTACATGGTTTATCCAAGGGAAATACGAGTTTGGATCAGCCATTCTCATCTATTCTCATGCAAGATTGCACAGTGGAGGCAGGCAAAGCAGTGGAGGAGATTTGAACCTGTGATTGATTCAGATCTGAGCTAGTTTAGTGTGTAACAGGTGGAGATAGTACTGAGTACTTGTGAGGAGTATTGTACTATGTATTGTTACATGTTCTCAATCATTATAATATACAGATAGTGTGGGGTTTTTAGCTGTATGCTTTCCCCAGGTTACATACTGTGTTAATGTGCGCATGCGATTGATGTTTCATTGTTTTTAATTCCGCAAAATTGATGATCAACATAGAGGAGGTTATGTATTATGCATGCATTCCGCAATAGTGTATAATCAGGATAATCTCTGTGAATAAGTGTCATATTATTCAAAATTTCTACATGGTATCAGAGCTAGCTGATTTGTAGGAAAAATTCTACAAAATTCTACATGGTATCGGAGCTATTCATCATCAAATCTATTATTCAGAAAGTGTTTACATTTTATTTCTTCGGGCAGAGTCTGTAATCAGGCCAGGTAGCCTCTAGATTCATCCTTCCTTTGGAAGGTGAGATATCTGGTAAAAGCCCATACAATCAATCTCTGTACGAGAAATACTTTGTTCTCACGAATTTTAGATCAGAGGCGGTTGAGTTTTGAGCTGGTGGAATTCGAATTTGCAGCAGTGTTTTCTTGGTGTCAAAGTTGAAATGCCTTTCAACAGATTGCGATTGGAGTATGCTCTTGAAGGCAGCTCGAACTATATTGCATGGAAAGACAGGATGGAGGCGGTGTTAGATGATAATGGGTTGAAGGATTTCATATAGGCTGAGGTCCAAAAACCTACTGATGCTGTTGAAGCTGTGGTTTGGCAAAAGAAGACAGCAAAGTGTCGAAGGATTCTGTTGGAGGGCGTGAAGGATCACATTGTGTCCAGCCTGCATGGAAAGGCTTTTCCATACTTGATGTGGAAAGCGTTGACAGATCTATTCCAAAGCAAGAGCAACCAGAGGAAGTTGGCACTCAAGGATAAACTTAGAAACATTAAGTGTGAGAATGGAGACAGTATGCCCAGGTATCTCACGAAGTTCACCCAGTGCTGGGATGAGCTGGGAAGTGTGGGGGTGACTGTCGATGATGAGGACTTGGTGAGCTTGGCTCTTCTTGGTCTTCTGAAGAGTTGGCATTCCTATCAAGACTCTGTCAATGATCGGGAGAAATTGCTAGGATGGGAGAGACTTTGGTCAGATCTTGTGCAAAAGGAGATTAGGCGGAATACCAGGGACAAATCTTCATCAAAGGAATCTGATGAAGAAAATTGTGCTTTCGCTACCAAAGCAAAGAAGGGGAAGGAGAAGGTTTCTCTTTCCGAATCCAGTTCTTCCAATGATGGGAAGAAGGTTGATAAATCAAAAGTGCGATGCTTTCATTGTCATGAGGTGGGCCATTATGCTGCAAATTGTCCACGGAGGAAATCCAAGAAGGGATCCGGGGAAGGATCTAAAGGTGAGGCACTTGCTTCACAGTTTGAGTTGGATTTCACACTCTTCGCATGCATGGTTTCATCCATGGTGGGAAGTGGCTGGTTTCTTAACAGTGGAGCTTCTTTCCACATGACCGGTGACAAGAGTTTGTTCAGTACTTGGGAGGAGAAAGATCTCCAGATGCTCATAGCGATGCGTAATGATGAGAAGTATAGTGTCTCAGGTGTAGGCACGGTTATTTTTTAGAGGGAGCATGGAGATTGCCTTACCTTGACCAATGTCAAGTATATACCAGGACTGAAGAGAAACTTGGTGTCGATCGCGATGCTGGAAGACAAAGGCTGTGATGTATTCTTCAGTAAGGGAAAGGTTTTCCTTGGACATATCATCACTAGACAAGTGAAGCAGATTGGTTCATAGGTCAAGAACCTATATGCTCTTGAGGTTCAAGATGCATGCAAAGCCTTGAGCAGTGAGGCAACTGATGGAGACTTGGTGGTTGAGAGGGAGAGTATATTACCTCTCAACATGCAGAGCCAAAAGAAGTCTCAGACGATTGTGGAGGAGCCACGATTGGTGCAACAGCTTCAGGAGGTTGTGGAGCAGCCACAACAAGGGAAGATGAGAGGAGATCAAGTAGAGACATATGCTCATGCAGAGACCTCTAGTAGGGGGAAACTTTGAGCCAGGTGGGCTGAGGGATCACATGCAGCCATACCTCCAGGTAGGAGGTGGGGTGATGTGGATTGATCGTCCCAAGGAGGAGGGGCAGGATCCTTGAGATACCCAACCTCTTGGATGAGACCTTTCTACGGGAGCCCCAATGTGGAGTAGCAGGAACTGACTGATTGGGTAGAGACAGATGCGGATGGAGCGGCAGAGAGAGCGACAGTGCAGGGAATCCCAGGATAGCGCATAGCTAGCAGGCTGCAGTAATGCGAGAGACACAAGTGTTTTGCATAGTGCTAGGTGGCACAGAGAAGTGTGCAATGGTGCGAGATGCATGGAGATGTTGCAGTAGCACAGATGTCAGAGAGGGAGCACTTGTTAGCAGCAGGTAGAGCTTCAGCACCAGAGTATGTTCCTAGCCCAACAGAGTGGTCAGTTGGGAGTTTTTTTGTTCCAAGTGTTGTTGGAGCAAGTGGACCGGGAAAATGTGTTGCATGCAGAACATTCCAAAGTTGCAGGATAGGGGTTGCAGATAATCCATATCTTGTTGAGAGGGAGTGTTGAAAATGCAACAAGATGATGGAGCTTAGTGGAAGGGAGTCGCCTTTACTAAGTGGTCCTGAAGGCTATTTTTGGTGCAAAGTCTATTTTTAGACATATGGATCATGGTCTATGAGTTGCAGGATGCTATTTGTGGATGATTGGTCATGTTGGTAAAAATAGATGGACTTCTATTTTTAGACATATGGGCGGTTTCTATTTTTAGACTGCCAGGCTAAAAATATAACAGTCGAATATTATTAGCTCTTAGTAATATTTGGACTATAAACATTATCTTATCCTCTTGGAGCACTTCAGTTTGAGATACAAATGTGGCACATGCAGTTGTCAGAAGGAAATACACTTTTCTTTCGGGTCAGTTGAGCTATTGCATGTAGGACTTCAGTTAGAACTCATGTGGTTGAGTTTCAGTGGAGTTGATTGAGGAGTTGATGGATTGTGTTCAGTTTGACTTGGTTAAACTAGTTGTATTTAGTCTAACTGCAAATACACTAGTGATGAGTGATGTGAATTAATTGTTAATTAATTCATTAATTATTAACCCATAAAGCAACTAAAGAATACATCAGTTAACTCAGTGCATGGATAGTTCAGTGGAGACAAGTGTTAGAGGTGAGTGAAAGGGAAAGACAACTGTCAGTTGTGACTATAGTTGTGCATGAGATTTGCACAATCAGTGGATTGAGTATTGCCAATGAGGATTGCATGGTTTAGCCAAGGGAAATACTAGTTTGGATCAGCCATTCTCATCTATTCTCATGCAGGATTGCACAGTGGGGGCAGGCAAAGCAGTGGAGGAGATTTGAACCTGTGATTGATTCAGATCTGAGCTAGTTTTGTGTGTAACAGGTGGAGATAGTACTAAGTACTTGTGAGGAGTATTGTACTATGTATTTTTACATGTTCTCATTCATTATAATATACAGATAGTGTGGGGTTTTCAGCTTTATGCTTTCCCCGGGTTACATACTGTGTTAATGTGTGCATGATATTGATGTTTCATTGTTTTTAATTCCGCAAAATTGATGATCAACGTAGAGGAGGTTATGTATTATGCATGTATTCCACAATAGTGTATAATCATGATAATCTCTGTGAATAAGTGTCATATTATTCAAAATTTCTACACCACGTTAACCCTACCTGCTTGGCTTCCATAGGTTGCAACAACTCTGTCCACACTAGGACACATACATCACTCAATAGAGGGGTCTGCTCTTAGTTGGATTTCCTTCATGCCCAAGGCAACTCCAACAAATGGCTCCCAACAACCTGCAATGTAGACTGATCCAAATTTGGTCAAAGCAATGATCCAGAGTTATGCAGGAACACAACAAAATACATAAATACCCATATACATAGAGATGCAGCATAAATAAAACTTCATTTCATAAATGTCAAAGAACTAAAATATGCTTACATACAAAAATAAAAATATACTAGCTCGGGTGATGGTAGCTTATCTCTGATAAGAGATGTGGCATCTACATGCCTCTGAACTATGTTACAATGAGGCTCAAAGGCCTATTTATTTTTGAGAAACAATGGAAAACCATAAACATCCAAAAACCTAACCCCAGGAGATGAAACTCCAAAACTGTGGGCCTCGTTTGGGTAAATTGGTACATCAACTTCCCAAGGTTGTAACTTTTGCACACGATTTCTGTTTGGCTATCATAATACCTAGTTTCGAAGATCTCGAAGAGGAGATAAAAAAAATTGGGAGACTAATTTGGGACTTTCTAGTCTCTCCGTTTTCCCTAAAAACATTGTTTGGTCCCTCAAAACGGTTATAGAAGTTTAGGACTCGAAAAACTGCCAAAAATAGTAAGTTGGGCTACAATTAATGAAAATGAAAAGAAACAATGGTGGGGGTCCAAGTGGAATAGGTGGGTGGCCACCAATATCCACCTGGATCAGTCCTCCTCCCTTAGGAAGCAATGGTCTTGATTGTGTTGAGTGCCTCCCTCAGATGGGGAAACTTCTGCTGAACTTGATCCCTGGTGAGCCACTTTCCTTGGTGCAGGAGTTGGCCAACTTTGACAACTCGATATAGTGGATCTTCTGCTGGCGAGTGTTCTCAATTTGTGTGTCCATGAGCCGATCAGTTGTGGCCTGTTCCATGCAGTCTGGATTTAACTCTGTTGGTGTGAGTTTTTTTGCAATGTATGATGTGCCCAGTAATGGTGGAAAGTATGGTTGAAGGTGGTCCACATTGAACACTGGGTGTAGGCCAAGGAATGGTGGAATGTTGAGCTCGAAAGCATTGTCCCCTACAACCTTAGTGATGGTGTAAGGCCCATTCGATGAGGATGAAGCTTGTGGTGGGACCCAACGAGGTACTCCTTCTGCAAATGTAACCAAGCTTTGTCGCCCACCTAGAACTTGTGTGGCACTTGATGCTAATCATGACACTGCTTGTACTTAGCATTGGTTATGTCCAATATTTCATGGACCTACTAGCGGATGTGCTGAATGCACTCAATGAAGTTATTAGCCCTGTCCGCTTCGGACTGGACATGAGCCAAATCTGCCTGAGTAGCTGCAATTGGCATGGCCACATTAATGTGACATAGTGACTCGAATCCCAACCCCAACTGAAAGGGGTTGTGGCCAGTTGAGCTATGGAGAGCTCTGTTATAACTTTGTTTGACATAGGGGAGAATTTCATCCCATGTGCATGGATGCTTCGAGTTGTACATACATAGAATGCATACGATCATACTATTGATGACCACTACTTGGCCTTCAGTTTGAGGCTGGAAAGTCGTGGACTTAGTGAGCTTGGTATCCAACATCAATTAGAGACTTGACCGAAATGTGCTTAGGAACTTGTTGTCCCGATCTGAGATAATGGATTATGAGATCCCAAAATGTACCCACACTCATTCAAAGAAGAGATTAACAGTGGCTTCTGCTGTGATACTCTTCTTGCAGACCACCATAATGGACATCTTAGAGAATCTGTCGAGTACCATGAAAACATAGTCATTTCCATGCTTAGTAGAAGGAAGACCCAACATGTAATCCACAGAGATGGATTCCCAAGGTCGACTAGGAGTAGGCAGAGGAGGATATAGACCTTGCTTCTTGATGGTCGGTTTGGAAATGGTGTAGGAATTGTAGGATCTAATGTACTTCCCAACATCCCGTCGAAGGTTCAAGCAATAGAAATACTTCTACAACACTGCCACTATTTTCTCTATCCCAAAATGTCCAACGACCCAACTATAGTGTGACTCCCAAATAATCTTGGCACGCTCACTTGAAGGAACACAAATGTGTCCCAGGTGGCATAACAGTGCATCTTGAAGGTGAAAATTTGGAACTTTCTTACCTTCCAGGAGTGTCTAGTATGTGTTACTGAATGCTGGATCACTCTTGTAAATATGCGGCCACCCAACAATCTCATGCCCACAAGATTCGAGCACAGTGGTCAACTGGGGCAGTCTGAAACATTGTTGGTGCTTCCCTTGTTGTACTTAATGTTCAAATGGAAATGTTGTAGGTATGTGGACCATATTTGATGGCGATCGTTCTGCAACTTCCCTTGTGTCTCTATGAACTGTAGGGATCGGTGGTCTGTGTGGATGACTGTTTCCTTCCCCATAATGTAATGCTTCCATTGTTGGCAGACTTGTACAATGGAATACATCTCTTTGTCATAGGTGGGATAGTTTCAGACTGCGTATGCAAGTGTCTCACTGTGATATGCCACTATATGCCCTTGCTGAGTAAGAACTGCATCAATAGCATAGTCAGAGGCCTCTGTCTCGACCTTAAATGGTTTTTGCAGGTTTGGCAATGTGAGCACTGGGGTGGAGCAAAGGCGATGCTTCAACTCGGAAAACGCCTTCTGTTGGGATTCATACCAAAATAATTTTTCTTTCACTCTGCCCTTGGTGGCTTGACTTAAAGGCCAAGTGATATGAGATAACCCCAACACAAACCCGCAATAGAAATTGGCAAGGCCCAGAAAGTTGCAGAGCTCTGCTAGAGTGGTTGGGGCTGGCCAATACTGAATGACTTGTATCTTGGCTGGGTCCACATGCACATCCTTCTCATCAACGATGTACCTCATATATTGAACTTGGGTCATGCCAAAGGTGCTTTTCTCCAAATTGGCACACAACTTGTGTTGTAACAGGGTTTGAAGGACCCATCGAATATGGTGGAGGTGCTATTCCCAACTCTGGCTGAAAATCAAGATGTCATCTAAATATACCACCACGAATGCATTGGTGAAGGGTCGTAAGATGTCATCCATCAATCTCTTGAAGGTTGCAGGGGCATTCATTAACCTGAAAGGCATGACCAACCATTCAAAAAGGCCCTCTTTGGATTTGAAGGAAGTCTTCCACACATCGGAGGGTTCGATATGCACCTGGTGATAGTCAGACTTCAAGTCAATCTTGTTGAAATATTTGGCCCCCTTGAGCTAGTCCATAAGGTCATCAATCCATGGGATTGGGTACCTATTCCAGACAGTGATCTTGTCCAGCACCTGATAGTCAATGCAAAGTCTCTAGGTCCCATCCTTCTTTTGTACAAATACAATCAGGTTCCCATAGGGTGAAAATCTTGGCCTGATGTGCCCTTTCTGCAATAGCTCCTGGATCTGCCTCTTGATCTCATCATTCTCTAGAACAGAGTGTCGATAGATCGGTCCACTGGGTAGCGTTGCACCTGCGGTAATATCGATGGAGTGCTTGACTTGACAGTGCAAAGGTAGCCCTCCATGACCTTGTACATCAACTATTACTATGCAGAGGAACCCTATCTAGAAGTTGTGGCCACAATCTTCTTCTTGCCCTGAGGGCGAATCATAAGGAAAGCAAACTTCCTGGTATTGGAAATGATCTTATTGCATTGCTTTGCAGTGATAAAAGAGATGATGGTAGGCGGGGCTACCTTTGGCATTCTATCAACTTCTCACCCAAGGTAATAATCATAGAGTGAGGTCTAGACTCATATACAACATGCCGCTTCCACAAGTATGGTTGTCCTAATAATACATCAAAAACTTCAAGAGGAGAAACATCACACAATACCTCATCTGTGAAGGGCTTGATGTTGTAAGGAAGGCGACATTGCTGGTTGACATGGATATCTCGTCCTTGGTGAAGCCACCCAATGGTGTACAACTGCAGATGTGTTTTAGTCGGTATGCCTAATTGCTTCATGACCTTACTGAAATGATGTTATTTTGGCTCTTGCTATCGACAATGAACTACAACGGAGAACCCTTCACCCACATTTTTAAGTGGAAGAGGCGTTCCCCCTCCTCTGGATATTTATGCTCATTCTTCTGGATCTTAGTGGTGGCCATGGTGGCATTGGGCTCTGCGTCAATGATCTGCTTCCCTCTGTCATTTCCCTTGTCAATTTTCGTCTCAGAGTCAGAAAATCCATCTAATTTGAAAGCCTTCAACTCGGTCTCTAGTGACTGCCTGGCCCGATAGTCACTTGTGTTGTCAATGGAGCTCTTATGGAACTCACACCATTTTCCCATGTACTTCTTTGTCATTGTGTTTTTGTTATTTTCCTGTGGTTTTGGCGGGTTTTCCTGGGTCACCCCACATTGGATTTGTCCTTTACTCTATAGTTTGAGGGTGCCTTTTCCTTGCTTCAGATTTTCAGATCCAAAGTCTCGCTTTTTGTGTTTAAACTTCTTCTCAATCTTGACAGGGTATTGGTATGCCGTGCTGAGCAAGGATATGTCTAAGAAATCCATCTCATCTTGGATGTATTTGCGTAAATAGTTGTGGTACTTGAGTACCCAATCCTACTCATAATACTTGATACCCAGCTTCATGCGAAGCGTATGGAAAAAATTTGTAAACTCCGACACATCCTGGTCCCTTCCCTATTGTAGTGTGGTCCCCTTTATGTATTTATCTTCATAGCTCCTGAAAGGGTAATATTGTTCCTTGATGGCATCTTAGAAATAAACTCAAGTGGGTGTGACTGAAAACAATGAGGATTCCCTCTCGTACTTTTGTTCACAATAGGTTTCCCACTAGTCCTTGACGTGTGGGGCTACTTTGAGAAGTTCAAAAGTAATATTTTCCCAATTGGAAAAGTCATGAAATAAAAAATATCCTTCCAACATATTTAACCATTTATCTATGGCGTCTGCATCTATATGGCCCTCAAATATGGGAATATCAAAGTAAACTTGTACCTTAAAAGGAGTGGCTGTTGGATGAAGATGCATTACCTATGGGTAGCCGCTGAAGTATCTGGGTAAAGTTATCCATCATCGCTTTCCTCTATCACTCGAGGGATTCCTTGAGAAGTATTTTGAAAGGATCTCTTGCCCCATCATATTTCTTTTCTTCTGCCATGGGAGGCCATTGGGTTTTGTGAGGTTGGTCTTGCAAAGGTTCAACCAGATTGAGCCCTAACTCCTTATACCTTGACCTCGTTGGGCACATGCAATGAAAAACAAAGAAAGAGCATAACACTCTGATACCATTGATCCAGACTTATTCAAGAACACAACAAAATAAATAAATACCTATATACACATAGATGCAACAGAAATAAAACTTCAATTCATTAATATCAAAGAACTAAAATACACTTATATACATAAATGAAAATAAACTAGCTTGGGCGATGGTAGCTTATCTATGAGAAGAAATATGGCAGCTACATGCCTCTGAACTGTGTTATAATGAGGCTTAAAGGCCTATTTATTATTGAGAAACAATAGAAAACCCTAAACATCCAAAAACCTAACCCTAGGAGATGAAGCACCAAAATGTGGGCCGTGTTTGGGTAAATTGGTACATTAAATTCTTGGGGTCGTAACTCTGGTAGACGATCACCATTTGGCTATCATAATACCTCTTTTGAAGATCTTAACAAGGAGGCTGAAAAAAACCTAGGAAATTGGTTTGGGACTTTTCCAGTCTCTCCATTTTCCCTAAAAACGTCTTTTTGTCCCTCAAAGTGATTATGGAAGCTTAGGACCCAAAAAACTACCAAAAATAGTAAGTTGGGCTACAATTAAGGAAACTGAAAATAAATAACGGTGGGGATCCAAGTGGAATAGGCAGGTGGCCACCATATCCATCTGGATCAAGTAATGATCCAACAAAAGATAAATTCTACTCTCTAAGTCTATTAACTACTGTTGTCATTCACTGCACCTGGTTATGGCACCTAGCATACTGCAAGAGCCCTACACATAGTCCCTTGAATCACCTGCGGCTTCCTTTTTTTACTATGATCTTCTCTTGGAGAGGTCTCCTCCTCTTCTGTTGCTATTCTGGGCATGAAAATCCCTCAATCCACCTTACGTTGCCCTCAAACATAGTGGTAGGGCCTACGACCTACCCATAATAGCTTCAACTGCATTTCCAAGGGTCTATCCTCCATTTATTTGCCAAAAACTGTTACAGTAAGGTATACGGCATACTATTTCAGGGATAAACTACCCACAACAAACCCTGAAACATTCCAAACTTCACTTTTATACCTCGACCCTCCTTCCCTGCAACTTCGGTCACCAAAAGAGTCCCAAAACTATGCTTTATCCCATGCTGGTTAACTGTCCTTACTGTGAACTAGAACAGAAGTGTCTTTCTCCTTGTAAGCTGCCTTGTGATGCATAAATGGATGAGTATAATGACTCTACTCCAACTCTATATATACACATAAAGAGGGCTCCATGAATTGATGAAGAGGTATGTCTCTTGGAACAATTCACTTCAAGCCCATGTGACTTGATTGTCCATTAATTACTTGTCAACTTCAAAAATTCATAACTCAAGTTATGGAGCTTTGATTTGGGTGATTTTTGAAGTGCTGGAATCATCATGCCAAGCTCTATAACCTCATATTTTCTCATGCTCAAATTCAACATGGTTTTGGCCCAAATACTGATGTGTGAAAAATCCCATGCTTGGGTTCCAAGCCCACAAGCATACTAGTGGTGCTTTTCCCTCCAAACCCAAGACACTAGGGCTTGGAGTACCTCCTAAGCTACACAAAAATCAAGACTCCCTCTTAGTGAGGGAGGTACTTCCAAGAATAAGAAGTAACCATCATCATCCAATGACACTAGCCCATCTGGCATCCATCACTACATCATACCCTGTAGAATGAATCCAACAATCTTTGTAGTGCCTCTACCTCATCACATCTGAACCTGAAGATCCCGAACCTCCATAGGGCTACTCACTTTGAGGCTAAACTCCCTCTGAGCCTACACAATGTCCACTGGCTCAATCCTGCAAGCATTCATCCTCCTAGATCAAATACCACTCGTGAAAATCCCACCAATATCGGATATGCAACATCACGATCCGATGAAGACTCTAACCTACCAATCCAAAGTCAATCACATGAAGCCATCTCGATAAACCTAATATCATCCATGCCAAAGAAACCCTCAAGTTGTCCTAACCATCCATGACAAGACATAGGAAGTCCATGATCTACAAACCACCACAAAACATACTAAAGTGCACCAGGTTCAACATCGATCCACTAGAACTCCCAACCCATCTCATCATGTAGTCTATTGAGACCACATCTCCATGTCTTCATTTGAACCCTTTGCTCTATGATCCAAACACTGAAAACTCCCTCTGAGTCACTTCACTATGCACACTCTAATTTGTTGTCCCTCAAAGCAGCTCAAATGTGTTCTGATACCATGTTGATTTTCCATGACCTTGGGTCTAGGATAGAATCTTAAAATATCTGACGCTACCAAACCAAGAATCTCAACGATACTACTTTGCACAACAGAATATAAACAACAGTAAATCACATATGCACAAAATATGGACAACTTTTTTCAAAATTTCAACCCAACTTCATTATATTAAACAACATATAATACAACAGTCTAGGGCTCCTGTACCAGGGAAAATGACCCTCATACATCCACTAGTACAAGATACAAACGGGGGCTTGGTGTTAGTACATCAACAACCAATCTTCCCTCAACAAGATACTATGTCCATCTAGTTGATGTAGTAGACTTCTCATCTCCTCTCGGTTGTACCCTGTACCTGTCCGGTCCTTCAGCTTGTGATCTGCAATTCCTGCCTCTATCCATTCTACAAGTCCATCTGGACAATGAAACTTAGTTATCCAATCTTCTCACTAGTTGATTGTTCATCTATCAACGCATCTACACATTGAGACTCTTGTCGATTTGTTCACAACTCCACTTGTGAACAAATCTCAATCTTCCCATTGCTACTCAGTTACTCAAGGACTTCATTTCACTATGGTATTCCTACACTACTCTAATGAAGACCAACTTAGGGAACAAAGGGTTGTCACCTATCGTTGCAAGATGTCCATCTACCACAATGAACACAGGCTAGCATGAATTCCCATCTTCTGCTGTAGATGTGCTTCTCCATAGACAAGCCTTGGGCTCCACAAACTACTACTAGTTGATCAGACCCTTGAGCTAAATAATTGCCTCACTTGCAACTAGCTTTTTCCATCAAGGTGTTGCTCATCGGGCTCCAACTTGGACACTATCTCGCTGTCCTCCAGTAGACCATCAGTGCACAGTCCACGTTCACACTTATTTCATTCTCACACTGCCCTCTAATAGTCCATGATTGACCAAGTCCATGTTGTCGCATATGCACCTAGTTAGGGGATCCCCACACCTAGGCGACCCTTATAGATGACTTCCCAAATACTTCTCCACATCCGCCCTTTGCTCTGCGATAGAGGAGCTATTGCACAAATCTAGGCTCCAAGTCAGCCCTGCCTCCTGGGCTTCTACAGGTTGCAACAAATCTATCCACACTAGGACACCTACTTCACTCCATAGTGGAATCTGCTCCTAGTTGGTGTTCCTTCATGACCAAGGAAACTCCAACAAATGGCTCCCAAAAACCTGCAATGTAGACTGATCCAAATTCGGTAAAAGAAATGACCCAACAAAAGAATTTTTTTTGTCTCTAAGTCTGTCAATTACCGTTGGCATTCACTGCACCTAGTTAGGGCCCCTAGCATACTGCAATAGCCCTACACAATGTCCCTTGAATCACCTGCGACTACCTTTATTTATTGCGATGTTCTCTTGGAGAGGTATCCTCCTCTTCATTTTTTGTTCTGGGCATGAAAAACTCTCAATCTACCCTATGCCACCCTCAAACACAGTGGTAGGGCTTGCGACCCACCCACAACAACTTCAACTACCTCTCCAAGGGTCTGTCCTCCCTTTATTTCCCACGAAATGCTACGGCAAGGCCCGTGACATACTATTTAAGGGATAAAATACCCAAAATAAACCCTTAAACATTATAGACTTCACTTCTGTACCTTGGCCCTCCTTCCCTGCAATTTTGGTCACTAAAAGAGACCCAAAATAGTCCTTCTTCCCACGCTAGTTAACCCTCCTTGCTGAGGCCTAGAACATAAGTGTCTTTCTCCTTGTACGTTACCTTGTGATGCACAAATGGATGAGTAGATTGACTCCACTCCACCTCTATATATAAACATAAGGAGGGCTCCATGAATTTATGAAGAGACATGTCTCTTAGACAAATTCACTTCAAGCCTACATGACTTGACTATCCATTAATTAATTGTCAACTTCAAAAATTCATAACTCAAGTCCTAGAGCTCTGATTTGGGTGATTTTTGAAGCATTGGAATCGGCACGCCAATATCTATCACATAAAAGTTTCTCATGCTCAATCTCATCTATGGTATAAGTGCTTAAATCACTATATAAGAGAAGAATTAGAAGTTTTCCTTGTAGATTGATGGAGCTCTAGTTCAAGGCAGATCTAGAATACCCTATGTGAAGGCTTCCTAATGGAGCAAGAATGTTGCTAGTAGGTATATCAATGGACCAATGTTTAGTGACACAGAAAGGAGTTTTGATCATTGATATTGGTAGAATGAGGAGCAGAGAGATTTCCCATAGCGAGATCGAGACTTAGAGGGAGTCTAGTTTTAGAGGGAGCAACCATATGGAAGTTAGTACTTTAGGATCTGGGGAGATTATACTCATTATTGTTGTAGTTGCAACAATAGTGTGGAAGCAGAAGTAGAGAAGTAGCAACAATAGTATGAGTAGATCAAATTTATCTTAGGCATGTAAATCCTTGAGGAGAAAGGAAAAGGTTAGAGACTTGGTGGTTGAGAGGGAGCATGAATTACCTCTCAACACGCAGCCTCAGAAGTAGCCTCATAAATTTGTGGAGCGACCACAATTGGAGAAGAAAAGAGGAGACCGAGTGGAGATATCCACTCATGCAGAGACCTCCAATAGGGGGAAATTTTGAGCCTAGTGGGTAGAGGGAGCACATGAAAACATACCTCCAGGTGATAGGTGGGGTGATGTGAAGAAATAGTCCCAAAAGTGTAGAAATTTGGGAAGGATCCATTAAGGTGTTTTTTTGTCTCATGGATCATCACCTTGCTAGGGGGTCCACAATATTCAGCGGTGTCAGTAAGATATTGAGGAGTGTAGAGCAGTGCTGACAATAGAGCAGGAGGCTCAATAGTAGAGTCAGTAGTATCACAATTTTCCTAGTAGACAATTGCAGACACAATTGATTTATTTTATTTTGTTTGGATGCTTTTGGTTGCAGATGTTGAAGTGGAAACAACAACAATGACAAGAATTGCATGCAAAACATTGCATAGGTACCGGATCGGGATATAGTTGAATTCCTTTCTTGTTGAGAGGGAGTGTTGAAAATGCCAACAAGAAATGTTAAAATAACATCAAGAAAGATCCTATTTTAATTTGTCCTTGAATGGAATTGGGAATAAAATTGTAATTCCACATCCCATGACAACTTGTATTAGTTAACTAAGTTAGTTTGACTTAGTTGGCTCAGTTAATTCAAGTTGAGGGTATAACTAGATTCATGTAGAGTGTCTCCTACAATTAGGAGCACTATTTGAGTTTATTTTGAGTTGTAATTAATTAATTCAGTCTAACTGAGTTAAAATTAGTTAAACTAGTTCCAATTGATGGAGGGATTAGTAAGAGGTCTAGTAGTGGGGTGCAACCTGCAGTAGTGGGGTGTAACCTACAGTAGTGGGGTGTAACCTGTTGAATTGTGGGGTTCTCCTTGCAGTGATAGCACAGTAAACTAAATATTCTCAAATAATTAACGCATGCATGTCAGATCAGAGAAAGACCTAGTTGATATTGGAGTTCAGGAACAATGTACTATTAGTTATAAAATCATCTGAATTAAACTGATGGTGCATGTAGTCAGAGCAAGGCTTATGAGGATTTCCCAATTCATAATTCAAGAATTTCCCCATTAAATAGGGGCTAATTCCTTGAGGAACAACAGAAGGAAGTAGGAGATTGGAAGGCTAGGAATTTGTCTAAATATTGGCCAAAGGCAGTCAGTTAGGCATAGGATAGAAAATACTTGTGTAGGTTGAGTAAAGCATATTTATTCATCCAAGGCTTGCCTAAGAAGTAGTGAGATAGATAGAGATAGTGCAGAGGTTGCTCAAGCTTGAGAAAAGCATTGTAATCTTCTCATATTTTCTAATTAATGCAATATAAAGATAACAATGGCTTTTGTTAGAGAATTATTTATTACGGAGCAATGGAACACATAAAATACTGCAGAAATATAAACACAGAAAACACATAAAACAAGAGAGACACAGATATACGTGGTTCACCCAGTTTGGGCTACGTCCACCTCGAACAACCAGTCCTTCCTTTCTATTATCCAGTAAAATGAAGAGACAACCTACAACAAATCCACTGTAATATCCTCTGTTTTCTCTCACAGTCTCACCTCTCTATTTCTCACTCAGAGAATACACATCTATGTCATAGCCTCAAATACAATGCCCTCATACAAAGAGAGGGGTTGCCTTCTAGGGCAAAAAACCCTAAACTAAACATAAGTTCTACCGTCAGATCATCCGCCTAATGAACGGCCCAGATTGACTAGAAATTACTATACCTTTACAAGGCAATTTTACATCTATTTTTGGCTTTGGGGGCGCTGCCCCCGAACCCTTGCCGGGGGACCGCTGGCCCCCAGACTCCCTAGCCGAGGGGGATCGGCCCCCCCGGACCTGTGTGGAGGGGTGTAAAAACTTCTTGGGGTATACATCTGGCTGAAACAAAGACCTCTGAACAATCGTTCTCCCCACACAACAGTTTTTAGTTGCGGATTTCCCTAGAAAATCATTGTGTTATGTGTATTTTAATTATTTCTCTTATATGCTTCGTGATTTCATCAATCGTTTATTGTTTTCGCTGATGAGTAGAGTAGATTCAAGTTTGTTGTTTTAGTAAATTACAATTAACAATTTTAATCTACAAGGAATTTCTACATGGTATCAGAGCTAGATTTGTAGAAATTTCTACATGGTATCAGAGCTAGATTTGTAGAAATTTCTACATGGTATCAAAGCTAGATTTGTAGAAAATTCTATGTGAAATCATCATGAAAGATCTCCTTCAGTTGGTTGACATAAATGTGAAACTAGAAAAATCCATGGTGGACATCAATGCCAACATCATTCTCCCAACAATTCCCCCTTTTGCATTTATGGAAACCTACAAATAGTTCACCAACCTGATCTTCATTCATTTCTAGTTGGCTGGTCTCACTCTCTATTAGTGGTTGGTCTCACTCTCCTCCTTTCACATCAATGGAAAAGGGTGACCAATCCTCACTGAATACACCATGCTGGCACATACTGGTACCAATTGTTTTCTGATGAAACATGATCAACTGCCACACCTACAAATAGACATTAGAAACTAGGAAAATTCGTTTCTCATACTGGTGACATTTGTAACAATGTGACATCAAATGAGCTATGCCAACACCATGACCTTCCTCTTTACTAAACATGCTCCCCATGAACATGTATTTGGGTTGCAACAATCTTTTCAACTTTTTGTACAGATGAATTTGATGCTCTTCAACAATCTTCCTTTCCAGATGCAAGAGACTACACCAAACATTCCAAGTACATACAATATACCATAACCAATGATTAACAATGATAGTATAGGGCTTCATAATGTGAGTACAAGGCTACTTCAATGCACTCAAGGGTTCTTACAAGATTGTAATAAATAAATCATTGCTATGTAGGCCAAGACAAATGACTCTTCTCATGTGTGGCTCAACCAAAGATTATTCAACGACCATTGCAATGATATACAAGTACATATATGGCTTACAACAATGACTCCAAAAGGCCCATTCATGGATGAAATATATGACTCTTCTATGCATAGTTGGTACAAGGGATTTTTCGGCCAATTTTCTAATGATAACCAAATACATACATATGGCTGAAGACATGCACTTTCACTCATACATACAATTTATGAAGCTGCTACCAAACAAATAAGTGAAAGCAAGATGAAAAAGACATACAACCCTTGAAACTGTAATATCATGTACAACTCCCACTAAGTTCATTTATCTCCCAATCCTTTTGTTGATCCTACAAACCTAATTGTGCATTTAGGCTCTTGAATACACCATGTTTCCACCATGCTCTCCCCCTGAGACCATGTAGGCCTCACAAGCACTTCTGTAGTCTTTTATGAATAGATCTAAGAATAATGGACCACAATGGGGAACTAGCTGCTCCTACTTCACTTGTTGTTGGTCCTTCTTATTCCATAATTTGGTAGGATGATTTCCGATCTATATATTCTCCTTTGATTCTCCATTAGGCCTCCTCTGGATCAATTGTCCTTTTGTTTGCTTTGTCCTGAAAAACCAAATAGCTTGTAATCTCTCAGCTTGTGACCAAGATTGTCACAAATATAACACCTAACATGTCCAAGATATGAGGCAAGAGGGTCATATCTTATGTTGCTCACATCAGATCTATGCCTCACATTGATCATGCTTCTACTCCATGGATTAGATCTACAATCAACTACCTTGTGGGAAAATAAGTTACAAGAAAAACAATGACCATAAAATGAATTTGTGTAACCAATGATTGTTGCTCTCCTTAGATGCCCATATTGTTGGATACTTTGTTGATTAGGTATAAATGACATGCTCCTACAGCTGGCTACAACATGATAGATGTAGCATTCAATCTTATCCATTAAGGGAGAAAATGAGTTTTGAATCCTCTTTTGAAATTTGATATATTTTTCATAGTCTTGTCTTAAAGAGAATGGTTTTCTAGTCATAGTTTCTCCTCAAGGTTCTCCTCTCGGCTATTAGATCTGTTGATTCTTTCCTTATTTTTGTTCTTATTACTGCGATTACATGCTACATGCATCTTAGCTTTTGCATTGTTGTTTGCATGAGCTTGTGTGCTAGATTCTCCCTCTTAAATACAAGACAAAATATGATCAAGGGAGATCGTTGGCTACTAAGCATCTAATCCAAGATCTTCACGCTATTCTCCATCTTGAGCTAATTGTTTTTTTGTTCAAGCTGATTTCTCAATGTGATCCAAATGGATCCAAGAATGCCTTGTAAGTCTTCATGAATCTATTAAAATCATGCCAAAGCCAAAAATCCCTTAAAGGATCGAAAATTTCATAAGAGGGACACCCTTAGCCAGGCGGAAAAACAATATCGGGCAACCCAAAACCCATGAAATCGTGGAAAAATAGAGTAACTGCAAGTGGGACAAGTGATGCACAGTAGCTGTCCAGTCTGGCTGATCAACGGTCCACATCGGATCGGCCATCGCAATCGGCAGTAATCTTTGGGTAGAGTTCAGCGGGATCCACATAATACTGGCAACAGTGAACAACGATATTGGCACTTTGTATACATATATGGCGACGACGATTGGTAGAGTTAATATGGACCATCGATCAAGCATGTAGATCGATGGACCATATTACATCGCCGGATCGCTATCGGGGGATCGCAGAAGCACTTACAATGGCAAGGGTTCTTGCGATGAGCGATTGCAATATATTGCATTGCTGCATCGCATCAGAACTATGCAGAGGGGCTGATATCAATACACCTGTTATCACCCCAAGAAACTCTCCTAGGTTGTAGCTCGGAAATGCTCGGGAACATACAAATTCAACTTATTGTTGCAAATGGATGAATGGAGGGAATGATGCTTGTTCAAGCCAGATAACCACTTCTACTTTATTTAACTCCAGACATGCGTGAACACCCCTAGACTACAAGGCTTTAGACCACCAATTACTCACAATTTAAGGATTGGATGAAGGTAGAGAATACTGACCACACCAGCAGATGCACAAGACCATGTGATGGTCGGCTGCAACCAGTAAATAAGTCTGCAAATCTAATTCTCTAATTCACAGACAATATGACAACTCTCTGGCATTAGGTGAAAAGAAACCTGAATAGCTTATTCACTGATACATACAAGACTTTAACATAGAGATAGGACGACAACTCCTCTAATTCCAAACATCAAGAGCTCAGAAATACAACATATCAGGCACATCTTAGAATAGAAGAAGAATGAAAAGTGAGCAATCAATAGCGAAAGAAGCTTGTATTAACTGAAAATGAAGACGAGGCGCTGCAAGTATCAAAATAGTTACAGTCTCCAGAAGTTAAACCTTACATCAAAACAACAACCATCAACCTTGATTACATCTTGTTTCTGGGTATATATAAAGTTTCAATAAAAATGCACTCGGCCATTCTAAGTATGGAGGGGCCATAATTGGCCAGCAACCACATTTAACTGCTTGATGGAGTCTCTGGTGCATTTGCTTGCTTCAGTGGATAAATCTGATCCTTTCCTGCACTCTGCTGTCCTCTCGAGCAGGTGGAGTATTGTATAGGATGAAGTTCCATAACTGTTCAATGTAATTATGTGCTCATGCTTCATCCTTTTCCTTTTCGGTCATAAAAAAATGCATTGGGTACTGGTAGGCAGTTGTCTTCATCCTTCGGGTGCATGGAATGGTCAGGGCAAGTGGACTGCATGGCAAATGTATGAGCTAGATGGAGGAGCGAGACTAGCCGTCGGATTAAGGGGATAGACGGTGGGGATTACTTGGTTGAGGGTATTGGGGGATATGGAAGCGGAGTGAGCGGGGGCCGTTGGATCTCAAGCAGACAGATCCAATGGTCA
Source organism: Pinus tabuliformis (assembly GCA_031772625.1). Taxonomy (NCBI): domain Eukaryota; kingdom Viridiplantae; phylum Streptophyta; class Pinopsida; order Pinales; family Pinaceae; genus Pinus; species Pinus tabuliformis. The sequence goes on from CM062811.1 coordinate 779,138,934, forward strand.
GCGGGCGTCGAAGATGCATGGTGTTTATCGGGCGGGAATGGAGGTTTTGGCGGTAGGCGGTATTGATCGCACCGCCTCAGGGCATAAGGTGGTAAAAGTACAATGGTGTGTGATCTCCTCAGGGCGTGACGCATGGCAGCAGAAACCACTCTCCATCGCGCGTTATCGTCCTAGCAGTTTGAGGGCATGGGGAGAGCGATTACTGTTGGATCGTGCGATAATTAACGGCTGAGATTAAAGGTGGTGATGGATTATGGGAGCGCGGGGTCACGTGAATACGAATCTATGGGGCTTAAGCTTTGTGCTCGGGGCTCAGAGAAACAAGGGTTTATGCTGGGCTTTGGAGGAAAAACAAAGATAGCGGGGTTAAGAGAGGGTAAGCGGGACGAAGGAGAAAAAAGGAAGGTGACTGCCATGAGATTCTTTTGAGCACAATCAATTTGACTAGGCTTATATTCGGCTTTTAAAAGATCATAGTTATAGCAGAGCTAACACTGGCTCCTTCTGGGGATGAGATTCTCCCCGTGAGGTCTCAAGAACTGCAGACCAATGCCTTTCCTACAAAAACCATATCAGCAAGATTTCCTAGTGTTCCATTGGGCATGGAGTCTAACTGAGTTTACACTAAAACTAATAAAATAACATATTTACAAATTTAAGGCCAAAGGCCTTAAATAACATAAATTTTCAGAAAACACCCATTAACTGGGCCATCAAAAACTGTCTCCCCTTCCATACTTTTCAATATGAAAGTATTGTTCCCTTGGATCTGAGAAATGATAAAAGGCCCTATCCATAAAGCATCAAACTTCCCATGGTTGCCTTTCTTCTCTTTCAGTGCATCCCACTTAAGAACCAAGTCTCCAACCTAAAAATTATCTGTTTTTGTCCTCCTGTCAAAAGCTTCCTTGATTTTCTTTTGATGTGTTGCAGACTTTTCAACCAGCTGTTCTCTGATTTGATGTACCTCTGCTAAATCAATGATCCTTTTTGCCATGTCCTCTTCCTCATTCTGCTCTTCTTGCAAGAACTTTGCCACAAGGAGGGTTAACTGAATTGGGAATACAGCCTCAGTCCCATATACTAGCTTGAATGGAGAATTCCCTGTGGATTTCTTGGTGGTCACTCTGTCAGCCCACAGTGCATACTTGAGCTTAGAATCCCAATTCTTTTTGTTGTCTTCCAAAAACTTTTTAATTATTCTGATCAGGGTTTTCTTAGATGATTCTGCTAGACCATTTCCTTGAGGGTAGTATGAGGTGGAATGAACCAGCTTAATGCCCATTTAGTTTCACATGTCCACCAATTCTTTTGCCCTGAAGGCTGCTGCATTGTCTGTAACTAGTTTATGAGGACAACCAAATCTGGTGAAGATATTTTCTGCTAGGAACTTCATGACCACATGGTGATCAACCTTTCTGGTAGGGATGGCCTCAATCCATTTAGTGAAGTAATCTGTGGCTACTAAGATCCATCTGTGTTGGCCATTGGAATGTGGATTGATTTCTCCAATGAAATCCAAGCCCCACTGCTGAAAAGGGCCACTAGCATGTATGGGTTTTAAGGGCAGGGACTTCAATTGCTGCTTCCCTTCAAATCTTTGGCACCTGTCACAGGATTTAACAAATGAAAAGACATAAGAAAATAAGGTGGGCCAATAGTACCCAGCTCTAAGGATCTTGTGGGCTATAGTTTTCCAATAATGATGTCCTCCATAGACGCTGGAATGAAACTGCTGCATCACTTCCATGGATTGTTCTTTGTCCAAACACCTCAGAAGAATTCGAGAGGGGTCCCTCCAGTAGAGCAGATTTTCATGAATGCAATATCTAGATGCCTTGAGCTTAACAATTATGGCTTGGCTTGGACCAAGGCTTGGAGGAACTTCTAGGTTTAACAAGTACTGAGCTATTGCAGAGTACCGATCACAAGAAGCTAGATTTTCTGTCAATGACTGATTTTTTCCTGGTTCAACTATTTCTCTTGCTTCCTGACTATCTTCTGAATTAAGGCTTATCAAATTCATATCTAACATCCTGCAATTTTCTTCAGCCATTAGTCTAGCAAGGCCCTAACCTCTAACAATCTTGGTGGGCTTCAGTTCTATGTCAAATTCAATAAGCTTTACAATCCATTTAGCCCATCTTCCATCAGCGTCAGGCTGCGTTAGGACATCTTTAGCTGAAGCAGAGGGCACAAATGCAATTACCTTGGAGTGTAGAATGTAAATTCTGAAAGCTTTCAAAGATTTGATAAGAGCATATGCCTGTTTCTCAATGATATCATACCTTAGCTCGACATCCCTTAAGGTTTTGCTGAAAAATGCCACTGGATGTTCTAAGCCTTCCTCATCTGCTTGCATCAAAACTGCTGCGAGGGTGTCATTAGAGGAAAATGAAAATATATGGAACTCCTTGTTGTAATCTGGGCTAATTAGAGTAGGAGCTTCCATAATAGCCCTTTTGATGGATTCAAAAGAATTTCTTGCTGCATCGGTCCATCTGACTTCTGACCCCTTTTTCAACATGGAGGTAATATGCTTCACAAATTTTGAAAAATTTGGGATAAACCTCCTCACAAAATTTATTTTTCCTAGAAAGGACTGGATATCCTTCTTTGACCTCGGGACAGACAAGGTCTGTATTTCTCTTACTTTTTCTGGGTCAATCCGGACACCTGTAGAAGAAACAACACGTCCTAATAGCTTGCCTTCTTCTAAAGCAAACTGCGACTTTTTAGGATTGACTGAAATCCAAAAACTTCTGCACTTCAGGAACACTTTCTTCAAATTCTGCAAATGATCATGATGTCTACTGGAGTACACTCTTATATCATCTAGGTAAATAAGGACAAACTTATCCTTCTCTCCCACAAATGCTATATCCATAGCTCTCTAAAAGGTGGCTCTAGCATTCATCAACCCAAAAGGCATCTTGGAATACATAAAAGTGCCCTAAGGAGTGGTGAATGCAGTCTTCTCTTGGTCATCTGGATGTATAGCAACCTGGCTATATCCTGAAAATCCGTCCAGGAAAGACATTACTTTGGCTCCTGAGACCTTCTACAGCAAATGCTCCATCTTGTGCAGAGGATAATTGTCTTTCTTAGAGAATTTGTTTAAGTTTTTGAAATCAACGCAAAGCCTGATTTCTCCACTTTTCTTCCTCACCACCACCAGGTTGGCTACCCATTTTGAATATCTGAGAGGGACTATGATTTTGGCAGCCAGTAACTTCTTGATTTCTTTTTCAATCAGCGGGAGGAGCAAAGGATTTATTGGTCTCAGTTTCTTCTTGAAAGGAATGGTGTCTTTCTCTAAATGGATTTTGTGCTGGATGATATTTTTGTCATATGTTTTCAGGTCACTATATTCCAAGGCAAGAACATCAACAAATTGTTTCATTAACTTGCAGTACTCAGAACTTTGGGAAGTAGAAAAATGGGTGGACAGATTTATATATCTTGGATAATCTGGACTCCCTATATTATGCCTATGGACTATAGATTGGTCTTATTTTTGGGTAGCCTTATAAGGCACATCATTCTGGTCAAACAACTTTTCTAAGGGGATTAGGCCTTTAGGTATGTGATTGCTGGGCAGTTGGACAATGCTATCTTTGCCAATTTTGTTTCTAAGCTGGGACTGGGGACTTCCTCCTAAGGCTTTATTTTCTTGATCAATTTTCATTTCAAGAATTCATCAATGACTTACAAAAACCTATTCACCTCATCATCATCTTCAAAAACTTTATAATGCTGAACATTATCAGGCAAGGATGGTCTATATTTCATCTGAACTTCATAAACTAGTCTGGGAGGCATGGGAGGAATAAACATGCTAGCAGATACAGCAAGGGAATCAACAATCTGATTTCTGACTCTAGGAATATATGAGATACAAAAATTATCAAAAGAATCTTTGAGTCTCCATACCTCATCTCTATATGCTTTCAGCCTTGGGTGCTTTGCCTGAAATGTTTTGTTCACTAGCTAAATGATAAGATCAACATCTCCAAACACCTTTATGTTTTTGATTCCTCTGTCTTTAGCTACGTTAAGGTCCAATATCATAGCCTCATACTCTGCTATATTGTTGGTGACTTGGAAAGCCAACTTAAAAGACAGATGTGTGCTTTCTTGTTCTGGAGAGAGCAACGCCACCCCTGCTCCTGCAGTCTCCCTAGAACATGCTCCATCAAAGAACATTTCCCAAACCTGACCTCCTTGCTCTCCCTTGGCCTGAACTATTGGTTTCTTGAGCTGCAATGAGGCCTTCTGGGATTCTTCAATTTGGAGGATACATGCTCCAAAATCGGTGTCCACAGCATAAATGGGATGATTAGAAGGATTATTCTCATCATTGATGATATAGGCCAACTGTGCTTCTCTGTACAATCTCCTGCTTTCCCCTCCAAAAACTGGGACAGTGGCATAGGACAAATCATTTTGTAATGTCCCACCTAGTCTTTTAATCCACCCTTTGGATAGCAGCATGCCAAACTTGGGAGGGACATCTGCTACCACAATATCCATAATCATGCTCTTCATGGGTAGCTGAGTTAGGGTAATGGCTAGGTCTTTGATTAATCCTAGGCATTTTACCTTCTCGAATCAAATGAAAATAAATCATGATATCGTCTAGTGATATTAAGGCCTAACTCTTCCATGACAGCTTTAAGCATCAAATTGTGGCTGGCCCTTGTGTCTAGCAGGTAGTTATGGAGGGTTTTGTCATGAATGGTCAAGGAGACATAGAATGATGGGGAACTATTATCAGCAGGTTCAATCATTGGGCTAAGCACAACTGCAGGTTTGTCATCTTGCAAATTGACGTAGTCAGTGGAGGGTGGTGAGGCTTTCAGCTCAAGAGCATCAAGGATAGGATTTCTAAAAACTTCACTCTTTGCAAGTTCTATCAGAGGCACAAATATTTTTAACTTCTGGACTTCTGATTCGAAGCTGAAAGGGGAAGGAGACTTATCAGGACCTCTTACCTCTTGAGCTGGTGCTTTGAGGATGACAGGATCAACTGCTGGTCTCTTCTGTTTGATATTCTGTTGTTCTGTTGGGACAACAACTCTTTGGGCAAGATTCTCATTAACATTGTTTCCTTTTGACCTTAGATTATATCTTTGATGCTCATCAGTCTGTAGAATAGCCTCTATGTCCCACTCTTGAATGGTTTGGTCTTGGAGTAATGATTCTTCATAGGCGGCCAATGTCAAGAAAGCAGCACTGCCCTTATCTTCCATGCAATGAATTTCATCCTTTTCTTCAAACTGCTCCTCTTCCATAACTATGTTCTGGAAGGGAGCCTTCACTCTTTGCTGTTCATCTGCTTCTTTACCCTTCTGAATGATCTGCAATTGCTCATTTTCTCTTATGAATGAATTTGGGTTTCTTGGAGCAAATGTGTTTGGAAGCCTTGTCTTTCCAAAGCTCTGCTCAACCTTTAGCTTAGATATATTGGCAGCCAACGACTCTATCAACTTAGTCATTTTGTCTAGCTTAGGTTCTGAAGATGAAGAAGAGGAAGAAGAAGCCTCACCTCTCTGCCTCCTTCTATCAGCTTGACTTTTGAGCTTTTCTGCAGCCATGATATTAGATTCCAGCTCTAAAGATGCATCTTGCATTTCAGCTAGAGTGGCACATCTTCTTTCTCTCAAAAGTAGGCAAAAATCAGAGTCAAAAGCATTGGCATAGGTGAGTTTGGCAAAGATGGGAGTAGGCTTTACTTCAGCTGGTATCTTACTATACATACGGTTAAATCTTTTATTAAAATCAGGCAATGATTCCCCATCCTCCCTCTTGAGGTTTCCAAACTCTGTATGGTAATAGAGCAGGTCCTTCTTTTCTCCCCAATGCTTCAAGAATACATCATCTAAGGCTTCAATGTCTATTATGGACCTAGGGGGCAATTCTCTGAACCATTTTCTAGCCTCTCCATCAAGGCTCTGGACAAACACTCTCATCCACACATCATCCTCACTGATATCTAGGTTATCAACATAACTATAAAAAGATTCAAGGTGTTCTTCAGATTTCACTCCCTCTATACTAGTGAACTTAGGCATATACTTCTGGTATTATCCTGCAGACATGGAATTCAAAGGAACAAGCAAGACTAGGGGTCCATACCTAGTAGCTATGGTTCTTTCCATATTTGTGGGTGCCTGTTGGCCTCCCATGACTAGGATGGGTGGGAGGATACTGGTTATTTGAACATTAGGGAGCAGTGAAATGGATGACATAAACAAAGGAGTATGAAGGAATATATGGGAGACTTTCTTTGAACTGAGATCCAAAGTGGAACTAAATGAACAAGGAGCTTTATGAATCTCTGAAGGTATTTCTTCACTAACAATGCTAGGCTCTAAATCTTCAAACCGTATATCCTCAGCTTTAATATTCTCTTGCAGAGATACATAAGATTTCTTAGACTTACTTGATCCTGATGCTCCTTTTTGTGATGTTTTTCTTTGCTTAGCAATCTTCTCAGGGTCAGGCACTGGGTCAGTTGGTGATTTCTGAGGATTTCTCTGGGTATGCCTCACAAACTGAGCCAGAACTATAATGTGGAGGCGCCACTAGGTTGGTCCTCCAGTAGAGTCGCCAGATAGATGGTTACAACAAGAAATGTGTCCAGCTTTATCTATCATCAAAGATGGAACTGTGTCATTTCCCCAGGGAAGCTGAGCTTCAATATCCTCTCCTCGGCAACGATGCCAATTAATGTTATCACCCCAAGAAACTCTCCTAGGTTGTAGCTTGGAGATGCTCGGGAACATAAAAATTCAACCTATTGTTGCAAATGGATGAATGGAGGGAATGACGCTTGTTCAAGCCAGATAACCACTTCTACTTTGTTTAACTCCAGACATGCATGAACACCCCCAGAATACAAGGCTTTAGACCACCAATTACTCACAGTTTAAGGATTGGATGAAGGTGGAGAATACTGACCACACTAGCAGATGCACAAGACCATGTGATGGCCAGCTGTAACCAGTAAAGAAGTTTGCAAATCTAATTCCCTAATGCACAGACATGATGACAACTTTCTGGCATTAGGTGAAAAGAAACCTGAATAGCTTATTCACTGATACATACAAGACTTTAACACAAAGATAGGATGACAGCTCCTCTAATGCCAAACATCAAGAGCTCAGAAATACAACATATCAGGCATAGCTTAGAATAGAAGAAGAATGAAAAGTGAGCAATCAACAACAAAAGAAGCTTGTATTAGCTAAAAATGAAGATGAGACGCTGCAAGTATCAAAATAGTTACAGTCTCCAGAAGTTGAACCTTACATCAAAACAACAACCATCAACCCTGATTACATCTTCTTTCTGGGTATATATAGAGTTTCAATACAAAGGCACTCGGCCATTCTAAGTATGGAGGGGCCATAATTGGCCACTAACCGCATTTAAATGCTTGATGGAGTCTCTGGTGCGTTTTCTTGCTTCAGTGGATAAATCTGATCCTTTCCTGTGCTCTGCTGTCCTCTCGAGTAGGTGGAGTATCATATAGGATGAAGTTCCATAAATTTTAAATGCAGTTATCTGATCGTTCTTCGTCCTTTTCCTTTTTGGCCATACTGTTTGTTGAATGCGTTTATTGAGGGAAAAAATGCATCAGGTACTGGTAGGCAGTTGTCTTCATCCTTCAGGTGCACGGAATGGTCAGGGCAAGTGGATTGCATGGTGAATGTAAAAGCCAGATGGAGGAGCGAGATTGGCCGTCGGATTAAGGGGATAGACGGTGGGGATTACTTGGTTGAGGGTATCAGGAGATATGGAAGTGGAGTGAGTGCGGGCCATTGGATCTCAGGCAGACAGATCCAACGTCATCGGGTGTCGAAGATGCGCGACGTTTATCGAGCGGGAATGGAGGTTTTGGTGGTAGGCGGTATTGATCGCACCGCCTCAGGGCATAAGGTGGTAAAATTACAATGGCACGCGATCTCCTTAGGTCGTGACACGTGGCAGCAGAAACCTCTCTCCATCGTGCGTTATCGTCCTAGCAGTTTGAGGGCGCGGGGAGAGCGACTACTGTTGGATTGGTCATGCGGTAATCAACGGCTGAGATTAAAGGTGGTGATGGATTATGGGAGCGTGGGGTCACGTGAATATGGACCTACGGGGCTTAAGCTTTGCACTCGGGGCTCGGATAAACAAGGGTTTATGCCAGGTTTTGGAGGAAAAACAGAAATAGCGGGGTGAAGAGAGGGTAAGCGGAACGAAGGAGAAAAAAGGAAGGTGACTGCCATGAGCTTCTTTTGAGCACAATCAATTCGACCAGGCTTATATTCGGCCTTTAAAAGATCATAGTTAAAGCAGAGCTAACAACACCATGCGACAACCGGACCCGATGGAATTCTAAAGGAAATTTGATATAATTTCAAGTCTGTAACAGGGCCATTTCAATGTATTTTCGTGCTTTTTGTGTATTTCCAAAACATAAAGGGATGGAGCCTTTCCAAGACGCGATGGCGACCGATAAGCGGACTCGATAGGGATTGAGCCATATTTAAAGGACTTTAAAGTCTGACATATCATGTTTTGGGAGGTTTATCTCTGTTAAACTGTGTTTTCACTGTAAAAACAGGGCGCGACCGTTACAGGTCTTTCAGGGGCCCGAAGCACTCTAGCACTGCGGAATGGGTGGCCACCTCCTCTCCATGTGTTGAGAAATGATTATATAATGCTGGAGAGGGATTCAAAGCAATCAAGAGGTCGGGGAGACTGAGAGATGGGACCATGAAATGAATAGGCAGCGCATTTTTGGCTATAAAGCCATAGACAGAGAGCATAATAGGAAGGAGGCAGTATTGAAGAGCAAACGCGAGACAAAGTTTAGAGTAGATTGAGAGCTGTGTGGGAGTCTGTGTACTCAGAGGAAGCTTGAGGGATTCAAGTGAGGCTCTTGTAAATGTGTCTGTTGTGTGTGAGGCTCAAATTGAGCTCACTGTTGTAAACAAAACTCTGTTTGAAGACTTAATAGAGAGGCCACCACTGAAGGATAGACTAGGAGATGTAGCCTAGGGATATTGGGTGAACTCCTTATTAAATTTGCTATGTTTTTATGTGTTTTTCTATTATAGTCTTACTGCTTCAAAGTCTATGTATTTCGCAATCTGATTGATCCATTTCATAAAATAACATAGGCACATCCATGCACATAAGTCTCTAATACCTTATTAACTATCTTAGATCTCATTTACAGATTAAGTGGTATAAGAGCTTTAGGTTGCTAAGGTTAGACAAACTTGTGCTGGACTATTTGTGAATGCTAACTAGGTCAAAGCTTAAGTTAGGAGAAGGAGGATTGGTTGAAACTAACCCAGAAATTGGTAGAGTCTATCCTAAGAGGAAAATGTTAGAAGAAGTTCCCTTGGAATCAGACCCATAGTTCATGGACAGTTTCATGACCATGAGAGCCATGGTAGAAGAAATGTATAGAGAATTTAAGAAAGGTCGAAATGAAGATTCTTCAACTTCTCAGCATGACAAAGGAGCAGAAGAATCTCTCTTAAATGACCATTCTGAAGGCAAAGGGAAAGAAGAAAAGCTTCCCACATCTCCTGATAGCCCTGAAAATAAAAAGAAGAAAACATATTTGATTAAATTAGATGTTAAATTTGATTTGCCAATATATGATGGAGAGCTAAATGCAGAGAAGTTAGATAACTGGATTAGGTAGATTGATGTGTATTTCAGGGTTTAAAATATTGACTCAGATAGGAGTAAAATTCAGCTGGCCAGCCTACACCTTGGAGGAACTACTTTGGTATGGTGGGAAGGCAGGACATAAGTTGACTTGAAAAATCATGGTAAAATTCTTTCTGTCTAGAGTGAATTTGTTTCTGCAATTAAAAAACAACTATATCCACTAGCTTATATGCAACAAGCTATGAAGAGTTGGCAAACTCTTCGTCAATTGAAAGGGAAAAGTGTAAAAAGTTACGCCCAAGAGTTTAGAAAAAGAGCTTTGATTCTAGGCATTTCTTTAGACTCACCTGAAACTTTGCTGAAGTATATAGGTGGTCTACATAGTTATTTGAGACATACCATTATCATGTTTAACCCTACTAGTATAGATGAGGTATCTGTTCAAGCTACCCATCTAGAGGCTAGAGGCAAGAATGTGCACCCAGAGATTGGGGGATCATCAAAACCCACTGCAAGCAAGAACAAGGAAAAGAGGAAGCAGAAATGGAAAGAGAGGAAGGCTAATACTATACAAAAGGCCAAACCTTCATGCAATCACTGCAAGAAGGATGGACATGATGATGAACATTGCTGGTCTTTGCATCTAGAGCTGAAACCCAAGAAGTTCGATGGAAAGAAGAAGAAGACTGCTACTGCTATACAAAAAGATTTGGGGTTAGACTTAGGTGATGAAACAACAATCGCAGCCACAGGTATAAAAGGTTATTCGCTTTAGAGAATGCAGAAATCAAGAAGCAGGTACAGGAGCTGCTCGAGAAAGGGTTCATAAGGCCAAGCACATCACCATGCAGATCTCCAATTGTGTTGGTGAGAAATAAGGACGGTTCATGGAGGATGTGCATTGATTATCGAGCACTGAATAAAATAACGATCAAGAATCGTTATCCCCTTCCTCGCATAGATGATCTATTGGATGAACTGAAAGAGGCTATTTACTTTTCCAAGCTGGACCTAGGTAATGGTTACCATTAGGTCAGAGTAGCAGAGCAAGATGCATGGAAGACTACTTTCAAAACAAAGCAAGGGCTGTATGAATGGCTAGTTATGCATTTTGGCTTAACTAATGCTCCTGCCACTTTCATGAGAGTAATGAATGATGTACTCAGACCTTTCATTGATGATTTTGTAATTGTATATTTGGATGACATTCTTGTATTTAGTAAAACATGGGAAGAACATTTAAAGCATGTGAAGTAGACTCTAGATGTTTTGAAAAAGGAAAATCTCTATGTTAAATTATCAAAATGTGAATTCGGTAAAACATCTTTGAATTATTTGGGTCATATTGTAGGGGGTGGTGAACTGAAGATAGATGCCTCTAAGGTTGCAGTCATTGTAAACTAGCCTAAGCCCAAGTTTGCTACAAAAGTTAGAAGCTTCCTAGGGGCAGCACAATATTGGAGAAAGTTTATTGCTAACTTTTCCTTAATTGTATCTCCCTTAAATGCTTTAACATGATTGAACAAGGTGTTTCAGTGGGGAGGAAAACAACAGAAAGCCTTCAAAACCTTGAAATAAAAAATTAGTACAACACCAGTACTAGTATTTCCAAATCTTCAACAACCATTTGAGATCGAAACAGATGCCAGTGATTATGCCATGGGAGCAGTGTTGATGCAACATGGTAAACCCATATGCTACCATTCTAAGACTTTTATTTCTGCAGTATTTAATTATCGTACATATGATAAAGAATTGTATGCATTAGTCTAGAGTGTGAAAAAGTGGAAACATTACTTAATGGGGAAAGAAACAGTTACACATACTGATCATCAACCACTTCAATATTTACACTCACAAACTAAGTTGCAAAAATCAAGACACTATAGGTGGATGGGTTTCCTACAACAGTTTCATTTAGTCATCAGATACAAAAAAGGCATATGCAATAAAGTTGCAGATATGTTGTCCAGACCAATCATAAATGCATCTACTATACTTAAGCATAACTCAGTAATGCATGAAAGCTACATTGAACAATATGCTCAAGATATAGACTTTAAATATGTATATGCAGTGTTAAGTAATGGAAAAAAGGTAGAAGAAGTGGATTACTACATTAAGGACCAACTCTTGTATCATTTGGGAAAACTATGCATTCCACAAACAGAGAGAATTAATATAATTAGGGAAGCACATACTTCTCTGAAATCAGGTCATTTTGGTGTAAGAAAAACAATTGCACAACTACAAATATACTGCTATTGGCCAAAAATACATGAAACAATTTCTAGATATGTAAGAGGGTGTACCATGTGTGCTAAAAGAAAACCCAGTAATAGAAAACTAGGATTGTACACTCCACTGCCAGTCCCTTCCCGTCCTTGGGAAAGTGTTTCCATGGACTTTGTTGGAGGATTTCCAAAATCTAGAAATGGTCATGACTATTTATATGTTATTGTGGACAGGTTCAGTGAAATGTGTATTTTAATACCTTGTAATAAGCAGATTACAACTGAACAAACAACGAAATTATTCTTTCAACATGTCTGGGTGCATTTTGGGTTACCCACTTCCATAGTATCTGATCGGGACTCCCGATTTGTTGGGAAGTTTTGGTCAATTTTGTGGGAATTAATGGACACTAGACTGAAGAAAAGCACAGCCTTTCATCCACAAACAGATGGCCAAACAGAGGTAGTCAACCAGACAGTGATCCAGTTGCTCAGGGGTTATTGCAGCAAGCATCCCAAGCTTTGGGATGAACATTTATGTTATGTGAAACATGCTTATAGCCGTACTAAACATTCTTCTACACAGAGATCTCCTTTTGAGACCTGTTCTGGTTTTATACCAAGGTCTCCTTTGGATTTTATCTTTGAAAAAGATATAGCAGTTACTGGACACAGTGATGTGGATAAAGCAACTAGATTCATTGAACAGATCCAAGAGATTCACCAGGCAGTGCAGGAACAACTGGAAAAGAGCCAAGCCAAATAAAAAGCAAGGCATGATAAACATCGGGTGGAGCACAACTTCCAAGTTGGCGATCAAGTATGGCTGCATATCAGCAAGGACAGAATGCAAGGTGAAGTTAAGAAGCTTAAGCAAATAAGGTATGGGCCTTTTAAGGTAGTTGAGAAAATTGGTGAGAATACTTCTCGCCTTGATTTGCCAGCATACATGCACATCTATTCAGTAGTAAATTCAGAAAATTTAATACTGTTTGAACCTTCATTAATTTAAGATCCTGAAGAGCAAAGTCAATTGCCTTCCATTGATGATCTGTCGCCTGAATACCTCAATGAGCTGCAGGAAGATATAGTTCTGGACAGGAAGGTGAGGAGAACATGTAGAGGAGATGTCGAGTACCTAAGAATTGGACTCAAAGGTTCAAAACCCAACAGTGCAAAATGGATAGAGATTGGACAAGTGAGGCAGCAATATCCTCACTTGATTGATGCTTGAAAACCAACTTTTGGTGGTCCAAAATAATTTTTCAGTGGGAAGGCGTGATCCAAATGGATCCAAGAATGCCCTCTAAGTCTTCATGAATCTATTAAAAATAATGCCAAAGCAAAAAATCCCTTAAAGGATCGAAAATATCATAAGAGGGACACCCTTAGTTGGGCGGAAAAACACTATCGTGCAGCCCAAAACCCATGAAATCGTGAAAATATAGAGTAATTACAAGCGAGACAAGTGATGCATAGTAGCTGTCTGGTCTGGCAGCTCAATGGTCGAGGTCAGATCGGCCATTGCAATCGGCAGTAACCTTTGGGCAGAGTTCAGTGGGATCCACATAAGACTGGTGAAAACGAACAATGATATCGGTGCTTTGTATACATATATGGCGATGCCGATTGGCGGAGTTAATATGGACTGTCGATCAAGTGCGCAGATCAATGACCCATATTACATCACTGGATAGCTATTGGGAGATTGCAGAAGCACTTACAATGGCAAGGGTTCATGCGATGAGCGATTGCGATATATCACATCGTTGCATCGCATTGGAACTATGCAGAGGGGCGATATCAATACACCATGCGACAATCAGACCCAATAGCATTCTAAAGGAAATTTGATAGAATTTCAAGTTTTTAACAGGGCCATTTCAATGTATTTTTGGGCTTTTTGTGTATTTCCAAAACACAAAGGGATGGAGCCTTTCCAAGATGTGATGGCGACCGATAGGCAGACTCGATAGGGATTCAACCATATTTAAAGGACTTTAAAGTCTGACATATCATGTTTTGGGCAGTTTATCCCTGTTAAACTGTATTTTCACTATAAAAATAGGGTGTGGTTGTTACATGTGTTTCAGGGGCCCGAAGCACTCTAGCGTTGCGGAATGGGTGGCCACCTCCTCTCCATGCGTTGAGCAATGATTGTATAATGCTGGAGAGGGATTCAAAGTGTTCAAGAGGCTGGGGAGACTGAGAGATGGGACCATGAAATGAACAAGAAGCACATTTTTGGCTATAAAGCCACAGACAGAGAGAATAATAGAAAGGAGGCAGTATTGAAGAGCAAACACGAGACAAAGTTTAGAGTAGATTGAGAGCTGTGTGGGAGTCTGTGTACTCAGAGGAAGCTTGAGGGATTCAAGTGAGGCTCTTGTAAATGCGTTTGTTGTGTGTGAGGCTCAAATTGAGCTCACTGTTGTAAAAAAAACTCTATTTGAAGACTTAATAGAGAGCCCACCATTGAAGGCTGGACTAGGAGATTTAGCCTAGGAGTATTGGGTGAACTCCTTACCAAATCTCCTGTGTTTTTATGTGTTTGTCTATTATAGTCTTTTACTGCTTCAAAGTCTATGTATTTCGCAATCTGATTGACCCATTGCATAAAATAACATAGGCACATCCATGCACATAAATCTGTAATACCTTATTAATTGTCTTAGATCTCATTTACAGATCACAAGGAGACAAGTTTAGCCTCAATATTTTCAACTCAACCCTCACCTTCTCATAGATGTCTGCTCATGAAATCCTAAAATATTTTAGCCTCTTCTAAATGGGTCTTTAAACTGATGATTTCCTCTTTGAGCTCAATCTCCTTGGCATCAAATATCCGCAACAGCTTTTCTTGATCTCTACATGCAGATTTTAGCCTACTTACTTCAATAGTTAGCTTGTTTATAACAACCATGGCTGAGTCATATTCAGCTTGAAGGAGCAACAATCTATCACATTCATCATCCTCTTAATTTTTTGATTTAGCAAGATTAACATCAATTCCATCTAAAACACAACTAATAAATAACTCATCATCATTTATACCTTTAGATTTTTTTTCTTGCTTCTAATCTGTGTCTTGTTTTTTTTAATCTCTTCTCTTGACAATATGCAAAAATTGCATTCAGGGGGATTGATCTCATCTAGCTAAGATTATAACTTTTGAGAGGCCTTCTTCTTTTTCTTCCTTTTGTGCTTATTCTCTCCATTGTTGCTGCTACTATTTTATCATGCATCAAAATTTTCAATATGTCTAATATGTCTTTAGCAAATGTCAAATCTGTGAGGCTCCCTCCTAGGGTCCTCTAACTGAAAACTAAATTTCTCTAACTGAAACACAATAAGATGGGAAATAACTTATTTATATCTAAACATTTATTTGATGATAATATACCATTAAAATTTATTTACCACAAATTAAATAAGTAATAATTTCATTGCAACCATTTACATAAGTAATCAATAAACAAAGGAATACCTGTTCCAATAGCTTAGTTGAAATTCTCCTGAGCTCCTAACTCTATTGGGATGCTCCTTTTGACCACCTGATTGGATTTGCCTCCCAACCAACTAGGAAGTATTTCCTAGCCTAGGGAACCTCCACAGATTCCCTAGCCCTCTGAGCTCAAGTCCAACCAGATGTAGTGTGTCCAAGTTAAACAAACACTCTCCTTCTCTCCCTTCTCCTTTTCTCCACATTCCTCCCAAAACAAAATCCTCCAATACCACAACCAAAACCAAAACCAAAACCAAGACCAAGGATCCCCCCTCTCCTCTCATCATCCTTCCCCTTTTATGCCTCTTCCTCCCATCCACCTTATCATTAATGTCATGACTACGCCCTCATCCTTTCATTTATTAACCTTGACTTTTCTTACCATATCTTCTCCCAAGTAGATTTGAGAAGACATTTTGGGGATAAGATATGGATATTTAATTTGGAAATTAATTGGAGAAGACCATATCTTCTCCCAAGAAGATTTTGAGAAGACACCTTGGGATATGGATATTAATTTGGAATAAATGGAAGGAGACCATATCCTATCCAAAATTAAATTGGAGAAGATAAGTTGGGAATTGAATAATAACAATAATAAAATTTATATATGTAAATAAAATTACAGTTTCACAAATGTAGGTATATACCAATATTTCTTGATAATTATAAGTCAATATTTTCAGGTAATTTAAACAATAATAAAATTTGCATGATAATATTAAGTAGGGCATTACATACACCCCTCCTTCAGAAAAATTCATCCCAAAGTTAGAGTGAAATACATACAAGGAGTTCAAAATCAGTTTGACAATGAGGCATAACAAAATAGAGAGAATGTTATGGTAGTAAAATTTAATAAGTCAGGCAATGATACCACTTCCCGTCAAGAGTCTCCAACTAATATATATCCTCCTATCCTTCCTAAACTACTTCCATTCCCACCCTATCTATCCTCTGTTGTTATATACTATGGCATCGACTATACCAATCTAACCACTGATAAAACCAATATGGCGGAAGCGTCAACTATATCGACCTAACTACCCTAGTAGGCAACTGGCAATCATCATCACACATTTAGGGGAGTGTTTCCATCACTGCTCTCCCACGCTTCCAGGTTTGGAGATTACACGGTGGGAAATACCTCCACCCCTCCTTACAACTAGGGTCAACACCCTAATATGGACCACACTACAACGATGGTTGGATACTTGTCATCAAATAATCCAGTTAGGTAGTCTTGTCACCCGCCATTTACATTTCAACCATGTCATAAGAGTGCATATCAAGTGGATACAAAATGTAATAGAAAAATGTACATCATACCTTTCCTCATTAGATGTCTTGACCTTCCCTAATGGAAGAGTAGATCTTGTTTATCATATAGTTCTTTCCAATATGTAGGTTAGTTCTTATTCATGCATATATATAACAACAAAATATATATAGATAAATGATCTTTAAACATCATGTTATTAAGTCTAGTATCCATGTGTTAATTTTGTTGTTCATACTGGAAATAAATCTTACATTAGATAAATCGTAATTTCACTAAGTTATTCATCGGATAAATCATATCCACTTAAGCCATACATGGAACAACAATAACTTTGACAAATTATGTACTAGATAAATCATAACCAAGTAAGTCATACAATAGGTTATACATCGAACATTTCTATCATCAATACCTAATCCATCTAATGATTTATATAAGTAGTTTCACCTATCTAACTAAATGCATCAATATTACATAACGTTCATAAATAAATAACACGGAACTGCAAAATAGACTCAAATTTCGAGCGGAAACACTCGTTGGATGAAAAATTTGATTCCTCATCCAAGGAGTACCCATGTTGCATACTTTCGATGGAACCTACTACAAGAAAAATGAGAAATACATGAAAAACGTGATTGCAATCATGTTTTTTCATTTATTTATCATCTTTCATATAGCAGGGTCCATCAAAAGTATGCAACATGGGTACTCCTTGGATGAGGAATTAAATTTTGCATCCAAGAAGTACTCCTGCTCGAAATTTGAGTAAAACCTTAGGGATATAAGTTGAAAATAAAAGTTGAAAAAGTAGTTTTATTATTTTATTAGCATAGGTAGCTATCTATGTCAAAATGGGCATCACAGATGCTCAAAAAGTGAGGGGTAGTCATGACGTATAGTCTTAGTATCCTCCTAGGTAGTAGTTCTTGAGCTATACTTGTCCACTGGACCTTAACCTAGTCCACCATGCAACGTCTAAGTTTTTGAACCCTATGTTTCAATATGCGTAATGGTTTCCATGTCTGAGACCTGTAATTCCCTCCAATCCAGTTTGTGAGATTCATCAGAAAAATAATGTCGTAAAATAGATACATGAAAAACATCATGAGTTTTATGCAAATGGGGTGGCAGTACAAGATGATAGGCAACTGGTCCAATCTTCTCCTTGATCCTAAAAGGTCCTACAAACTGAGGTGACAACTTCATCCCTTTCCCAAATCGAATGGTGCTTTTGTTAGGTTGAATACGAATAAAAACTTGGTCCCCTACATCATAAATGCGATCAATCCTATGTGAATCAACATAACTCTTCTGTCTATCTTGTGTTTCCTTTAACCTTTGTCAAATCTGTCTTACCTGTTCCTCCATTTCTTGAACTAATTCTGGCCCAACTATTACTCGATCCTCCAACTTTTCCCAACTCAATGGTGTCCTACATGGCCTTCCATATAGAGCTTGATAAGGAGGCATCCCGATTGAACTGTGGTAACTATTATTATAGGAAACATCTACCAATGGTAAGTACCTTTCCCATCGAGTCTGATTATCCATGATGTACATTCTAAGCATGTCTTCCATAACTTGATTTACTCTTTCAGTTTGCCCATCTGTTTCTGGATGACATGTAGTGCTCAGGTTCAATTGAGTCCCTAGTGCTGACTGTAAACTTGTCCAAAACCTAGATGTAAATCAAGAGTCTCTATCAGCAATGATATTTGTGGGTAATCCATGTAGTCGAATAACATCACTTATAAAAACTCGTGCCAAATCAATAACATCGTAAGTGTCTCTTACTAGGATTAAATGGGCACTTTTGGTCAATTTATCAACTATAACCAATGAAAAATTGTTCCTCTAGGATGTGAGTGGAAAACCCACAACAAAAACCATAGAAATTACCTCCCATTTAAATATAGGGATGTCATGTGGTTGTAGGAGTCCTGCTGGATGGCGATGATCAACCTTTATTAGTTGACATTCAAGACATTTGGCGACAAATTGGACTATGTCGTGCTTCATGCCTGCCCAAAAGAAGAGTTTCTTCGTGTCCGCGTACATCTTCTTCACTCCAAGATGTGCACAATAGAGTGCTCTATGTGACTCTTCAAGGATGATCCTTCTTATACCCCCTTCCTTAGATATGCACGTTCTCCCTTGAAATCTCAATAGTCATCTGGTTCAAGGACATATCCCTCAAACTTTGGTTCTATCTGCTTCCCACTTTGGAGTGCTGATATAACCTTTAGATACGACCTATCTTCAAAGAGTTTCTCCAACACATGTTTCCTCAAATTTACCCTTAAGGCTACTAGGGAGAAGATTTGTGGCCTCCTTCTTAGTGCATCGACCACCACATTCTCCTTTCCCTTAATGTATGAGATCTCAAAATCATACTCACTCATGAATTCTCTCTACTGCCTTTGTCTAGCATTCAAATCCTTTTGAGTGAAGAGGTGATTTAGGCTTTGATGATCTATTCTTAACTCAAATCTTCTCCCAACAAGATGGTGTCTTCACAGTTTCAAAGATAACATCACTGCTGCTAAATCTAAGTCATGAGTAGCATAAAACTCTTCATGTTTCTTCAATTTTCTAGATGCGTAAGCTATTACTCTACCTTCTTGCATCAATACTGCTCCCAATCCTTGCTTCAAAGCATCGATGTAGACAGTGAAGTCTTTTTCCATGTCCAGTACTCGAAGGATTGGTGCGCTAGTTAGTAATCTCTTTAGTTTTGTGAATGCAGTGTCACATTCATATGTTAGTGCATAACTGGCCCCTTTTCGCTATAATGTGGTGATGGGTTTTGCAATCCTTGAAAACCCTTCCACAAACCTGCAATAATAACTTGCTATCCCCATAAAACAACACACCTCATGAGCATTTTTCGATACGAGCCAATCCATTATGGCCTTTACCTTTGCTGGGTCAACTTAAATCCCTTCTCCTGAAATGTTGTGCCCATGGTAATGAACTTTCTTCTGAAAGAAGGAACATTTTGACAATTTTGCATACAATGGATTTTCCCTTCAGAAAGCCAATACAACCCTTAGGTGATTTTCATGGTCCTTTTTATTCTTAGAATACACAAGAATGTTGTCCAGAAAGACTTGCACAAATTTGTCGAAATACTTCCTGAACACACCATTCATGAGGCTCATGAATACTGCTGGTGCATTGGTCAAACCAAATGGAAAAACTACAAACTCGTAGTGCCCAAAGTGAGTTCTAAATGCAGTTTTTGAGACGTCATCTTCCTTAATCCTCAATTGGTACTATCCATATTGTAGATCGATCTTTGAGAAAATCGCTGCTCCCTTCGTTTGATCAAATATGTCATCTATTCTAGGTATCAGGTACCTATTATTTATTTTCTCTCTATTCAACTCCCTATAATCTATGCATAGCCTTAAGGAACCATCCTTCTTCTTGACAAAAATCACTGGTGCACCCCAAGGTGAAATATTACATCTAATAAGTCCTAAGTCTAAGAGCTCTTTTAACTACATCTGCAACTCACAAAGTTCTGGAGTTGTCATCCTATAGGGTGTCTTAGATATTGGTCCTGCACCAAGTTTTAGGTCGATTGTGAAATCAATCTCCCTTACAGGAGGTAATCCATGCAATTCCTTAGGAGAAACATCCTTGAATTCTGACAAAATTGGGTGTTGATCTAGGGAGGGTCCTTTCTAGTCACTTACAACCTTGACCACATATAGTTTACAACCTTGTCTAAGACAACATTTTGCCTTCATCAAGGATATGAATCGCAGAGAGACTCCTCTCTTGATTCCACAAATCTGAATTTCCCTACCTTCATCATCTAAAAAAATCACCTTCTTCTTCAAACAATCTACCAAAGCTTGATGAGCTTCTAGCCAGTCCATTCCAATAATTACATTGTACATCCCCAATCCTGTGACGTATGCCTTCAACTTAGTTATACACACCCCGAGGTTTACCTGAAATTGGTCAACACTAGGTCCTATTGCTTGTTTTACCCCATAAGCCATCTCAACTTGCTTAAAGTCATCATGCTCATAGGCTGCCAACCCACATTTTTCTAATGCAATTGGTGAAATGAAACTATCTATAGCACCTGAATCAAACAAAATTTTAACTCTTACTTTGTTTATCATACCCGAGGTTTCTACTACGACAGTTTGGTGTTAAACTTCTTGGTTATCAACTGGTACATAGATTCTATGGTGGCTACTTACTCCCCCCATTGGTGCTTTTCCTTCTCTACGGTTGTTACTAGTTTGTAACTCAAGACAGTCATGCTGGTAATGAGGTCCCCCACATCCCCAACAAGTGATGCATGTCAGACTTTGAACATAATGTTGTGGAGTTCTATTGAAGGAGTTCCTTCCCTTGGGATCCCTGCCCCTACTTTCTGCTTCTCGTGTATGACCTTGATTTGCACGAATCCTTGAAACTACGGGTGGAGTTTCACTAGTAACCATTGAAATCCCCACTATCAGTGCTCTGGTTACAACCCTATTTGCATATGGTGGTGGCCTCAAACTTCTCCCCCGGGGAAGGTACGAGGGGCCTTCCCCATAAACCTTGGTTGTTGTGGAAAAATGGTTTTGTTTCCACCCTTTAAGTCTAAGTGCTCTTCAACATTACGAGCATGTTCCATAGCTTCTGCAACTGAGGATGGTTTCCACATCCACACCATTGCCCTAATCTTAGGGTTCAATCCATAAATGAAATGATCTGCTTGGCGCTGATCAATATCCATGTAGGAGACATACTTGACCAATTCCATGAATCTAATCTCATATTCTTCTACCATACGATTTCCTTGTACCAAAGCATGGAAGGATCCTACTTGTTGTTCTTCATAATATGCTGGTAGGTACTTTTTCCTAAATCTCTCCTCAAATAACTACCAAGTAACTGTGTCTGGAGTGAGGTGTAGTTGATTCTCTAAGTTACCCCACCAATTTAGAGCACTATCTCTGAGTTGGAATATCGTTATCTTACCTTTTGAATTGGAAGTATAATCTCTTAGTGCGAAGCACCTTCTGATTCCTTCTAACCACGCTTTTTCATGTTCACTGGCACGACCTCCAACAAATTCAGGGAGTTTAATCTTTTGGAGTTGCCTAGTAATGTCATCGATTGGAGGTCCTCTATCAGGTTCTCTTTATCCCTAGAGATTTCATAACCTTGATGGAGGGTTCTCTACTTCCACTTCAACTATTTGGCGCCCTCTTAAAGTCTCCTTAATTGCTTCTAGGGAATGCAAGATGAGAGCCAAATTCGATGAAGGTAATGTGTTATTTGTAGGAGGTCCTTGTGATGAACCTCCTTGACCTTGATTTCTTCACATTCTCACCATTTTGAATTGTTCAAATATCTATATGATACGTAAGACTCATTAATCCAACTTAGGACTTGTCCACTCTTAGCTGACTCACATACATGTGTATAGCGATAGTCATAAGTTTTTCTTTTAATATGATCGTAAACAAGCATTATTAATACTCAGAATATTCCTAAGGATCTACCAAATCCTCTCATCTGTGAGTTCTATATACCTTATAAATTTTCTCTTGATACTTGCTAGGGTACTGGTGCAATGTACTTGTAAGTCATGCTTTAACACAAAATTGTTTTCTTTAGTACCATAGTTATAATTTAATATTAAGCTAATTAATAACTTGGTTTAATATATTCAAATAATTAAGTCAAATACTAATGTGAATAATACCATTTTTAGTCATGTCTTCCTTCTATGGCCATTAGTTGTTCCTTCCCAACCTTTATATTATGTTTTAAAATCATTTATGCTCATTATATGAATCTTGGGATCTCCTATAGGACATATAAACAATTGGTCTCACCTCTTGAAGAGGAGGTGTCCTTGAAGCAAGGTTTCTAAGAAATTATCCATGAATGAATATATCTATATATATATCTCTCTCTCTCTCTCTCTCTCTCTATATATATATATATATATATGCAATAATTAGATTAAAGAAGAAAAATAACATTGCTAAAATAAATGTGAATTATTACGAGCTTCATAGACAAAGTCTAAAATATTGCAGGATGACATAATGCCATTTTTGTGATATTAATATACAGCTCAAGTGGGCCTAATGGTTAAGCGCATGTGTTTCCTCTTAAGAGGTCACAGGTTCAAAACCAAAGGGGGGTAGAGTATGTATGCCTTCGTAGACTTAGCAGTCAAATCGCTGCGCGGAGGTGGGTCCCTTGTCCCACAAACAAGGGGATCTCATACACCAATTTGGTGTCTGGCTTGGCTGTGACCTTAAAAATGGATATTATTATTATTATTATAATGGAGAATGAAAATTAATATCATTTATATACTTGCATTAGAACAAACACATAAATATTAATTTCAAACTGTATTTAACATATAATTTTCATAACTTCTTAACTCATCAAAACTAATGGAATTAAGAGAATCTTTTAGGTCAATATTTATGACTCAATTTTGATAGAGACCTTTTTTTTTTAAAGGAAATCCTTAAAAGGTGCATGTAACTTCAAGTAGACTAAGTGTTCCACATCTCCCAAGTGGGATATGCATTGGTTTAACCCCTTTACTATTCAACCAAAGACTTTTAAATTTCCCCTTTCATTTTTTTTTCATTTTTCTTGGAACCTAGGGTTTAAATTGATTTGATTTCTAATTCTAGATTGGCTCTTCAAGTATTCCACCCTAATGTTTAGAAAGATTATTTCATTTGAAAATCGTTTCATTTCCCATGCTTGAATCACTTTTAAACATTTTTCATATCTCTTAGATCTATAATGGTTTAACTTCAAAAACTTTTGTCAATCTAAACAATAGATTGACTAAGTAGACTAAAGCAATGCTATAATTAACCAAACAATATTGTCATTTTAAGTTTATTTCATAGCTTCATTATTGATTAGGGGTTTGACAAACTTGACATTGTATCTTGAAAATTCTATATAATTCATGATCTCGTGACCCACATGCATGCAATCGATATCCAGGAATGCTTAATGAATTTCCTCTTTCTGGTTTGTCAACTTTTTGAGGGTTCAAGAATTGGTTTGACATATTTGGCACCTATTCTCTTTAACGTTCACTTGTTTTGTGCTCTAACACCAAATATACACCAAATCGACAATAAATACTCCTCAATGACTTGCTTAAAGAGCTTAACATTTCACCTTAAATGCAATTTACACCTGCTAGAATTTACTATATGGATGAAGGTTTCAGGCTTGATTTTTCTTGAGTTTCTCAAATTGGAAGTCAATTCATGCTTAAAATATGTCCTTAAGCTAAATCGAAACTGGAAAAGGGTAAGCGATATTATCCTTTTAACATACTTTTAGTCATTCATTTGCTAGAATATTTTCAGTGGTTTAAGTCTGGTTTAATAGCATCAAAATAAATTTGATCTTTTGACATAATCATTGGTTATAAATCTGATGTCCTAAAGGGCTTGATAACATAATTAAAACTCCATGAATGGTTGGGATATTTATGGTTGAATTTGTTTAGACTTATTTCATGGATATCATACTATGAAGCTAAACAAATATTCATGTGTTAAGTTTTAGTGCTGGCATAAATTCTTCTGTGAATAAGGATTCTATAAACGGAATTTAATCAAGGATAACTCTTCCATTATTGCACCCAGATACTAGTTAAATCTAAGTCTTCCATTTCATGATGTTAAGTGATAAATTAATTTTATAATTTGACAATGGTTCATGGTAAAGATACACATAGGAGGTGTGCAGGAGGTGCATGCAGAACACAATTCTAGTATCTGGCAATGGCCGAAGGAATGACAATGCCGAAGATAGGGAGAGGATCAAGGTATGCAATTTTTGTTTCAAGCTTTGGAAACATGAGATAGCTACATCCTCAAGAGGCATTAACTGAGAGAAACCCAAGTCGAGAAAGCTGCATCCCTTTGGTTTTGAGAGCTTGGCATTGGAGATGTGGCAGTGCCACTCCTTTCCCAGACGAGTCCAGTCGAGAAGTGGTGAATATGCTAGGAGTTCCAAAAATCAGAACAATGGAAGGAAAGGATGAGATGGATTCAAAGGCATCGCTGGACAGGGCAATGGAGGACTTTCAGGTTCTCATCTTAGATGCAACCTGGAAAATTTCGGCATCAAAGGATGAAAGGATAACCTTTTTCAAGAAGCCACAAAGGTCCTGGAGATAAATTTTTTTTCCCATGGTTTACTCAGGAAGACTCGAAATCCTCAGAGGGTAGAGAGAGTAGCATTAGGGTCAAAGAATCCCATGAAATTTACGCAACAGGAGGGGTGGAGCAGATACAAGAGGAGAAGGGGCGAAGGAGTCATGCCTGCTGCAACCTCAATGTCAGCAAGGGTAATGCGACTATTGGGCCCAGTGCCTATCACATTTGCCAGATCGATCTTGTATTGCTTTGCGAGCTTCTTGGAATAAGGGGTCACGATGATTATTCTAGGGCCCTGGTGTGAGATGGAGGTGTAGGTGTAGGGTCGGGAGTGGGAGCAAGAGCAGAGGTAGAGGTAGGGGAAGGGGTAGGGGTGGTCTCTGGAGGCGGTGGTGAAGCTCCTGAAGAAGAAAGAGTAGAGGTGTTGTTGGCCTTGGGTTTGGCCTAAACAACTTCCTTCTCATTCTCGGCAAGGAGGCCAATGGAGCTTTGATAGGGGCAACCTCGCCTTCCTCGATGATGATAGTAGCGAGGATCCCATCGTATAATGTCTTGACATCCATGTCAGCCTTGTCAGACTCGACAACGACGATGCTCTCCCCCTTGGAGGGATTTTCACCCTCTGATTTTATCCATGACAACATTTTTCCTTCTATCATGGTGGAGCTCAGTGCAGGCATGAAGATTTCTCGTATCTTGGCCTCGACACAGAGACCAAATATTTTTCCATTGCTAACCCTCAACCTCGTTGGGCTCCATTGGAGGAGGTTGCTTTTGCTGATTTTGGTGCCCATGGCAGAGTCAGATTTACTGAAAGAGAGATTGTCACCATTGGCACCATTGGACATTGTTGGGCTGCCAAATTAACGTTAACTTTCACTTTATTTTTCACCTTTATCCTCATTTTTTCACCTCATTCCATCACATTATCATTACATAAACCTACATTATCATTACTACAAGAGTTCACATCTACATTTTCCAAAGTTATTAATTTTATGTATTTAGAGTGAATTTATGATTAAAAGTTAGAGAAATAACATGTATTTGGTTATACCTAAAAGTGGCTTGAGTTTGATGACATGTATAGATCATTTGGAAGCTTCCAAGGCACCCTTATGTGGCCTCCCAATTTCAAATTCGAATTTCAACTCAAGAGGTGGACCATATTCCAAGGAGAAAGATCATGGAGATTTTGATGTGTCATGGGATTTGTATCTAGTATTTAGGGATAAGTTGAGACAAGTATGGAAATGGATAAGTTGAGCCCATGAAACGCAACTCCAACATGTCTTTACTCAAATTTTAATGCTTTCCAAGGAAATAAAGAGACGTATCATTTTCAATCCAAAACAAATTGTTATATATATATATATATATATATATATATATATATATATATATATATATCTTAGGATTACAAGTAATTATGAGGGTTATAAGCTCTTATAGCAGAAACTTGGGTTTAGTGGGTTTTGGGTCCAGATTTTGAACTTGGATTTGATACTACGTGTGAGGATCCCTCCTACGGTCCTTAATTAAAAATAAAATTCTCTCATTTGAAACACAATAAGATGGGAAATAACTTATTTATATCTAAACATTTATTTGATGATAATATACCATTAAAATTTATTTACCACAAATTAAATAAGTAAGAATTTCATTGCAACCATTTACATAAGTAATCAATAAATGAAGGAATACTTGTTCCAATAGCTTAGTTGAGATGCTTCTGAGCTCCTGACTCTATTGGGATGCTCCTCTTGACTACCTGACTGGATTTTCCTCCCATCCAACTCAGAAGTATTTCCTAGCCCAGGGAACCTCCATAGTTTCCCTAGCCCTCTAAGCCCAAGTCCAACTAGATGTAGTGTTTCCAAGTTAAACAAATACTCTCCTTCTGTCCCTTCTCTTTTTCTCCACATTCTTCCCAAAACAAAATCCTTCAAAACCACAACCAAAACCAAAACCAAAACCAAGACCAAGGATCCCCCCTCTCCTCTCATCATCCTTCCCCTTTTATGCCTCTTCCTCCCATCCACCTCAACCACATATCATTAATGTCATGACTACCCCCTCATCCTTTCATTTATTAACCTTGACTTTTCTTACCATATCTTCTCCCAAGTATATTTGAGAAGACATTTTGGGGATAAGACATGGATATTTAATTTGGAAATTAATTGGAGAAGACCATATCTTCTCCCAAGAATATTTTGAGAAGACACCTTGGGATACAGATATTTAATTTGGAATAAATGGAAGGAGACCATATCCTATCCAAAATTAAATTTGAGAAGATAAGTTGGGACTTGAATAATAACAATAATAAAATTTATATTAGTAAATAAAATTACAGTTTCACAGATGTAGGTATATACCAATATTTCTTGATAATTATAAGTCAATATTTTAAGGTAATTTAAACAATAATAAAATTTGCATGATAATATTAAGTAGGGCATTACAAGATCTATTATCTTTTCTAGATCTGCATTGTGAAGATTTTCATATTCATGCACTTTCCTTGGGCATTTTGCTGCATCACTTTCACTGGGGGAGTATCTTTATGATAACCTTCACACACTAACTTCCACACATTAGACACATAAACAAACAACTCAGATTTAACCTTTTCTTTCCATACCTGGTAGTTTGCAACAGTTAGCAGATATACTCCTTGATGAGCAATTTAAAAAAAAAATTCAAAATTTACCCGAATATGTCTTCCAACATTCAAGCTGCACCTTAAAGAACTTGCTCTGATACCAATTGTTGGGAGCTTGTCAATAATGAGAAGGGGGTGAATTAATATTATATTGATGGAACAACTTTTCACACTTTTTTCTCTTTTCTTACAAGTCATTGAATCATGAGCTTATCAACCCACAACATAATATAAGCAACAAATAACATATGCATGATTATAAACATGAGCCATAATCAACACAAGTAGAAGTAAACCATGACTTCAACAATCAAGGATTAATTGCAGTCACATTCCTGTTGATGAAAAAATACTTGTGAATGTTATAGACTCAATCAAACATCTCAATCACATCTGAAACCTTGGGAAATTCACTAATTTAAGCTCGTCGTATTTACCTTTCGCAACCTACATGCAGTGCCATGGGCATAAGCTAAGAATCTTGGGCAGATTTCCGTGGGCACAAAATAAGAAGAATGCAACAATGTAGTAGTGTTGATGGGTGAGAGTGTCGAGACCACGACAGTTAGTATTAATATGGTAAATTCAACTCTTCTACCCAAAACTAAAACCAGTTTCTTTCAGTCTTCTTAAATGACCTTTCCAAGAACATATAGAATTCCAAAATGTCAAAACATTCATATCAAGCATTAAATAATCATGCAAGTTATCCTTTAGTTGGTTGAATACGCAACTAGAAAACTCCATGGTTGGCATCAATACCGACACCATGTTTCCAATAGTGATATTCTAAGAGGTTATTTATTCATATTTTCATGCAATATTTCAAGAGGTTCTTTATATATATTTCGGTGATTAAAGTAGTAATGATATTTCTATATCAAATAATGTTTTATATGAATTATATAAGATAGCACAAATGGAAGGAAATCACCATGAAATATATAATATTAATGGTGGTGGCTGCTTGAATTAACACAAGCCTCTATATGAGACTTATACACCAATGCTCACATGTTGATGCCTCCATCATCCCTTTGATGTGAGATTTATTGAAGGGTAGTATGCTGATTTCAATGCAGAAAGAATGTGGATTTAACTAACACTACGTATTGGTAATATGTGTGGCCTTTCTACAAATCAAGATCATGTCATGTGAGCTTAAGTGTTCAGAACGACATTGCCTATGGTTGATATTTGAAGTAGGGTATGTGTTGTCCAATTAAGGGTTAAGCTTATGTACTTTTATATAGAGCACATATGAAAATATTTTCATATGTGAATGGATAGTATTTGAAGTGGGTTTGAACTTGTTTGAGGTCTTGGTATTCCTTAATGGAAATTTGGTTGACACTTTGAACATAGTTCTAGTAGTCATGGCTTTGGTTATGTCTATGGTATTATAGATGGTTTTGAATTTAGTTTCGGGTGTGGTTTTATATTTGGTTTGGTTCTATAATTTTGAATGGTGGTTCTTGTGGATCTATGGAGGCATTTGAAGAGGTGAAATTAAGATATTGCATAAGAACATTGTGTTAGGCCTATATAAGCCCCATGGTAACCCTAAAATCCATTATTAATCCCTAGATATTGAGTGATTACATCTCTATTGCTATATTGTTACATAGGATAGAACCTTTCATAGTCCCATTTTACTATAATTGCATCATTTGTCTCCTATATATATATATATATATATATATATATATATATATATATATATATATACTAAGGAGACCTAGTCTTAGGATCATCAAATCTTGTATTGTACATTATATTCATTGTAAAAGGAGGTTCCCCCTTGAAGAGGACTATAATAATTGGTTTCTTATAATTTTTAAGGCAGAAAGTTCATAAAATTTGGTATCATAGCTTATGAACCTAGGGTTTAGCTACTTCAAATAGGTCATCTTGGAATATTCTCTCTCTCTATATATATATGTATATGTATATATATATATATGCGTGTGTGTGGGAGGTTTAAAATGGTGAAACTTGGAGAATGTCGAGGAAAAAATATCGGGGGACATATAGTTCAGATTTTAGATCTTTGTTGGCTTTACTTTCATATATATTCTCTAAGGAAGTTTGGGTTTTTCAATGCTCTTGAAATTAGTGTCAAACATGCTAGCTTGAAATTTTTGCTATAAATTATTTTATGGGAGGTTTCAACTGGTGAAACTTGGAGAATATTGAGGAACATTTGATGTAAATTTTAGATTTTGGTTCACTACACTTTCAAAGATATGCTCTAAGGAATTTAGAGTTCTTTAATTCTCGTGAAATTAGTTTCAAATAGGTCAATTTTATTTTTTCTATGAACCTTTTTCTAGGACATTTCAGATGGTGAAACTTGGAACATATTGAGGAGAGATATTGGGGAACAATTATCTCAAATTTTATAGTTTGGTTCATTATATGTTTGGAGATATACATTATGGAAGCTAGGGTTTGTGAAGGATCTTGAAATCAATTTCAAAAGAGTCAGTTTGGTATTTTTTCTAAAAATTATTTTATGGAACTTTCAGATTGTGATATCTTCAGGGGCCTTAGGAGAAATACAGAAGTACATAGGTAAGGATTTCATAATTATATTTGAAGAATTGGACATGTAGCATGTTATACAAGTTTTCTCATAGGAAGAGGCTAGAAATCAATAAGTTTTTGGGAAAGTTACCATAAATTTCACTTGGCAAATTCTGGTTAAACTCGTGGAATTGCATAGAAGACATATCATAATATTACATACTGAAGTTTCAGATTCAGAAGGGCTCAAATATTAGATATATATCAAGTAAAAGACCAACCATTTAGATATTCTCCAATTTAAGGTTTTAAAGGTTCATAAATTACAAGTGACATAACTTTTGATTAGAAGATCCATTTTCTTTTATTGATTGAAAGTTGTGATAAAGAGGAGTGTTATTATTATTTTCTATTGTGCCTCCAAAGAAATTTATTACATCAATTTAACCTCTTGAAGGCTCATCATAGGCTCATGAATAAAGTGAAGACTTAGAATTTAGGTTCTCCCAATTAGGGAAGAAAGTTAATCGAATGGATGGTAGAATGTTGAAAAGGGTGGATTTATTAGGTTCTCAAGAAAACCTTAAAAGAAAAATTATGGATGGAATGGAAAAGACTATGAATGAAATGAGGAAGAAATGGAAAATGTTAAGGGAGAAATATAAAATTCCATGAATACCATGCAAAATATTCTCTTAGAGAGGCTTCCTAAAAAGGATATTGAAATCCAATGAAATCATGAAAATAAGAAGAACAATGGTGTTGGAACTCAATCACCTGTGGAGAGTATTTTATCATGATTGGAGAGCACAAATATTGATTCACAGAAACATGATCATGGATTTTCAATCCAAGATTCACATCATCAGGTCTTCAAGTTAGCACCAAGGAACTACTACATTTCGAAGAGCAATATGAGGAAGTTTGAGGTAATGATCCTATGACATAGATATTTTAGATATAACAATATCTTTGTAGTTCCCCCTAATAATAATTAAAATAATATTAATAAATAAACAAAATAATACAATATGTTTTTTTTCTCTGTAAAGACTAATTCTATTAAAAGGAAAGAAAAATATATTTACAATGAGGCAGAAGCCTCAGCCGAGAGCATCTGAGTGCCGTCAAGTCATCAAAACTGTCCCATAATTGGGAAAACCAGTTACAATTTGCAAAAAACCATGCATAAGAGCGGGGAATACAACGACAAAACCAAAATCAGGACTTGAGATAACCCCCTTTGAAGCAGTCGAGACAGACACCAAAAGACATAATTGCTGTACATGTCAGCAATAGAACCACAGACAACCTAGACACAGAAACATAAACAGAACCACAAAACCGTAAAACTCCGAGAGGACAGGAGGGAGTCCAAGTGGCGTCACATGGGGACGTCTTGGACCGGAGACTCCTCAACGATGAGGCAAGCATTGCCATACCAAATTTTGCCCTCCTTCGCCACGTCACCAGTCGTGCTGCCACCTGGAGGATCCAACGCTTGACGGGTGCCGCTTGAGTTGCCTGCAAGAGCCAACGAAACTGTGGCTCCAAGAGAACTGCCACTAGGTTGCCTAGTGCCACGAGGAGTATCACCATCCTCATGCTGTCTGCCACGCCTTGCAGCCTTCCCTTCTTCTGCCGGGTTCTACTCAGAGCCATGACTGCCAGCAATTATGCGAATGTCCTGAGAGTGCTCTGCTGAGGTACGTGCTGGAGCATGAGGCTGAGATTCTTCTTCAGAGAAGACAATGGTGATATTAGCCGTGATAATGGGCCTATTCAGGCTGCTCTGAAATTTAAAATGAGTTGACTGGAAGGTGTTGTACGGAAAGGGTCTGCGGGATGGGCTGGGAGGAGGCGAATTAGCTTGAGATGAAGGTGGAGAGGTAGGAGGTAGTGGCTGATCAACTAATTGAGCTGCCTGAGAATGCACGTGACCACCACGACTACCTCCATGGTGGCTTCTCATGCGGTGACGGACCATGGTTAAGAGGCGAAGGGGAAGCTCAGGAGAATTGGGCTCTTGGATGGGAAGCAGAGAATGCACAGTGGGTTCCTGAGCCGGGTTCAAAGAGCCGAGCAGGGAATGAGAGAAATGAAACCCAATTTCAAAATCAAGACAACCAAGGAGCCAACAACGATTTCCTGTCACAGTTCTGCAGCAGGGATTTCCTGCTTGGAGCGGGTAGATGCTTAAGGAAGGGGGGCAAACAATGAGGTTGAAGACCGAATGCACCATGTTTAAACTATCAGTTGCATTGTCTCAGCCGGAGCGAGCAATTAAGACGTCCTGCAGGCAGATCTTCTCTCGCCTTAGGTGAGCCTTCATGTGCCAAGTCTGGGCATGGATAATAGCGCTGGCCAGTAGCTAGCAGGGCCGAGCGCCGTCAATCCTATTAAACGCCATTAATGAGCTCGAATTTCAGCCGCATCCAGGTAATATAATATTAAAATATAAGTAAACAATAAATAAAAAATAATAATAGTAAATAAATAATAAACAATAAAGAAAAATAATAATAAAAAATAAATAGTAAACAATAGAGAAAAAATAATAATAGTAAACAATAAATAATAAAGAAAAATAATAATAGTAAATAAATAATAAATAATGAAGAGAATATAGTAATAATAAATATATAAATAAAAAGAAAATAATAAACTTGAGTTCTAAATAAAGATATATAAAAGTAAACTATAAAAATAGTGAGAATAAGTAAAGTTAACAAATTGTAAAAATGAATAAAATAAGAAAAAGTTAAATTAAGAGAAATATTAAATTATATAAAACTTAAAATAAAGAAATAAAAATTTGGCATGTTGACACATGGAATATGTGCATGCGGATTCCTTTCCATTTTTTGGTCTATTTAATGGACGATGAGATTCATCAATTCTCTTCGAAGAAAAGCGTTGTGAGACAAAGGATTCTCTTGTAGTGGTATGTTAATTGAGGGCTTAGGGGTAGCCAGTTGTGGAAAGAATATGTGTAGCTGATACTACGGTTGGGTGGACAGTCGTTCCCAAAATATTTGTTGTAGTTAGCATAATTCAAAGATTATTCAACTCCAAAAGCACAAGTATGGAATATCATCGATACAGGTAAGTCATCTCTACTCTATGTTAAATAGTTGAATAATTGGGTGTTGATTATTAATCATATAATTTGATGTAATTATTTGTATATTTTAAATAGGGTTTGTTACATATTGTATCCGAACGGTTTTCACTATGAATGACCTTTAGGTAAAAGTTTGAGAAAAATTACTTAGATTTATCTATAATTTTATTTGTGGTGAAATTAAATCAACCCAATTTTGAGCTTTGGTAATTACTATCCATGACAATAACATTATTGGTTATGTTGTGTGTTAATTTTTTTCATATATATATATAAATAATCCTAGGTTCCCAACAATTATCTAAAATATATAGCACTATGATTACGCTCATATTGAAAGCTTAAAAAGAACGATGGCTCTGAGATTGTTGTTTTTCTCTTTTCTTCCATGTATTTAGCAATGTTGTTATCATTCAACAACTAACATTTCTGCCAATACATGATCTTAATAAAAGTTGCAACCTTTATATGTCATGTTATGTTCATATCTGTTCGTAGGCTTTCAATTGAGCTTTGTTCTATTTACAAGTGTTACATATATATTAACATTGGACTCTCACTTCTCTTCACTAACCGTTAAGATTCTTTTACTAAATCCGTCATATGCAAGATAATCACATTTTTAAATGAAAATTTGCAAATTCTCTACGCTATTCACATACCTACGTCTTTGGCCTTTGTATTTCAAACTCTTTGCTAAGTTGCGTTACACTCTACCTTTTTTGTCACATATTTTGCATGTGTTTAAAGAATATTTCCTTGTATTTCACATGCAGAACAACCCTCACGACTATGAAAACATCGATCTGTGAGTTTGTCACTCGTGCAACTCAAAAGCTTAAGAACTTCAAGCTTTTCCATGTATCGTGGAGCTCCAAAAAAGTAACGAGTCTATGATATTCATTGATTATTACAAATTTTATATATTTATTGAATTTCAAGTTTCTTATAATCCCTCTCTTATATATCTCTTCACTTCAAGTTATTCTTCTAGATAGTCTAATGAAACTAATTGTGCTTCACTCTTTCTCATACTTATGGTTGAAGTGGTTCCTTGAAAATTTTATTTATGCGAATTAGTGTACCTATCTCTTTTTTTGAATGTGTACTCGGAATAGATGTCTGTCTTGGGGCATATGAGATCTAATCTTTGGTGCGAGCCTTGGGGCCAACCACAGGATATGGTATAGACCGATGAGGCTTATGCCTGGTTTTGAAAGTGGGAAAAAGAACATAGATTCTTTGGGATCTCTCAGGTATTGTGGAAACTTTCGATGCTTGCTCGTTATACTAGTTCAACAGAGAGTGTGGAGCAAACATGAAGTAATAATTAACTAAATAAAATAAAATGTTAAATAATTCAACTTATGTTTGGGACGAAGTTTCTTAAAGAGGGGAGTAGGTAATACGCCCTAATAATAGTAATAATAAATAATAAAAAATAAATAAATAATATAATATTAAAATATAAGAAAAAATAAAGAAAAATAATAATAGTAAATAAATAATAAACAATAAACAATAAAGAAAAGATAATATTAGTAAATAAATAGTAAACAATAAAGAGAAGATAATAATAGTAAATAATAAAGGAAAAAATAACAATAGTAAATAAACAATAAATAATGAAGAGAATATAATAATAATAAATAAATAAATAAAAAGAAAATAATAAACTGGAGTTTTAAATAAAGATATATAAAATTAAACTATAGAAATAGTAATAAAAAGTAAGGTTAACAAAAAAGAAAAAGGAATAAAACATGAAAGAGTTGAATTAAGAGAAATATTTAATTAAGTAAAACTTAAAATAAAATATAAAAGTTGTCTTGTTGACACATGGAATGTGTGCATCTGGATCTCTTTGTATTCTTTGGTCGATTTAATGGATGACGAGGAGGATGATATTCATCCATTCCTTCATCCATTCTCTTGGGAGAAAAGTGTTGTGATACAAAGAATTCCATGGAAGTAGTATGTTGATTGAGGGCTCAGGGGTGGCCAACTATAGAAAGATTATGTGCAGTTGAGTCTACGGTTGGGTGGAGATTCGTCCCCAAAATCTTTGTTGCAGTTAACAAAATTCAAAGGACATTCAACTCCAAAAACACAAGTAAGGAATACCGTCGATACAAATAACTTGTCTCTACTCGTATTTTTTTGAAAATTCTATGTTAAATAGTTGAATAACTGGGTGTTGATTATTAATCATATAAATTGATGTAATTATTTTTATATTTTAAAACGAGGTTGTTACAACTTTGATCTACATCAAGTGGCATCCTTACAAAAGATAAACATTGCATCAATATTTTTAGAACAAGACTAACATGTGTAGTATTAATGGCTTTGTGAAAGGAAAAAGGATTATGTTATATCTTTATCCATTTTTATAGACAAATTGATAGGACATTATGGGGATATTTTTTTTTGACACAAATAAGAAAAAAATTGCTATAAAATTTGTGCTCGGTCACAACGAGGTACACAAGAAATTTACATATTGTTCTAGAATACCAAAGCTTCTAAGAAGAAGGGGAGAATTATCTCAAATTGTTCTAGTAGATTTTTGCTACACTCCCTCATAGTACCAAAATTTAAGCTTCTACTACTATAGACTTTGAAAAATTGACCATTTATCAAAATGCATGTACATGGAGCTATTATTTCTTACCGAGGGCATCAATTGACATTTATTCTAAAGTTTTGTTTTGGCACTACTTGTTGTACTTCTAGAGTCCTCATTATTCCTTTGAACTTGGAGGTCAACAAATTGTTGGCGCACCCAATCCAACTCATCCTTTAAGCGTCCTACTGGTTATGCAATTTATCTGTCAGGGCAAGGATTTGTTGACCTAGATATTTGACTTCCACAAACCAATCCAGCGAGGGGTGCGGGCACAGATGGCAGTGGTGAGCCATTGGAAGGATGATACTCGTCGAGACACCTTGAGTGGTTGGGCTCAGAGAAACATTGATTTCTTTAGTGTAATTGAGCAGTCAACCAAGATACCATAGAGGGACAAAGTAGGTGTAATGCTAACCAGACAACTTGTGCACAAAGATTTCTCTTTTACTAATTACAATCCCATGATCACGTTGTTGAAATATGGAAACAAGAATATTCCAATTTAATTTGTCCTTGAATTAAATTGTGAATTAAAATCGAATTTAGTCTTAACAACTACTTGGAAATAATTATTTAATTTATTTTAAATTAATTAGTTGGAGAAATTCAAGTTAGAAGTCTATCTGAAGTCATGCAAGAGTTATCCCTTAAATTAAGGAGATAAGATTGAGTTATATTTGAGTTGTAATTAGTTAACTCAGTTTTAAGTTCAGTTAAATTAGTTCCAAACTATTTGAGGAACTAATAGTGAGTTAATAGTTCGTTGATGCATTAATGCACCCAACTAGTGCTACTCCATTTAACTAAAGATTCCCTCATCAGAAACTCATGCATGTCTATTTGAGAAAGACCCAGTTGAGATTAATGTTCAAGGACAGTGTACTATCAGTTGCATGTGTTTTCTCATGGAGAAAACACATGCATGTAGTCAAGGATTCATCCTCGAGGATTGCACAGTTTTAAAGGCTTGGTTTTCCACTTGGTAATAGGTAATCATCCACAAGGAATAACACAAGGAAATAGGAGCTTGGAGGGCAAAGAGGAAGGCTGGAGAGAAGCCAAGATTGCATGTGAGCATCTGTGAGGATTGTACTGAGAACTGGCTAGTTGTGAAAGCTAAGGCTTTGTATAATTCCTATGTATTTCCATCATGTATGATAATACAATAGTGTGGGGTTTTTAGCTGAGGTTTTCCCCAAAGTATTTTCATGTGTATTGTGTCATTGATTCTTCTTCTTTTGGTTATATTGTTCAGCTCGATCTTTAAGCTTCCACAAATTGATAGTAGAAGTAGGTTATAGTATTCTACTTTGGTTTATATTGCATTATCTAGTTAACCTATCACATATTTTCTCCATGGTATCAAAGCTGTGAACAATATAGTGAGAAGAGAATTCAAAGTTTTAAGTTCGGGGTTGTAGGTGAAAATCGAATTCATATCATACTTCAAGGTTGGCCAATGGTGTTTTATGGCTTGATACTCGAGTATGCATTGTAAGGTAGCTCGAATTACATAGCATGGAAATATAGAATGGAGGCTATATTAGAAGACAATGGCTTGAAGGAATTCATTGTTCAAGAAATCCCAAGCCAACTTCAACTAATGCACAAGAGTTGGCTGAGTGGAAGAAGTGTGTGATTAAGGTGAGGCAGATCATCCTTGAGGGAGTTTGAGACCATATTGTCTCGAGTCTCCATGGGAAGGATACTCCATTTTCAATGTGGAAGACATTGAAGGACCTCTACTAGAACAGTAGTGACCAAAGGAAATTGGTGCTCAAGGATAAGCTTTGAAGAATCACGATGGAGAATGGCGATACTATTTCCACATATCTGAACAAGCTCATCGCTTGCAGATATGAGCTTGGCAGTGTGGGAATAATTACTGCCAATGATGATATGGTGAGCCTCGCTCTCCTTTGCCTTCAAAAGAGTTGGAATAGCTACCAAGACTCTGTGAATGGAAGGGAGAAACTGTCAGATTGGGAAAGACTATGGTCAGATCTTATGCAGGAGGAGATTAGGAGGAGCACATGAGATGGTTCTTCATCCAAGAATGATGATGAAGAAAATCTGGCCTTATCAAGTAAGGCAAGGAAAGGGAAGGGGAAGGCTTCCCATTTCAAATCAAATTCTTCTCATGGAGGGAAGAAGGGTGACATGCCTAAAGTAAGATGCTTTAATTGTCACAAGATGGGACATTATGCGACTAATTGCCCATCGAAGAAGTCCAAGAAGGGATCCTCAGAAGGGTTAGACGTTGAGGCATTAGCCTCTCATTTCGAAATAGACTTTACCCTCATCACATGAATGATGTCATCAATGATGGGTTGTGTCTAGTATCTTGATAGTGGAGCCTCATTCCACATGACTAGTGATAAAAATTTATTCAGTGCCTTGGAGGAGAAAGACCTCAAGATGTGCATAGAGATGGGTGACGATGGAAGGTATAATGTTTTAGGAGTGGGCACAATTGCTTTTCAGAGGGAGCATGAAGCTCCTCTCACCTTGACAGATGTGATGTATGTGCCTGGACTGAAGAAGAACTTGGTATCAGTCGCGATGTTGGAGGAAAAAGGCTACAATGTTGTCTTCAATAAAGGAAAGGCATTCCTAAGACAAATAGCCATGGGTTAGACCAAGAGGATATGGATTCGAGTGAAGAATCTCTATAAACTAGAGGTAGATGATTGTGCAACATTGAGTACGAAAGAAAAATTGGTGCAAAGCGAAAACATTGGCGAGTTGTGGCACATGTGCTTGGGCCATTTTCATCATGGGGCTTTGAAGATAATGCAACAGATATCTACAGGACTTCCCAAAGGTAAACTTCGGAAAGTTGACACATGCAAAGGTTGTACCTTGGGAAAGTACACCAAGTCTTCCTTTCATGATCGAGACAGTCAAGCAGAGGCTATCTTAGAGCGAGTTCATAATGATTTGTGTGGACCATTCTCGACGACATCC
The DNA here is from genome assembly GCA_031772625.1 of Pinus tabuliformis. Classification (NCBI taxonomy): domain Eukaryota; kingdom Viridiplantae; phylum Streptophyta; class Pinopsida; order Pinales; family Pinaceae; genus Pinus; species Pinus tabuliformis. The sequence continues at coordinate 779,177,730 of CM062811.1, forward strand.
ACAACGAAGCAAAGGTATTATGTGATTTTCATTGATGACTATTCTCGTAAACATTGGATTTATTTCATGTAGAAGAAGGGCCAAACTTTCACAAAGTTTAAAGCCATGGTCAAGAAAGAGTCAGGGAAGGAGATCAAGGCCTTGAGAAGCGAAAATGATGGAGAATATGTTTCTCAAGAGTTTAAGGACTTTTGTGTAGCAGAAGGAATTAAACGAGATTTGACGACATCTCATAACCCATAGTAGAATGGGGTGGCCAAGAGGAAGAACAGAACTATTGTAGGGACAACACGAGAAATGCTGCATGAACAAGGCCTACCACTTCACTTGTGGGCTGAGGCATGCGACACAACAGTCTATTTTCACAATAGAAGCCCGAATCGCATACTTGGGATGAAGACACTAGAGGAATCTTTCTCTGGTAAGAGACTAGATGTGGGTCACTTCAGGATCTTTGACTCATTGGTATATTTCCATGTGACAAAGGATGCATGGAAGAAGCTTGAGCCAACAATAGAGTTAGGGATATTTGTGGGGTACACTGATATGCCTCACAATTATTGGGTGTACTTTCCTACCAGTCGGAGGACAGTGGTTCACAGAGATCTCAAGTTTGATCAGCAGAAGGCCATGCGAGTTTCCCTTGAGAGGGAGCTCCAAATACAGGCTGTGGAGGAACTGTTGGTTCCTAAGGAGGAGGAGGCTCAAACTGATGCGGAGTAGCTGCATGCAGAGGTTCGAAGAGTGGAGACATCCACTCAAGCAAAGTCTTCCAAAGATGGATGAAAGCACACAAGAGAAGCTGGTAGATTGTTGGAGGCTATGAGAGAGAATGTGGGAGCACCATATTCTCAGCGCAGACAGAGGAGGTCACCTGAGAGGTACACTAGATACATGGCCCTTGCTGGGGAATGTGTTGAGATCGAGCCATCTTCCCTTTAGGAAGCAATGCAACAACCGATTTGGGTTGATGCTATGGTGGAGGAGTATGACTCGATAGTTCGTAACAATGTTTGGGACATGGTTCCAAGACTGGAGAACAAGTCAGTTGTGAGTTCCCATTGGCTTTACAAGGTAAAGGAAGTTGCTGATGATAGTGTGGAGAAGCATAAGGCAAGATTTGTTGCCCATGGCTTTTCACAGGTTGATAGGATCATGTTGCTGCAGTATATTTTGATAGAGGAGCAAGATGCTGACATTTTGACAAAGGCTTTGTCAGAGTGTAAATTGGAGTTCCATAGAGACAAGATCGGGGTGGCAGATAATCCTTTTATTGTTGAGAAGGAATGTTGAAATATGAAAACAAGAATATTCCAATTTAATTTGTCCTTGAATTAAATTGTGAATTAAAATCGAATTTAGTCTTAACAACTACTTGGAAATAGTTAATTAATTTATTTTAAATTAATTATTTGGAGAAATTCAAGTTAGAAGTCTTTCTGAGGTCATGCAAGAGTTATCCATTAAATTAAGGAGATAAGATTGAGTTATAATTGAGTTGTAATTAGTAACTCAGTTTACTGAGTTAAGTCCAATTAAATTAGTTCCAAACTATTTGAGGAACTAATAGTGAGTTAACAGTCAGTTGATGCATTAATGCACTCAAATAGTGCTACTCCAGTTAACTAAAGATTCCCTCTTCAGAAACTCATGCATGTCTATTATGAGAAAGACCCAGTTGAGATTAATATTCAAGGACAATGTACTATCAGTTGCATGTGTTTTCTCATGGAGAAAACTCATGCATGCAGTCAAGGATTCATCCTTGAGGATTGCGCAATTTTAAAGGCTTGGTTTTCCACTTGGTAATAGGTAATCATCCACAAGGAACAACGCAAGAAAATAGGAGCTTGGAGGGTAGAGAGGAAGGTTAGAGAGAAGCCAAGATTACCTGTGAGCATCTGTGAGGATTGTATTGAGAGATGGCTAGCTGTGAGAGCTAAGGCTTTGTATAATTCCTATGTATTTCCACCATGTATGATAATACAATAGTGTGGGATTTTTAGTTGAGGCTTTCCCAAAAGTATTTTCATGTGTATTGTGCCATTGGTTCTTCTTTTTCTGGTTATATTGTTCAACTCGATCTTTAAGATTCTGCAAATTGATAGTAGAAGTAGGTTATAGTATTATGCTTTGATTTATATTGCATTATCGGGTTAACCTATCACAGATTTTCTACACACACATAAATGTATAGACCGAGAGTGATATAGTTAGAAAGTTGCATCTAAACCTGCAAACACCACTTGAAGCACTAACCCGAGGGAAATATTGGGCTTCAATGCTTTTATTTTCCATTGTATCATGCGAATTACACCAGGAATAGAGTCAACGAGAAGAGTACCTCCATGCTTGGACTGAACATGAGATGAACCAAGAGGAGGATGTATCGTGAATGAAGAAATTTTGAGTTGACCTGAAATGAATTCTCAATTTTTCCTTGGCCATCTAACTAACCAACATATTTGAATTTGTCGGATGAGTTTCACAACCTTAACATGAGCTCAACTTTCTTAAGTGATTGTAGAGGATTCAAATATTCCCACACTTCCAATGTAGCCATCGACGCAAAAAACTATAGGAGATGACATGCAATATCCATTATGCAGAGTACGAAGATGGATAAGAGATTATGTAGAGGACTTGAATTAAACTTAGTTCCACGTCTCATATTAATGCACATTATTGGAGCCCCTTTTTTTGCAAATTTTTGTAAGTACAGGATCGCGTAGTGGGGATAGGGAGTGCATAAGGTCGAATGGATCACAACATGGGGCTGGCGCAGTAGGCAAAGCACGATGCAAATAGACGCCGCACAAGAGGATGATAGTGGCACCTAAGGATGGGAGGCACGTGGAGAAGAATCTCAATGGTTAGGATGTTGTAGAGGAGTGGAGCTGGATGAGGATAGCGTGGTAGAATGGAGGTGGGAGATATTTTGTGGAAGGGGATAAGTGACAGAGTGAAGCCCAATGGTGGGAAGGATATTTTGAATTACTAGTGATACACTTAGGACAACTCGGGAAGGATGAGGAACATATCCTAACAACTATCAGGACAAATGGAGAAATCAAGCAGGAGACTGAGAGGGTTCAATATATTTCCAAGTGAAGATAGGAAGGGTCATTGAGGACAGAGTGAAGGCTGTTCATTATACTTTAGATGTTAGCTGATGGATGTTGAGTATCAAATGAGCACATAAAGGAGAGACCAAACTACAAAACATGTGTGTGATGTCTATGTCTATTTATTCAAACTCTTCAGTACATGTTTGAGTTCATCGTTGCTAGGTAGTGTTATTATAATGAATATGTTTACTATTATATGAGTTTGGAACTTATGGAATGGGTTAGTGGTCTGGTTTATGTTGGTGCATAGTTTTATTTTGGAGGGCCAATGAGTCTGGTGATTTAGTGAATGTAACCCTTGGTGTAGCGCCTCTTTTAGTAATGCAAATATAATTTAGTGGACGAATAATTTGTTTCATTTATTTTATGCATCTGTTTAAATGTTATATGTTGTTTGATGCATCAATTTCTTGTATAATTGATGATATTCAAAATGTTTATGATGCAATGGGTGTTAAACCTGAATTCTTTATCATTATGTCATGGCATGGGAATATTTTATATAGAATTGGTATTTCTATCCTGAATATTTATAAATGCGTGTCATGGGACAAATAGTTGTGAGAGGCTTAAAGTAAGAACTAATGTTGCTTATCAATAGTTTAGTAGTCAAGGTCTAGTGTCAATTTTGTCTTTAATGACCGAGCCCACCATTTGTTGTCATCTATGACATGTGTTTGTCTTAGAATGTTGTGATGTCTAATGAGTTAAGATACTTAACACTTTGTGCAATGCATGGTAGTAGGAAGGTAGCCAATTATGTGTCAGTTACAAGTCATGCATCGTGAATCATAAGAAAATCCCTTCAAATTATAGAAACCTGGTTCTGAAAGTCACCCATTAGCATCTTGAGTGACACTTCACTCACTTCATGGGTATTACAGAAAGGGCGATGCCAAACAGTTGTTTGTTTACCTCTATGTCACAAATCTTGATTCTATTAGAATATTGCACGCCAACAAATGGTTTTGTTGCCGGGATTGGGATGGTTTTTTGAAGGGAGAGTCTTATAGGAATGTGGAAATTGTGGAACCCAACTAGGGAGGAAATTACATGGTGGTTCAGAAGGAAGCTGCACAAGTTTGTTGTGAAAGAGTTAGTAGACAAGAACCAATGTAAAAATAAATGGCTATAGAAGTGTGTGTTCACCAACTTTCATGAAGTTTTATTTAGAGAGTTTCCTAATATCTTGATGGAGTGGGTCGGGTTCAATAGTTGAAGGACAAAAACCTAACGTATCAGCATGACTAGACAAGGAAGTGGACATCAGAGGAATTACATAAGCTCCATCGGTAATAAACAAGACTTCTTGTGTTGTTGAATTTTGGTTTGAAAGAGTTCTTGAAGGATATATCATGGATTTTGTAGTGGAGGCGATTGTGTCTTACACTATAGCGGAGTGGAAATTTCTAAAGGGACCTAGAGGAAAATTTATAAGGTCGATATCGTTGTTGATAAAGATGATCATGTATGACCATGATATTTTTCCTCTGGAGTATGATACCATGAGAAACAAAGTCGCCTGCGTAAAAGGGGAAGTGGGGGACACTCATGATATGGTTTAAGGAGCTTAGAAGGAGAAGAGGAATAAGGACTATGGTGGAGGCTGATAGTGGGCCCATAAATGTGCATAAAAAGGAAAGAGAAAGGATGGAGTAAGAGACTTACGAGGATGACACTTTGAGGAGTGGGAGGAGGTGTTGATGGGGTGATGTAGGAGGAGGTTGATTAACATCGATGCTCGCTGAAAGAAGTACCCTAGAGGGAGGAGTTAGGAGAGGCCATCGTAGGACAAAAAATAGTGCTAGTAATCATAGCTACAACGGGAAGCATTTCGGCATGCCACAAATGAAGGAAGGAGAGAGAGAATAATTGAGTCCATGCTATATGAAATATCTGGAACTAGAACAACAAAATCAGACCATGCCTGATGTTGAGCACATGACCCTGTGTGCATCTACAGGCCAGGAGGTAAGCACTCAACACGTTGATATAACAAGTGTTAAAGGAAATTGTAGTCAGGGAGGAGGAAACAGTAGCATTAATGGAATTGGTCTAATTGTAAGAGGGACAACACAAGGTGCCCAAACTCAGAGTGATGCACGTCAAGCGTGTAGTTTTGTGGAATTTCAACAAGTGCAAGTGGAAGTACTTTGTCAGGAGGTACCACGAAGACTACCATGGAAGACATAGATTTTGTGGATGCCCATGTTTCAAGGTGTTAGGATTGAGGACCCATAATAAGATTTGTTCGTATGTGAGGCCATTTAGACAACCAAGCAAGTCTAAGATGAGGCCATGAAGATTACACAACTGGAAGCAATGTTTAGGGATTGCACACTAATATGGTACATGAAGTTTAAAAGTGAGACTCTAGTTGAATAGAACAAGACCTTGGTGGAGGTCAGGAAGGCCTTTTTTCAGGGAATTCCAGAAGCTATATTACGAAACTAAGGGAAAATAAGTAGAGCCCGGGAGAATTGGTATGGGACTTTGATCACTCATTTAAAGTGCTGAAGGATAGATTGATGTTCGAAATTATGGACATGCAATTGCCGCACATAAGGATACCATTAACACAATAGTGGATAGGAATATAATCAAAATATTTAGAACATGCACTGAAGTTAGAAGCCTAGCTGGCAGGAGGAGGGGAAAATAATGGTATGGTGCAGGTGTACTCACAATTGGTTGCGTTAGCTTCCCAACTTCAAGATATAACTAAGGGGAAGGAAAAGTGGGAGGAAGTATGGTGCAACATCTGTCAAATAGAGGGTCACCATATAAATGGATGTAAATTATTGACTGACTACATGGTGATTGGCGCAACTGTTATATGGAAAATTTACTTCTGCGGAAAAAATTAACAGCCTAGATCTAATGGTCTAAAGTAAAACAACAAAGAGAAAAAAGATCTATGTTTTCCTTAGAAAGACTAGAATACAGAAAAGAGACCTACCTAGAATTTGTAGTAAGTCCTTTTCTTCTCCTTGCTTTTGAGCTCCAACTCTAGCTCCTCACACTATAAATGGAACTTGTGACAAAGAATACAAGAAAGGAAAATAAAATATCCACATAGCATAATCTAATGTTTCTAATGAATGAGTCAAGATGGCATTGAAATACATCAACATCAACATGCCACAAGTGTAGGAAAACATAGTGTTTTTTTCGTTAATAAATAAAGGAGAGAATAACAACCATATATAGAAGTTGACTTTGTAGATGTCTCCCCAATTGTATTGTCCTTCCTTGCCACAAATAAAACCTTCACACTCAACCTTAATGCATGAATGTGATGATTATTTAAGCTCAAGGCAGCAACATGAGGGCACTAGCAATATCCAAAAGCCAACCTAGAGTCTATGGGAGGTAGTAAATTTATAGGGTGAAAGTGGTAGTTTAGGATTTACCAATCTAGGCTTCAAATCCACATATGAAGGAGCATAAGCTCAAGTGATAAGAGATAAGGTATCCAATATAGGATCATATAGGAATTCAAGATCTCTATCCATGATAAATGGTTAAAAATGCCGTAAAAGCTTCTAGAAGGAGAAGATTCAAAAATATTTTTTAATTTTCCTGAAATTCTAGAATCAACACACTTGTAGAGTAGAGAAACTGTCATTGATTAGTGCAGATTCTCAGTTATGCAACTTGCATCCAACATAGCTGGACATGCATGTAGGGTGTGATGGGGCTAAAAAAATGGTTTTTGAGTTGATTGACCTAGAAACTTAGATTTTTTGAGAAGTGATGCTTAGGGCTTTTCAAAGGGATAATGATAAAGTGTTCAAGGATGTTGATTGATCCAATTTTCATGCCTTTTGAGTGGATGTGACAAAATGACCTGTAATAGATTTCCCATAAAGTACAAAGTTAGAAGCAATGGTTGAGGATTGAAATGCTTTACCTTGTGACAATCCCAGATGAAGAACAAATTCGGCGGAGATCATCATATGTTACAATACATATTATCATCATGACATCATTTGTGAGGGAGGCATACCCATGCTCAACATATAAGCCAATAATACATGTAGAATGATCAAGAATTATTGTCCACTAATGATAGAGTGTGGAACCATGCTTAGATGAGATTCTGAATGATCATAACAATCATACATTTGTAATCTTGTTTCAATCCTGAAATCGTAGCCCAAATGGATGAAGATAGATCTAAGGTCTTCTATCTTGTCACTCGATAGTATGAGTCTAACCATGTGAACAAATGTGTTGGAGTCGAACATGGTAGAAACCATCTGATTACTAGACAATCATGGAATTCATTAACAAACACGAGAGAAACCACTAATAATGATAATGGATATCAAGGTACTACAATACAATCTATGTGGTGTGAAAGAATGAGTTGAAGTCGAACACCACAAAGAATCTTTCGGCCGAAGGCCAATGATGAAGACCTGTCACCGAGAGTGAGGAAAAATTCCATTAAGATATGCAAGCTCCAAGGTACCAAAAAGAGTTTCTAAGTAAATTTCCTAGATAATGAGCTAATGTTGATAGGAAGTGACCCATTGTAGGAGGGCCTTCATGTATCCCTCATCAACGACACAAAAAAGGTTCAAGATTTGAGACAAAATGATACTGATGTAGAGCTAGTTCAGTAGCGACAAACATGAATGGAGGCTTAAGAATATTGTAGCAGATGTCAGCTGACGGACTTCTCTTGAACATATCAATGACACTATATGGAATTGGTAGCATTGACTCAAACCAATTATGAAGGCTTTTGATATGGTATGATTAACCAAAGAGGTAAGCATATTTCCCAACCCAACAGTCATGAAGATGAAGTGAAAGAGTGTCATGTTCAAGAGTGATTCACTGCGATTAACAGGTAAGACACATTGTTTTCCCAATTTCCCAACTATTTTTGGCTAGTATCTCTTTATTTTTGAAAAGCTTAAAAGGAGGATAACATATGCTTGATCTATATGTTCATCCTTCAGATGAATCCTTTTGAGTGTTTTTAATGAACCCTAAAAGGAGTGGTTTGGTCTTGCCATGATTAACGAGTCCATTGTTGTTTTATTATTTTACGAGTCCAGCGAAGGTATAACTTGACTTTTTTTTCATGTTTAGAGAGTTTGAAAAATAGGTGAAAAAGAAAACTCCAAAGATTCCTTTTCGTAAATTTAATCTATTGAGTCCAAAAAGGCATAAAATGATACTCAAGAGAACCTTTTAATAATGTTTGACTAAAGTATTCATTTTTCCTAAATAGTCCATACTAGTCCGAAAAGTGTTAAACTTATACCAGGTAAACATCTTCTCATTTACTTTAACGAGTTCAAAAAGACAAATGCTCGACAATCTTGTTTTGGGAGTCTGAAAAGAGATGAAAGGAAACTCCTCCTAGAGGAAGGAGTGGTATAAAGGGTAGTAATTGGTTTTGGTCATGATGGAATTGCTCAAAACACATAAAGTTCAAGAGGGTAGCTAATAAGACCACTCATCATAGCGGTTCCTCAGGAAAGGGTAAAAAACCAAGTGAAAACGTATGATTGACCAAGCCGATGGTGACGATGGAATGAGAAAACCAAGGTTCATATGGAAAAAAGAGGATGAAAAAAATGGAAATAGTGAAGGATATGATGTGTTTTAGCTACTATAACAACTCCCAAAATTTCTAACCTTTCATAATTTTAGACCCCCCTTGACTAAGAATTATCATCCATCTACATCTGAGGTTTTTCTCTACAGCCTGTCAGCAAAACAAGTTCCCTTCAACCCCTAAAAAAAATATAAGTTTTCAAGCCTTGAAGTTTGTCTTTCCCATAAGTTGTAGGTCACATAAAATGGACTCTAATTAAGTTGAAAATTACGACCTCTGACCTCCTTTTTCCAAAGTTACACTCTCACTGGGTGGAGTCACAAGGTTGCATGACAACAAAACATATGACCTATAGATTTGGAATGCCTATTTTCTGATGACTTTGTGACCTATAGCTTTGAGGTTGCTAAGTTGCACCATAGGTGCAGGATTGACCTACTAATTTGCGACCCCTCATGCCTCACGATGTTGCGAACTTTACCTTAGAGGTCACTAGGTTGCTAGGTCACAAATAACTTGCATGTTGACTTTGCAACTTGGATTGAATTGCAACATGGTGACCTCTCCGAACCTAACACGTGCAACCATTTTATATTTAAACCACTAACCCTATTTCTCATTTGTCCAATTTACTAGAACACTCTAGCGGCAGAGCGACTAGGCGAATGGGAAAGGCACGTGACTCGCTCCAAGTAGGTGCCTATTCCCCTTCCCCTATAATCATTTTTTCTTTCCATTTGTCCTGCTTTGCATACCAACCCTTCACCTTCCTTGCTGGTGGGGTTTTTATCTCCCCTTCGACCATTCTCAAATCCATTCAACCCTAAAACCCCCAGTCTTGTGTTCTCTTAATTTAGTTTTTCATTTCGAAAGTAACGAGCTTAACTTAAGAGCCATTCCCCTTCACTCTCAGTTACTTAGGTTTTCCAGGGTCCAGTAAAGCCCAAATTCTTGTTTTGAACCTCAGATTTCCCTTTAAGCTACCAAGAGGGATAAGTCGCACCATTAAAAAATGCGATAGGCCCAACCTTGCGATCTTGCGACTTATTAAACCCTGTGACCTTATGAAATATTAAACCTTGCGATCTTGTGACCTTCACATGCTTGTGACCCAATGACCTGGCCATGTCTATGACCCAATAACCTCTAGTCACTAAGTTGTTGTTGTGATAGTCTCATCTCTTTGTGCCGCTTGTGTTGTGCTACTCAACAACCTCCTTCTGAACTAAACCTAGGCCAAAGATTGTTCATCTCATTCCTCATGTTTTGAATCTCAGTTTACAATATTTCCATTGATTTATAGTATTTATGTTGTCACTCTCATCTTGGGAGTGCTTGTTTGAAATTTTAGGTGATGAGGATCTCGAGTGTATATTCATATCATTTTTCTAAAGAGAAATGGCACCTCCAATTGTGAGGACCTCCAACAAGGGTTCTGAGAGTAGTAGCCAAGAAGTTATGGAGGGACCACTATTACCAATCTACTGGGACATAGCATGTAATATCAATAAGGCCACCAAACTCTCATGGTTTGATATGTATTACGAATTCTCCAAGAAAAAAATTCCTCAAGATCGGGAAGATTTTAAAGCATACATTAACATCAAGAGGTCCTAGCTCCATAAAGTAGCCGCACACCCACCTGTATTATCATGTGCATAGACCATTGACTAGGTATTGTAGAATACTGATACAACTTGATGGGTAATAAGGGTCCACATAAGCGAAGCCTTTGCTGCTAATTTTTCCATAGATGCTATTTCCTATTACAAGCTGTTAGAGAAGGAAGAGCATGACAGGAACAAAGAGAGGATGAAGAACTAAAAATAAAACAAGAAGATGAAGATAAAGAGAAGAAAAGGATCGAAGAATAACAAAGGAAGAAAGATGAATAGGATAAGAGAAAGCAGGAGGAAGAAGTTATGGCTAAGTGATCAACACAGAGCCATAAAGACAACACATTAAACTCCTTTTGGTACAGCTACCCCAGCGCAGCTCGAGGATATTTTCCCGCATTTATTTCAGACATGTATTAGGTTAAAGACACTTATTACAGCAGATCTGTCTGAGATCTAATCTTTATAGATGTTTTACTTATAAAAACCACCCTAATTCACTGTTTAAAGGGTTGGTTGGTTGTATAGCTCCAAGAGAGACTCGCTTTGTATACCTGATGTTTTACTTAATCAAAGACTGCTGAAAAGCTTGGAGGAATGACTGTGTGTGGTGTATGAATGTTCTGAAGAATTAAATGTGGAATTCTTGTGCTGCAACATGACTCAATAAGTGTTTCTTGCCTTTGTTTTCCATTGATATACCATCCAAAATAGTAGAAAGAATGAATAGTTTAGAATTGGTTTAATTTCCCTCTATGCTCAATTTCTGCTGTTTCTATATGTTTTCATCTGAATTAGAAATGAATATGAATTCCCTGTGGCTCATATTTCCCCTAATTCACTCATGTTTGATAGTTATCTAGGGATTCTTTACTGCTCCTAGATAGAGCTCATTCACCTTCCCTCTGCTAAGCTGAACGAGAGATTATTAACTGCCTCTCATTCCTAGCCTTCACTCCATCCTTTAGCTTGAATGATTGTTTCATGTGCAGCTAGCTTGCTCCACATTCCCTCTTGTGACCAAGAAAACGCACCAGCAGTCCTACTCCTTGACTCCATGCCCAATGGTTCTAAAACTTTCATGCTATCCCTGCCTCTTTACTTGAAAGCATCATCCATCCCACCAAAACTAAAACAAAACCCCTTGTACTCAATAAATAGCCTAAAATGATCATCAACAAAAGCTAAATCCTGAAGAGAGAGCCCTCTCTGGCTGCTGGTGGGCTAGCACCTACAGTCCAAAGATTGGTTTGTGGTCACCTCGGCCGTATCCCTCAAGGAGCTAAGGGACAACCTGAGTGATAACAAGACACACCAAGGTCTTTGATTAAGCCTAAACACTTGACCTGACTAGAATCAAATGAGAACAAGTCTTTGTAGGGTCTAGTGACATCAAGGTTTAGCTTCTCCATTACAGCTCTGGGCATCAGATTGTGTGAAGCACCTGAATCAAACATAGCATTGTGCAACACTTTATCATGAATGTGCAAACTGACATAAAAGGGTAGAACAGCTCCATGTCCTGATTTACCATTGACTTCAGGACCAAAAAGTAATTCAGGTTGATTATCTAAGACATTAACATCATCCTTGGTCTCTGGCATTTGAAGTGATCTTTGGATTTGTTGCCTATATACATCATGCTTAGCAAGTTCAGATAGAGGGATGGATATCTTAAGTTTACCTATTTCTGCCTCTAAATCAAATGTTTTCTCTGATTGGGTTTTAGTGTTGTGATAGGCAGGCTTCCCTTTTTCCATGGGAGTATCAGTGATTCGCTCTTGTTCTTCATTGATTTCTTGAACTATTTCTAATTTGGAAAGGCTTTCAGGAGTGCTGTTTATGTTTTCCTTTGAGGGAAAAGATACAAAAGGCTGATTCTCAGAGGGCTGAACATCTGTGATATCCTCTATGGTCACTTCTTTTGGATTTGGGACTGTTTTATCAGCAGTTTCTATGAGGGCAGCCTTTTCTTTGATCTTCTTAGGCTGCTTTGATTCCTTCTGTTTGATGGCCTCGGGCACATCAATTGTTCTAGTTCTCAGTTTATACTGTTTGTGGACCTCATAGACAGCTGAATCATAGCCTTGTTTGAAGTCAAATGACTCTCCAGAGTTGGTTTGAAATTGACCTATATCATGGTCATCTTGGTCTTCTTGGGTTAGGAATACTTGTTGTTCACTTTTCAGACCCATCAAGTTTATGTGAGTGTCCTCTACCTGCTCGCTAAATGTGGATGCTTCAGCATAATTTTCATGAAAACGAGGTCTTATATCATGGTTAGGACTTGCCCTTCCAACGTTGGGGTTATGATTTTTTCTAAAGTTTGGATTTCTGATAGGGTTGTTTTGATGTCCTTCACATGAGGCATTTTTTTCAATAGTCCCCATTCTATTTTCAAAGCTGTCCATACCTTTGATGATTGTGTCCAATTTTTGCTCAAAGGTTGAAGGTTCATCTTTGAAAGTTGTTCTTCTCTCAGCTCTTGCTCTATTTCGCTTGGCAATCAGATTTGCCTCCACGCTAACAGCTACATTCTGCATGTCTGGTAAGGTTTGAGGGGCTCTTTCCCTTAACTGATAAGCCATGTCTGAATCAAATCCATTAGAAAATTTGTATAAAGCAAGATCAGGTGGAGGTCTAAGGTTTTGTGGAATAGCGTTGTAAACATTGTTGAACCTGGCACAATAGTCTAAGACAGCTTCTTGAGGGCGTCTTTTGATAGTGTCATACTCGGATAATATGTGCAGAGGGTCCTTCTTCTTCTCCCATCTGTTAAGAAATGCTTGGTAAAGGGCCTCTGGGTCAGCTATGGAATTTGCAGCAAGTGCTCTAAACCAAGGCCTTACATCTCTTGTTAAACTTTGGACAAATATTTTCATTCTTACACTATCATCATCTATTTCATAACTCTCAAAAAAGTCCTGCATTTTCTTGGTATGTTGCAAGGCTGTGCCAGAACTAGTAGCATTAAAATATGTGATTTTAGTTTGATAATCCTGAGGCATCGCCCCTGGATTTGCAGGTAACTGTAAAGGTGCATACCTATTAGCCATATTTACAGGGATAAGTGGAACGAGTGAAATAGCTGGGACAGCTATAATAACAGTGATGGTTGTGGTAGTCTGCACAGTGAATGGAGGTGTGGAAGAGGTGCTTGGAGAGGTGGATGATGAACAAGGGGAAGTGGGATTTGAACGAAACAAAACTTTAACTGGGGTTGGAAAACAGCTTGGCTGAACTGTTTTAGGACTAGAATCAGCAAGCTCTCCTTGTTTTTGCTTGCTGAGGTTTCTAGAGATTAAATTGGGATTTTCAAAAACAGCTGGTGGATTTGGGTCTGGGTTTGACCTGGTATTATGGGTTTTCTTCTTAGGAGCCAACTTCTAACTTGTTTTTGGAATTTTCTGAATAAGTGTCCCCAGCGGAGTCGCCAATTATGTTATCACTCAGGTTGTCCCTTGGCTCCTTAAGGGATACGGCTGAGGTAACCACAAACCAATTTGTGGACTGTAGGTCCTAGCCTACCTGCAATCGAAGAGGGCTCTCTCTTTCTGATTTAACTTTGTTTCTGGGTTGATTTTAGGCTAGTTATGGACTTCTTTGGATTTTGTTTAAGTTTTGGTGGGATGATTGATGTTTTCAAGTAGGGAGGCATGCATCGTGTGAGAGGCTCAAACCATTGGGCATGGAGTCATGGAGTTGGGCTGCTGGTGCATTTTCTTGGTCACAAGAGGAATATAGAGCAGGATAGCTACACATGAAACAATAATTCAAGATAAAAGGATGAAATGAAGGCTAGGGAATGAAAGGCAACTAAGAATCTCTCATTCAGCTTAACAGAGGGAATGTGAGTGAACTATATCTATGAGCAGTCAAGAATTTCCTAAATAACAATCATACATGAATGAAATAGAGCAAATACGAGCCATGAGGAATTCGTATTTATGCCTAAATCAGAAGAAAACATATCTAAGTTACAGAAAGAAAGATTTGCTTAGAATTTGCTTGGCTGCACTATATGCTCAGTTTCTGTGACTTCTATATGTTTTCTTCTGATTTAGGCATAAATATGAATTCCTCATGGCTCGTATTTGCTCTATTTCATTCATGTATGACTGTTATTTAGGAATTCTTGACTGCTCCTAGATATAGTTCACTCACCTTCCCTCTGTTAAGCTGAATGAGAGATTCTTAGTTGCCTTTCATTCCTTAGCCTTCATTTCATCCTTTTAGCTTGAATGATTGTTTCATGTGTAGCTATCCTGCTCTATATTCCTCTTGTGACCAAGAAAACGCACCAGCAGCCCAACTCCATGACTCCATGCCCAATGGTTTGAACCTCTCACACGATGCATGCCTCCCTACTTGAAAACATCAATCACCCCACCAAAACTTAAACAAAATCCAAAGAAGTCCATAACTAGCCTAAAATAAACCCAAAAACAAAGTTAAATCAGAAATAGAGAGCCCTCTCTGATTGCAGGTAGGCTAGGACCTGCAGTCCACAGATTGGTTTGTGGTTACCTCGGCCGTATCCCTTAAGGAGCCAAGGGACAACCTGAGTGATAACAGAGACTACGCATGGAAGTTCAGTTGGGGTTCGGGGAAGTGAAGTTGTTACGTCGAAAGGTTTCCAGGAAAAAGACTAAGTGTGAGAGGCAAGTGAACTTGTGATGACTCAACATTGTAATCACACATTGAGCATACTTTGACAACGTGATACCACTAATCACCGGGAAAACATAACAAAGCATGACCCTCTGTGGGGCTGTTTATAGGTGAAAGCAACAAGTGCGACACTTGGGATAGACCTTCAGGCGACCGTGGCGACACTTGCGTGATAGTGATTACAACTTTGTGTGTGAGTGTGATGGGTGTTCACATAGCTAAGACAACCCAAAAACACAAAGAAAAACCTTTGAAATCACTAGAAACAAATCACAAGCATGGCATAGAAATCAACATGTCAAAAGACGATAGTTGGTCCAACAAGCGAAATGGAAGCAAGACACATAGAGGAAACACATGGAATGACTTTTACTGCTTGTAAACATGCATGTTATTGAAGACATAATGATATAATTTTTGCATGTTATTGAAGAAAAAATGATACAAAATGATGTAATGGAATATGTGTAACTACAACCTAAGACAATGTTGTAATCTAAAGGGGCATCAATGACCTCAATGTCGACATGAACAGTCTTGCCCACAAGGGTCACTAGACAGTTGTGGTACATGCCAAGAGGTTGGGAGGAGTGTCCGTCCCAAGCATGCAAAGTGATGGTGGATGGGGACAACTTAGGTGACTTAAGTTGTTTCCAAATGGTAGCAGACATCACACAGGTGGATGCACCTTTGTCAAAAATGCATCATGAGATGATGGCATTATGGACTCAGACTGGTATCTGGAAAGCAATAGATGAAGGAAAATGGGGATGTTTTGATGTATCAACAATGAAGAAAACCAAACGATCGTCAGAAGGATATACTGCACCCAATGCAGTTAGTAGAGATTTCTTTATAGATAGGCACAGATGGAGTACTCCTAGTGTCGACATAGTAGTAGGTGATTACGCTAAGTTGTCTACTATACTGTATGTATGGGCAGCTTGGTTAGAAGCCGCATTACGATGTAATGGTCCCTTTAAGATCTTGGGAATGGTCTCAACTTTAGGTTGAGGGATCTGTAACAGACCATTTGGTGTCATAAGAGGCTCATTAGATGCTTTGGTTTTGGACTTAGTTGTGGACGAAGTCGATGGCTTGTCATATTGACACGACCGAGTTTGCAGGTTGATATCGGAGGGGTTAACCTCTCCAAAATTCATCATAAGGATTTGGTAGTCACCAGGATAAGAAGGTTGGGGGGGGTTGGGCTGCTTGACCACGTTGAGGTTGAGTAGTTACAAATCCTTTCTGAGGGAAAGGATTTGTAAGCACTGCCAGTTGAGATGGTGCAAGATTCTGAGGTGGTTGCTGACCTCTAGAAGCATCTTGAGCTTCCCACATTTGGTGCATCTAGGGTAAGAGATGACACTCATGTGTATAATGGCTATGTACATGACAACATGCACAAGGTTTGTTCGTACGAAGAGTCTTGTTCTGCTTGGGGTGAATGCCCTGCTGCTGGTTGTTGGTGTTAGGATGGTTCCCCTCGAGTCCACTAGGTTGGTTACCTTGATTACCTTGGTTACCCTTGTTACCCTTCCCCTTATTCTTTTCCTTCAAATTTTGGGGTTTGGTCGCACCCTGTTTTGTAAAAACTTGACCCTAAGGGGGTGGTCGATGTTGGGGTTGAGGATGCATGGGAGGCTGCGACGCTAATGCTTGAGGGGTTGGAGCGCTCGACAATGCATAAGGAGGAGTAATGGTTTGGTAGACAGGTTGGGGCCTTGAAAACATGTTGCTAGCAAGAGGGTCATAAGTGTTAGAGGAATTTGTGCCCCCCTACAGATAGCTATAACTTTTCTGAGTATATGGCAAAGGGTGTGAAGGGGTTCCAACAATACTGTTGGCAGCGTGAGATGCCCCCAGTGCATTGGCACTTCCAGGACAAGGGAGTTCTAGAATGATGGTATAGACATAACTGGATTTTACATAAATTAGGTCATATATTAGAGCAGTTTGGAGAGCTTCTTCCTCGGTTTGAGGAAAATGGGATGCGACATCTTCTCCAATGGGTGATAAAAGGCTCCTAAGAAATCAATCTAGGTAGACATGGTCTTCAAAGGGTAGGTCATGACATGTGCTCCTCCTTCGATGCCACTCTTGAACATGGTTGGAAATGTGAGTGGTGGAGGAATGACATAATGAGGTCAATAGCTCCGTACCAGTGTCATACCGGAGAGGTAACTAGAAATATGAGAGGAATACTTTAGCAAGTGTCATGAAAATGGAATGAGATGCATGGGTTGGTCTACATACCATTTTGCAGTGTCTCCAGTGAGCATGTGTTTGAATAGCTGAAGATGAATGGAGTCATCGATAATGGAGTTGGATGAACACCACATGTGGAAGGATCGAACATGATTTGTAGGATCCTCTCCAACATTACCCTCAAATTTTGGGATGTCTGAGGGAAGCTTAGTGTTGGCTTAGTGGGGCCTGATCTAGGTTCAACATTAGTTAGCTAAACAAATCCCTACATTACAGGCCCTTTTAGCATTAGCTCGCGGAGCGCGGACCGAAGTCTCACCCGAAGCAGTATGGGGGGATGATGGAACCAAGTTTCCACACCTTGAGATGGTCATGATGTCAATTTATTCCTCCTATTCCTGCTTTCACGCAGGTTGTTAAGCTCTAGGGCTCTATCTGAATAGCCCTTAATTCTACCCTTCAGTACCTCTGCGAAGGGGTATGATTGGCCTTCACGTAACCCTAACATGCGGGTGTCGACACCTCATCGAATCAACACTTCCTCATCACCTTCCCTACTAAAATCTGTGTAGTGACCTTTATAGCATAGTCACAGAGGCTAGATATGGCATATCCACACGGATTCTTTACCAACTTAAACTTCTCTTTCATGGCCTCCACGAGGGCCTACTCACCACCTTTTCTGACAAATATCATGGGTGGATTTTCTCCTGTGTAGGGCAACTGTGTGATCCTGTGGATCAACCTGTCAGTGATGGGTATTGGCTCCTCCAGCCATAGACACCCATCATGCACCAAGCATAGCAACTACTTGATGACCAATACTATAACTGGGGTGTGGTTGTAGTGTGGCACGCAAAGCAGGTTGAGCAACCCCGCCTTCTCTAGTCCTCTGAGCCACCTCCGCGGCTCCAATGTGGTCATTCTGGTGGTTGTATTGATAATGTGATGCATCAATTGCTCGGATGCTAGGTGTGGGAACGTTTCATGGTCAGGCAAATCCCATTCTTCAAGTTTTAACAGAGGAACCCGCCCCGAGCGCGGTCCTTCGAAGGAAATTTCATACGGAAGCAGAGGGATTTGCAAGGGGACCTTGCTCTCATCGATGTATTTCGAAACCTTGTCTTGCCATTGCATGGAGGGATTTACTCAGGAAACTAAGTGATAGGGTCAACAACTTGGGCTTCAAATTCCTCCACATTTACTCTCACATCCTCATCCATCAGGATGTCTTCGATTTCTTCCTCCTCCAACTCCAAATTGATGGATTTTCCCTTCTCTTGTGTGGTAGGCTTTGGTGGGTTTCTTCTTGGCGATACACACACCAGTATTGCAAGCTGCTTGCCCTTTTTATCCTTCGTGCTCTCCTTGGTTGGGGTCGGCTTTGGTCTCAGCATCCTTGGTGATTTGGGGACTTCAGCTAATACTTCGACAACTTCAGGAGAAAATTATTCGACCTCCATCTCAA
This sequence comes from Pinus tabuliformis, assembly GCA_031772625.1. Classification (NCBI taxonomy): domain Eukaryota; kingdom Viridiplantae; phylum Streptophyta; class Pinopsida; order Pinales; family Pinaceae; genus Pinus; species Pinus tabuliformis. Next base: position 779,196,402 of record CM062811.1, read on the forward strand.
TTTCCGGCACTGACTCCTCTGCTTCGGTATCTATAGCTTTTGTGGGCATTGATATGATGTTCTACAAGAACTCCCGTGTCTCCTTTGACAATGTTTGAAATACTGAACTGGCTATCAGAAGTTCGTAGTGCTCACGATTCATGTGTGCCTGAGAGCTCAACAACTCAATTATCGAAATGCCAATTATTTTTCGTTGGAAAACCACCTGTAATTTATAGGGAATTTTGAATTCAAATCCTACAGTTCCCCCCAAATTTGGTTCATTAATGCCGGATTGGTGGCATATTTTCAAGGATCTAACCCATAAATTTCGTCTTAAATGCTGGCCACCCGCCATTTGGCCAAATTTCTACCATCAAATCATGAATAGTGACTTTAACGATCACTTTTCAGTTGACCTGTGCAATTTCTCCTTGGGTAGTGCAACTCCCTTTGCGTTGTCGCGAACCCTGTGACACTTCCTTGCTTCTCAAAATCCTCCAATCGAGCAGCTCCCCAAACCGTGCAGTGTAGTTTATAGTCCCACGCCTCCTTTCAACTACCTGGAGCGCTAAGACTATGCTACCTTCATATAATCACATGGACGGACCACCAGTGTATGGCTTCAAGTGTCTGCCATTCACCTTTCCTGGGAAGGGATCTCCATTCAATTTGACCAACTGAACCGCTCCTCTATTGGTAATTTTCTTAAGACATAGGGCCCTAACCAATGCGTTTTGAATTTCTTTGGAAATTTATCAAACTTGCTGTCATATAAAAATACCAGGTCATTTACCCTAAAGGTGCGCAACTTAATGTGATGATCATGCCATGATTTTTCGTGCTACTTTTGGACCTGTTGGTGAAATCCAGCTAGAAATATTTCTTCCTCAAGCTCAGGCAGCTGCACGAGCCTCTCCTCCAGGGCCCCATGATCCATCATACCCATGAGTGCCAATATGCGTAGACTAGGCATAATGTATTCCATGGGCATCAATGCTTCAACACCATATACAAGCCTAAAGGGTGTTTGTCCCTTCAACTTCTTGCATGTCGTCTGATAGGCCCATGGTACTGTGGGTATGCGCAGGTCCCAATCACTTCGATGAGTGTTGCAAACCTTGGTCAACATGTTGTCCAACACTTTATTGAATGCTTCCACTATCCCATTAGCCTACAGATGATAAGGCATGCTCTTTTGGTGATATACCTGAAATTCCTCCATTAGTGCGCTGATCGTCTCATTCATGAAATGTGTATTGCAATCACTCATAAAAATCTTTGGACACCCAAATCATGTCAGTACATAATAAAAGAGGATCTTCATAGCAATTGTGCCTGTGCAATCCTTCATACGCTGTGCCTCTTCCCATCGAGTCAAATATTCTGTCGCGGTGATAATGTACCTTGCTCCAGTCTTTCCTCGGGGCTGGATGGGTCCAACAAATTATATCGCCCATTTATCAAAGGGTTGTAACATCATCTGTGGATTCATAGGCAGCGCATCCCTCCACGATGGCCTACCAGTCCTTTGACATACATCACACGCTTTGCAGTAAGCTTTGGAATCCTGATGGAGGGTTGGCCACCACAGCCCTGCATGTAGAATCTTCTGCACGGTCGGTCTCCCTGCATAATGTCCTCCCACGACGCCCACATGAGCATCTGTTAGAATATTTCTTCTTTCAAACTCTGGTACATATCGTAGCAATATTTTGTCAGACCCCATTTTGTACAGATGCCCAACAATGACAGAAAAATCTGTCGCACGCACCACTAACTCCTTCTTTTGCTGGATGGTGTATCTTTCCAAGGTAGTTCCTGTCATTAAGAGGTGTATGATATCTTCAAAATGACCATCTGCGAAGCGCACTACAAATAGCTGCGCCTCAGGCAATCCTTCTTCCAAATTAGTGGGCTCTTCCCCTGTTTCGATGCGCGACGGATGGTCTGGTCTCGCGTTCAGTCGTCCACTCTTCATAATAACTTCAAAATCATACTTCTTGAATAATAACAACCAACTGCAAATTCTCCTTCCCAACATAGGCTTATTGACCAGGTATTTCAGCGTGGAATGATCTGTATATATTTTAAAATGGCCAACCAACAAATAGTGTCTAAATTTTTGGTGCGCATATACCATGGCTAACCCTTCGCACTCGGTGGTGGAATAGTTCTTCTCCGCCTTGGATAAGCTTTTGCTTACGAATGCTATAGGATGGTCCAAGTCTCCTCTGCCAGCCTGTATCAGTATTGCTCCCAATGCTATACATGACGCGTTGACATGTACATGAAACTTCTTCTTCCAATCTGAGAAGACTAAAATTGGCGCGGTGACCATATTTTCCTTCAATACACCTAAGATTCTCTTATAGTCCTCATTCCAGTAGAGTGTGACATTCTTTTTCAACAACTTCTCCACAGGCGCGGTGATCTGGGCATAACCTTTGATAAAATTTCTGTAATATGCTGTATGTCCTAGGGTAGTGCACAACTATTTCACACTCCTCAGTGCTTCCAATTTAAGTATCACCGTGATCTTCGCGGGATCCACCATCAGTGCCTGTCTACAAACCACATGACCCAATAGGGTCCCAAAAGGAACACAAATTAGGCATTTCTTCAGATTGAGCATGATTTGGTATCTTCGATAGGTATCCAACATCAGGCAGAAGCTTGCTACATGGAATTTCACCAGCCAAAACACAGTCCAGTCATCAAAGTATACTTCTAGGAACTTGTGAATAAATTCCTCGAATGCCACAAAAACTACGCGTGAAAAGATCGCAGGTGCATTCTTCAATCCAAAAGGAATTATAGTGTATTGAAAACACCCCCACTCAGTCGCGAAGGTTGTCTTGTTCCTATCTTCTGGTGCGATTTTGATCTGATGGTACCTAGAGAACCCATTAGTGAAGGAATATGCTTCCTGGCCACCTACATTGTCCAAAACTTCATCAGTGAACGGAGTTGGGAAAGGATCATGTACACAAGCGTCATTCAACTTCCTGAGATCTATGCATATCCTTATTTCATCCTTCTGCTTCTTCTCCTACACCACCATTGGGCTTATCCAATCAAATTATTCCACAGGCTAAATGATGCCTGCCGCGAGCATCTTGTCTAGCTCTTGTTAGTGTCAATATCTTGATCCCTCTGTCAGTGATCAAATTCTCTTGTTGCATTGCATTTTAGGTGTCTCTCTCAGTCATTTGAATTCCATTAGGATCATGGATCATTTGAGGGTAGTGGCTTATTATAGATTTTCCCTCATGTCCTTTATCTACTGGCCCATTTTCATTCATCTAGATCATCTGCAGTCATTTTTTGTCTTTAAATCTGCAAAAGTTATTTTTAGGGTTTTAGGTCTCATTAGGTCTAGGGTTTCGTCAAAAAGGTCTTCAGAATGCTAAATAAAGGTCAGCAGATTCATGAGGAGGACAAATAAAGTTTCAACAACAACAATTTCTATAATCACATGCTCATTGATTGATTTTTCCTCAAAACCCTGTTATGAGGAAAAACAAAGTTTTTTATGTTTTTATGTATAAATTTGATGTAATTTCAGTTTTTCCATATGTAATAACTTCAGTGGAAACCCTGGTTACCTTGCCAAGCTTTAGCATCTCCATCACTTGCAAGGCAAACAAAAAATCAAAGCATTCAGTTCATCACAGGCAAAAATAAAGCAAACTGCCCAAAAACAGAGTTTGAAAAACAAGTCAAATGCAAACATTACAAAGTGGGTTTTTGATAAGTGAAAAATTAAAATCTTTTGTATATAAACCATTTTTTATGTTCAAAGAGCTCATTTGCATCCAAAGAAGAAGGAGTGAACAAGAGAATAGTCGGGTTGAAAAAAAAGAGCAAAACTGTAGTAATTTGGGCAAGTTTCAGGGGCGTGGCGCATTGGGTCGTGGGCACAGCGCATAGGGTTGGTGTGGCACATTGGGCCACCCTCTACAACGTTAAACTTACACAGGCGCGACACACTGGGTTAGTGGCGCGCTGCATAGGGCTTCAAGTCGATTTCACCCACAAACTCTCCCAAATTTGCAAAATTTGCTCAATCTTTAGGTGTCCAAGTAAGTCAAGAATTTTTCCACTGCCAGTGAATGAGTTTCTCTTAGAGTTTATGGTGATTTAATGAGAAAAACTTGAAACCATACCTCCTTTCAATTTTTGCCAAAAAACAATTGCATAGGGCTTAGAATTTGTGTTTTTGCTGCCAATTCCACTCCATCACTCCCTCACTCTTTGGTTCCCTCATTCATTTTCTAGTTTCATCAACCCATTCCCTAATCTCCATATCCTTAAATTTAATATCCCCATATCCCTAACTCCCACTATCCCAAACCCTAGTTAAAAATCCCCAAACCCTAATTGCTATCCCAAGAGCCTAAATACTATTCCCTAAACCCCCTGTCTCCCAAAAAACTTGTTAGCAACATTCCAAAAACCCCTCATATACATTCCCTCCACATTCCCTCATACATTCTTATCCTTGGTGGCAAAAATATAAAGACACCATAAATCTCTTCATACTCATCTAAGAAAACTCAAACATTGGAAAACATGGAGTTTGATCCTTCCTATGAGAGGGATGACAAAATTGTCAATGATACTTTCCAAGAGCTTCATGTCACCATTCAGCTGAGTGTACCATCATTCAGAGGGTTGTCGTCATCATGTCAGGTTTCAATGGGTCATTTTACACCTTGTTCATTCTTCAGTTGTGCCTAAGTACGGTTCGTTTCCCTCTCCTAGGGTTTTGAAGGTAATTTCTCTTGGATGGTCAAATCATCAACAAAACTTGTATCCTAATGTTCATACACCTTCCACTATCCTTAATGTATCTTATTAAACACTTCCCTTAAATGCCTCATTTTCCCACAAACCCTAGTTTCTTGCTACAATTTGGCAATTTTCTAGGCTAGGCCTGTGTTTTGCCCTTTTGGACCCCTTCCCCTCACTCAATATTTGAAATTCCACTTTCCCATATTTCCTAACATCCCTCCATACTTCCCAAAATTTCCTCAAGAATTTGGAAGCCCCTTATCTCCTTCATTTCCCTTCATTTTTGACAAATCCCCTGTTCCACACATCGAGGTAGGTTTTATTCAAATGATGTTTCTGAGCAAGGAAAGATGAATTTGGAAAACATGAGAGAGGTTTTTGTCCAAAATGGGCCAAGGAAGAAAAAAATCCTTCACTTTTTACACAGGTGTCATGGTTTTAGAGAAATATAAAAAATACAGTTGCCTCAGGAGAATTGATGCACCTCTGAAGTGACTTTGGGAAAATCAAGATTTCTCCTAGCTTGGTTCGCCAAATGATTTTATTGATGAGCCAAATGATAACTAGACACAAAGATATTTCCAATGAGCTATCATGAGCTCAATTTTTGGTTGAGGAAGACCTTAAAAAGTTGACTGCAACAGCACTCTGCCTTTAGGCAGTCTCATTTTGCACATTTTGACCAGTCTTGGGAAATTTGACTTTTGACAGTGAAAATGAACTCAAAATTGAAAAATTAAAGTTTAGTTGGAAATTAGACTCAATAAGCTTTCCAACAAGCTATTGTTCACCTAATTTGGACACCGGGAAGGCCCTCAAAGGGCGCTACGCATAGAAATTTTGAACACAGGTTTTTTTGCCCAATGCGGCGCGCCACCTGGCGCTCACTTTTGATGGGAACCTCCAAATGATGAAAACTCAGTATTTTTGGATTTTTCATGGATAAATATACATGCCTACCAATGGCCAAGAAATTTTGATAGTTTTTGAGCCCCCAAAAGTGTAAAAAACACTCAAAAAATGACCTTACTACCCCTATTTTGACACACAAGAAGCAATGTTGGGAGAACTCAGTTTTGGAGAGGAAAATTGAGGCCAAATTCAAAAATTAAACTTGTTCTGGAAAATAGACAGGCAGAAATTTCCAACAAGAACACTTGGAGAAAATTTGGACATTGGTAAGGCCTCCAAAAGTGGCTGAAAATAGGTGCTATGCATAGAGAAATCAGCGTGGCGCATTGGGGAAATTTTGCTCAGTTTGACCAAGTATACTCTGTTTTTTGCCTAGTTCCTTGATAGTTTGACTTTTCTCTTTCTTAATGTCAAAATTATGATGTAATTTAATGTAAATTGATGTATCTTGATGTAGTTATGTCAAATTTTCACTCATGGAGGTAGATTCATCTATAAAAAAGTAGTTTGTAACTGAATGAATCAGTTCCCTAGTTTCTAGAGGCAAGCTATTCCACTGCCTAATTTGTAGTTCTCAGTTTAGAATTAGTTGGAATAGCTCCTAAACTCATGAGCTCAACCCCTAGAGGCTAGGATGATTTTTTGGTTGCCTATATCTTATGTTTTTTCTGTCATTAGCATGGTTGGACTTTTGAGAAAGCTTGGAGCTTCATTGTATACTCATCTCAACAGTTTTGGCTAAGGAACAGACCAGGGTTTGCGGCACTTTATGGGATTCATGTGGCATCTTGCTTTGGTATTGTGTTTCCTTCTGTAAATTGTAAGTTTATATGGGTTTATGTATGCCATTATCTCTCTTGCTTCTTCTTAACTAAAACAAACAAGGATAAAGGTAGAATCCATTGAAATTGTAGTGCTCTACCTAGGGTTTGCTTAGTTATTGATTTTTTCAGCTGTTTGAAGAGGATCCCTGAGGTTTTATTGCCCTCTTCAACTCCTCATCTATCTAAATCTCTCCATTTCATTCAGTTTGAAGTATAAAATCACTTGCTTACCTTGCCCCATTGAGACCTTTGCAAAACTGAGCCTCATTCCCAAGACCCAAAATTTTCCTTTCCATTTGAGCCAACAAAACATCTTTAAATTCAATCAAACTCTTTTGCACACATACCTAGCCTAAGATCAATATTCATATCAGTCATCTCAAGCCCTCACTGATCATATTTTGCTGAGATTGACAAGGAGAGAGCCCTCTCCCGACGTGGTAGGGATAGCTACCAGGTTAAGCGTGGTTTGATGTTATCCTAGATCCTACCTTTCTTAGCCTGAGGTAGATTTAGGCCTTAACAGCTCTAAGAGGACCTTTTACTTATACTTCAGATTGATATGGTAAGGTATTTTATTAACCGGCTTCGCGTCAGGCTTCAACATGATCTTTATAACACCTAGGTCCCTAATTATCCCTTTTAGATCCGTAAACTTGGATCCTGGTATTCATGGAGAAATTCAGCGACCTTATCCACCATCGTGTCATCCCAATAATCTCCAATCTTCGTGAATTTTGGCTCTGCCTCCATACCATTATTTACCTATTTCGTTTTCAGTATCATGGTTATATCAGGATTCTTAATCTGCTGTCCTTCAACCTCGCAGTGACTTTCTATTTCAGGAATGTTAACCTTTTGTGAATCCTCATCTTCTTCTTCAGCAGTCACATTATAGCATTCCAACGTGTGACTCAGCTAAGTAGTCCAATCTGGTTGAATTAGATCCAAAGGATCCTGCGGTATCCTAAAGATCGCTGCTTTCACTTCTTGTAGCGCTTCATCAATATAGTAAAACATGTCTTCAAAGCTAAATGTCATTATGAATCCTTCATGCAGAATATCCCATTCACCTATACCATGTTGGGGCTTCGTTTCTAAGTACAGTTCATTGAGATGACATCCAGGGTGTGATAGAACAAGTGCACCCATTCAGGTTGGGGATTCTCTCCATAAGATTGAGCCCATTTGGCCAAGTGCATGCGTGGATCATCCCTCCTATCATACTTGTCTATAATTCGTACCTTCGGCTTCCTAAAGAGTGTTCTCATCATCTTTCTACATTCGCACCAATCCTCAAAGCTACCCTTGTGCGTACCCCACCATCTTGTGGGCGTAGTGCATAGTGCCCAGTCCAAACCTTGGAAGCGCTGCTTTTCTGGTACCTCTTGTTCAAATACATCCAAGAATATATCTACATCATTCAAGCCATCGTAAGTGGGCAGATTTCTTAATTTTGATGACACACAATGCAGTGACCGGGTCATCATGTTACAACTCAGTGTGGTTACTTCATGTAACCGATTCTACTAGTGTTCTAATTCTTCATTAGAGTCTGAGGTGCAGGAACTCTTGTGATCCCATGGAATATGTCCATCTGCTGTTGGATTCACCCAATCTTGGTCTCGTGCTGTTATATTATAGATACAGCCCAAATCGTCATCCCTCTCATAATTGTGGATTGGTTCAGTATAGCTCAATCCTTCAGTAGGATCTAGGGGTGCTATTACGTGGAGCGATTTCTTCTCAAATATCATCTTTCGCTTCTTTAGGTTGATTACGCCGTTCATATCAATAGCCCAATCAATTCCAAGGAGTGCAAGGTAGGGGTTGCTATCATCCTCAATTTCTATTACTTCAAAGTCAGCTAGTATGCTCGCGCCTTCAATATCTACAGTCACCCCTTGTAGTCGCCCCATGGGGATGATCTTCTATTGCTTTTCCATCCTTAACTGAATCAGATACCACTATAGCACAAGTCTTCCCATTTTTTCGAAAGTCTGCTTCGGTAGGACATTCGCGTCGGACCCGAGATCCAAAATAACCTGATCCATTTCATACTCTCCTATCTGCGCGGTCAACCTCATCTCTCGTCCTGTCCTTGTTTTATGCTTGCCAATTTTTCATACCACGTGCAGTTCACCTAGAGTGTTTCTGGCGCATCTATTTATAAGCTCCTATAATCCCTTCACAGCCTTGCTATCATGTAGCAATTTCATGCAGGTCTCTAGGAAGGTTGTAAGCATTAAAGGGTCCATCTCTTGATTAAGCTTATCCTTGCTTCTTGAGGTGGAGGTCTCAACAAAGCTCTTCTTTTCTTCCATGAATTTTTCATGTGCAGGCTCCAAATAGAATTTAGCCTCCTTCGCCGAAGCTTTGGGAACCCATGCGCTATCTTCGTGTTGTTTCCCCTTATCATCCACTGTTGCAATTCCACTTCAGAACACTATATTCATATTTGGATCCTTTTCATGAGGCTCATACCTCATCATCTACAGGTTCTAAGTCAATTGAGGTGGTAGCATCCCTTTGTCACATATCCTCGCTCTCATCATAGGACAATCCTTCGTTTCATGATCAAACAAAGTGCAATATTTGCACGACGGAAGTGTTGGGTTAGTGAAATCGTGGGCATAGTTTCCTGGTCCTCCGCAATTGTAGCAAATTAGCTGTCCCCGACCTCTGCCAGGTCCTCCTTCGCCTCGGCCTTGTCCAAGCCCCTCAAAGCCTGTTCGCTCCATCCCCGCGTTCTGGTCAGGGGGCTATGTTTCTACCTGAACCCTATAGGCGGGTGTTCTATCCATCATCAATTCATAGCTCCTGCAGTTGTGCTCATCATGCCCTACCAACATACGAAAGTTGTAGAACAATTGCTGTGGTGTTCATACAAACTTCTACAGCAAATGACAATTATCTGTCGTATGTTTTCCTCCTACCTGAGATATAGCGCAGCACAATGTAGGCCCCGCACTCGGTCCTGCTTGGGCCTCCGACCTCAAAGGCATTGGTCTTCCTTGTAATGTAGTTCGAAAAGACTGGATAATAGTATTTGTCATGCCCCTGACCCTTGCGTATTAGGCACCATATCTCTTCGCACACTTCCGGTCGAACTATCCTGTCCTGCTTCAAGCTTTGCATTTCAATGCAAATATTTTGCAACTGCGCATGGATCTACTGAACCCCTAGATTTGGTTCCTACATCAATGTTTCATGTAGTCTCATTGAAATCTCTAAGATCTCTGCCTAAGTCATTATTTTTTGTTGGGATAGCGCAACCCTCAGGTGTGGCAGGAGAAAAGCCACGAACCATTCGCGGTACTGTCCATTTGTTAATTTCATATTAGCTTCATAGATTTTACACTTCAATCTCTGATCTAATTCCCAAGGTGTCTCACTTGGTTTCATCGTGATTTAATTGAATCCTACAATCGACTATGTCTTAGATTTAGGCCTACTGAATTATTTGTTCAACATGGTTTGGATGTTTGCTACTCCAGCATTTGGGTTATCATTAGAGTATTTAATCTACCAGGTTAGTGCGCTATCTTGCGGAGCACTAACCAGTGTTTCCTTCTTCATGTGATTATTTGTAACGCCCTGTGATTCCCACACAACTTTCACAATGAACCAAAATTAGTTCGGGTCCTTGTTTCCCAAGCCTTTGAACAAAGGAAACTTCACTGAATTCACCATGCTAAACTATGGTGGAGGTGGAGGTGGTACGGGTGAAGTCATAGGCGATGGCGGTGAAGTTAGAGGTGGTGTGGGTGGAGGTGAAAGTTGCGGGAATCCTTGTCTTATTGATTGAATATCACTTTGCGGAGAAGTCTACGCTACTCCCTCTTCATCACCTCATGGAGGTGAAATTAATGGATTATATTTAGGACCCTTTCTTCCTTCGTTCCTGTAAGTTTTTCCCCTTGGCATAGCTCCGAACATCAAGGTAGCTGCATAACCTGCTTTTCGCACAATAACATTTTAATCCAGGTATTCAAAGATTTCAAGTACTTACCTCGCAGACCTTTGAAAAAGTGTCGCTTCGCCTCGTTGTAGATGGCTAAGGTATCGAATGCGAATTCAGTCACAAATCCTCCTATGATACGATCGAACCAATGATCGACAGTGCGAACGATCTTATCCTCAGAGGCTTCCAATCTCTGTATTAACTCTAGGGTCCAAACAATAGGACTGTCAAGTCTCCACCTTCCTTGGCTATCTGCTAGCTTCGCTATCCACTCGTATAGCTCAACTGGAAAGGAACATAAAAAGATCTCATGTATTTCTATATATAGGTACCTGTCCAACCACTATTCCTTTTGTCTGTCACAGATTTCTATTCTCTTGCATCGCGAATTTGTGGACCTTCCTATCCAACTAGTCATTGATCTTTTTCTTAGTTGGATTCCAGTGATACAACATCACACATCTCTCATGTAGATTCTAGTCCCGGAAACATAACCATTTGTTGGCTTGGTGGGGCATGACCCAGGTTCAACGTTAGTTAGCCAAACAAATCCCTACACTACTCGCCCTTTCGACATTAGCTCGTGGATCGTGGATCGAAGTCTCACCTGAAGCAGTATGGGGAGACGCTGGAACCAAGTTTCTGCACCCTGAGATGGTCGTAATGTCAATTTCTTCCTCCTATTCTTGCTTTTGCACAAGTTGTTAAGTTCTAGGGCTCTATCTGCCTATCCCTTTATTCCGCCCTTCAGTACCTCTGCGAAAGGGTACGATTGGCCTTCACACAGCCCTAACCTACGGTTCAGGTACTTTCCTGCTGCTAAAGCAACATATAGAACATGTTTCCAAGTTATCCTTAAGTGTCTTACTTATCTTATTAAACAACCATAATTAGCGCCACGTAAATAGATATCCTTAATTGCATTTAATTATCCAACGTAATTACATACATTCGCGCATCACATAAACATTATAAGTGAAATTCATACACAATATGACAAGATGTATTAACAAGAAATAAGACAAAATTTGTAGAATGCTTCTCTTTATTGATATCTTCAAATAATTACAGACTCTATCTGCCCTGCACACACAGCTGCAGGGGTCCGCTCACTTAGCTACAGACTTCTACCCTAGGCCTATGCGCACTCAGCTGCAGAGCCTTTACCTACACTAAGACCCGAAACTTAGAATTTTTTCCTTATCGCTCAAGACTTCTTTTACAACTTATGACTCATTTGAACTACTTAGAGCTTACTTAGCTCTTTTTATACAATCCCATGGTCCAGAGATCAAGGGTAGATCTTTACAGCTGACTTTACTTTACAAAATAAGGGCGGACAACCCTTTATGATTCATGACACCTTCGCTCTCCGCGACCACAAAATGTGAAGTCTTTACAACTTCATTACAAAATTTGACCCAAAACATGGGCTTTTATCCCCAAAACCATCCTTGGGGGATCCCATTCCCAACACTTAGTCGACATACTAGGCCAACCAGCATCATGGTGTATGGGGTCGTTTATCAACTGGCTAAAATCCAATAGACTTAACCAGCCATATTGACGGAACAGTTCCTGAGATTGTTCCACTTGATGTGACCACCAGGGTAGAACCAGAGCCAACACTAGGTTGGTTTCATGCACCAGCTGTGGGTCCAGACATGGTGACGCTATGTGGGGAAGGAGGCCCGGAATCAGATGAGGAATCAGATGAACCGAGAGAAGAGGCGGTATGGGGACTCAGAGGGCTATGAACTCAAACCTAGTGGAAAGGGGTAATATGCATAAGCAGAAACTGGGGGTGAAGTCCTAATAGTCTCCGTGACAAACGCTTTAGTGGCACTATGGTGGTAAGACACATGTGACGCAGAAATGGTGAAGGGAGTTTAACAATATGCCTTTGTCTCGATGAGGGGAGATAAATTTATTATGTTAAGTATTGTCTTGGTGGTGTAAACCAAGTGCCCTTCGCTTAAGGTGTGCTTGTGTGTGCAAGTGTATTTATTTATTAAGCCTAGATCGTGTCTGTAAAAAAGAAAAAAGCTTGATGAAAATAAACTGAAATTAACAACAAAAAATGAACAACAAAAAAATTAACTAAACCCCACCCAAACTGGGTTTTTAAACACTGTGCTGGATGGTGGCTAAATTGACTAAAAAACACACTTAGAAGGTCAAGATATCTAATTGTCAGTGTGAATCAGAAAAAATGGTTCTAGGCTATTGGAAAGTGGTGTAGCTACAACAAAAAACCAAAGAGGAAGATTGTTGCAAAAGGATAGGGAGATGGGTGAAACACTTAGGGCAACCGATGGGACCCTAAGGCAAATGAAAAAACAAGGTTTAATATGAAACTATGGATGGACACAACCTATCTTTAGAGATTTGAAATAGAAGGGTACATATCTTGAAAATATGGTTGAAAGTGCTACATAAACTTAGACTACTCACTTAGCTAAACTCCTCCTATAAATGTGGAAGCGTACTAGAAGCCCTAAGGGGCTAAATTTCACTTAGATGATTAAATAAGAGTATATCAAGGCCTAAGTGGGCTGAGATAGAGGTCAAGCAACCCAACAGACAACTCTAGGCAAAACCCAGAAACAGATATAATAAAAACCCTGAAACCCTAAAATCACAGGTACTGACTTGTTTTTAGGTGGGATCACACATTTTGGGCTGAAAGGTGTGTTCTGGACTCTAGATCACACATTTTGGGCTAAAAACTATGATTTCTTCTCCTTGATTCCTGGTTGGCAAATCTAAAAAAAAACTGTCGTCTCTATCGCGGCTGGTTCCTGTGACCTGCGGAAAAGACCAGAAAACTTGCGGAAGTTAGAAATTTAATAGGTCTAGGGTTAAAGAGCTAGGAAACAATAAGAGACTAAAAAAATAAGAAACCCTAAGTTGAAAACCAAATGTCACCCAGGTTTCTGGATCTGAAGTAAAAAAAACTACTGGAGTCGCCACTTTTGTTGTCGACAATTAGAAATTCCCCAGTGGAGTCGCCAATTTTGTTGTAGTGTTTTATTATCAAAGATGTACGAAAATAACCCACTTAATACTGTGGATGATAAACAATCTCAACAAAATAAATGGCTGTTAAACATTGTAGATCTACAGCGACTGATAGAAACAAAACTTGCCAAAGTCCTTATTTATGCCACATTCATAGTTAAACAACAAAAAGAAATAGTAATAACTACAATCATCCAATGGAAACCAAATATACAAAGAATAAATTTTATTATAATTCCTGTGAAGGGAACAAATAAATGTTACTAGTCTCCCTCTATGGGATGGGTTCTTGGATATCCTCAAACGTCTTCAACTTTTTTTTAGAGTCTCTCTCCTCTATAATGTGTAAACCCAACAAAAATGGTGTGCAACAATGAAAATAATTAGAGTTACAATAGTGAGTGCAACAATGGAAATAATCAAAAGTGAATAATGAATGGAAAACCTTTCTATTTATAACAAAATATTGATTTATCCTCGAATAATGAGCAATAATAAAATATTATTAGCCCCATTCTTGGAATAACCACTTGGAATATTTTATTATATTTGGTTAGGATGAAAAAAATATTTAAACTTTTATTTAGAAATAATAAATAAATAAATGATTTATTTATCATCTCAAGAAATTGGTTAAGGAATAATAAACAAATAATGATTTATTTAATTATTCCTAAGGGATTTAGTCAAATTTGATAAGGAATAATAATTAATTAGTGATTAATTAATTATTCCTAGAGAAAAATAAGATAATTAATAATTTATCTGTTGATTTTTCATAATTGGGTTAAATATGACAAGGAATAATAATTGAACAATGGTTTAATTAATTATTCCTAGAAGAAAATCAAATAAATAGTGATTTATTTAATTATTCTTCATGGGTTAAACTATAAATTACTTAACAAAGGTGGTTTATTAAGTAATTTTTCACAGGGAAAGCAATTTTACTATGGTAAAATTGGCTTTACATGGTGTACTTCGATCCATCTAGTATATTGGGCTAGATGATCAATTTTTTGGTGATAACAATAATAATGATAAGCAGTACTTCAAGATACAGTAAGAGATGTACTTCAAAAGGATGTAGTTTACTTACCATGCTTACCTTCTAGATGGTTATGCATTTGATGGAGTTTGCATGTGGTCTCGATATTTCATCATAACTCAGTTTCTTGGTCTTTCTCCTTAACTCCTTGAGAGTCATATAGCATGTATCTTTCCCCATGGTCACTGAGAGATAGATCTGTGCAGTTTTAGTGGGCAGTGACTAATGCCAAGATGATTTGCGCAACTTTCTAGAGCAAGGTTGGGTTTCCTGCTCTGCGCACTTTCTGGGAGCAGGGATGCTGGCCTGCTATGTGCAGTTTTTTAGAGCAAGGTTGGCTTCCCTCTCTACGTAATTTCTAAGTGAAAGGCATATTGGAAAACTAGGACAGCACTACATAGTTTTGAGATGCAGGACTCTGCTCCGGGATGGGGTCCTGGGAGGACACCTCTGCATAGTTTCTGAATGCAGGGTAGCTGAGGGGAAATACTACGCAGTTTTGAGATGCAAGACTGCTGTGGGATGCATCCCGTGAGGACACATTTGCGTAGTTTTAGGTTGCAAGACAGACTGAGTAGCTGAGGGACAAAACTGCACAGTTTTTGAAGACAATTGGTGTCGGTTGGGGAATGATACTAGAGGAAACAACTGTGTAGATTTGGATGCCAAGGGAGGTTTGGGTCTCTAGGCATTCTGTAGTTCCAATAGACAAGGGAAAAAGCTTGAGGGTTGCAGAAGAAAAGTGTGCAGTTCTGGAAAGCTGCATGAGGCTAGGTTGCTCAGGAAACTGGCTAAGTGTTAGATCAATGAAACTGATGTAAATGGTGATAGAACTTGAGTATGATCACACACTTGAACACTTAGTGATACAACATAGACCATTTAGAAAATATAAGACATACTCTTCTTGATTCAACAACCTCCATGACAAGAGTGTGTGAAGTGAGTGTGAAACATGTTTCTATAATGAGAACAACCATACACACAAGATTTCCCCTTGAAGGAGAACAACATTCCCTTTGCATGACAAAAAATAATCCCTATGCCCAAAGATGACACATACTGCATAAAATGAGAATGTGAATAACTCTTAAGATCAAGGAGGGGGGCTTGAGATCATCAACTTACAAAGAAGTGACAAAGGAACAATTGATCACATGATTCATGGTAGGCTCCGAAATTGTATGCGAGCCAAAATTTTAGAGGGTGGTTGTAGCCACTATAACACAACACTTTCATGTCGTAAATTCACATATTGAGACTTTATAATGTGGTCACTCCTCCGATTCGCCAATTTTCAATATGTGATATGCCCTAGACCCTACCGATTGATGATTCACCATAGTCCTCCACTATTGCGATCACTGATATGATCAATGTTGTGATGTGCGTTGGACCTCCAATCGTTGTTCACTGATTTCCACTGACCTTTGATTGCCAATAATCGATGTGATTTGGACCTCTGATATGAGATATGCGATCTCTCGTGGAGCTCTGATATGCTCTTTTTCCTTCCTTTCAAAGGTTTCAAATCTTTAACTTCAACATGCCATATCTTTTGATCCAGGAGTTCATTTTTGGACTTCCACTTACGGTTGGAAAACTTGTTCAGAGAAATTTCCAATGGAGAGGGTCTAATGTATGCTTTGAGTGCTTATGCTGCTTGGAAAATGGCTACAAACCTCTCTTCTCATTTTCTCTTTAGACAACTAAAAACACATCCACCATGATGATCCTCTACATGAAGGCTGTAGCTACCATAGGAATCCTTCTAAGATGTGCACTACGACACACATTATTGCTAGTCTAGTTGACATAAGTGCCAAAATTCATGCACAATAATAGCACAACCACCATCAATTTGTCCAACATTCACTCATGACAAGACATTCATGACAACACTGATTGATCCCTTAGGGACTTTACAACTCAAATCAAAACTAATTGACCTCTTTTGACACACATATTTTCAATAACTTGAGCAATTTGAGACCTTAGTACAAAAATAATTTAGACTATAATACATGGTGAATTTATAGGCTAAAATTTACCAGCAGATTCTCAAAATAAATAACTGGACAGATAGACTTTGATTACCTATATTATAGGACCCTAACAGTGGCTCCAATGGGGATGGAATCCTCCTTGTGAGGTGTCAAGAACATTGTAGATCAATAGCCTTCTCCATTGGGAAATTATTTCATCATAAAAAACTGAAACTAACCTCTATAAATTGAAAATCATAGATATAACAATAATTCATCTAAAACTTAGGGCCTTCACTCTAAGCTTCAATTTCTGATGATCACCCACACATGTAGTATTGGAATAATAAAATGATATATACAATGATGTATTTTTTGACCAATTGAACTTACGTGAAGTAGTGTTCGAGTAACCTGCCATTAACATGTCCTCCTGATAGTGTTTCTCCAGTTAGATCCTCTAATAGAAATGCATTGGTTCCATGGACATCTCCACTCTTGTAAGGGCCTTTCCATAAGCTGTCAAACTTTATGTGTTTTCCCTTTGCCTCATTTCTGGAATCCAAGTTTAGAACAAGGTAATTTAGCTATAAATCATCTTATTTGACTCTCCTGTCATGAATTTTTTGACTTTATCCCGAATCACCTGTGTATTGTTGTAGACTTCTTCTTCGGTTTGCTGCAACTGTATCAATTGGTTTATCCTTCTATGGGAATAATTTGGTTCTACTTCTATTTCCCACAACAATTTTAGTACTGGAATTCCTAGGGAAACAGGAAAAACTACATCTATTCCATAAACCAATTGGAAATGTGACATACCAATTGATTTCTTTGTGCTTATCCTATCAGCCCATTGAAAATTGATCAATTCCTTGTGTAGGATTTCTTGTTTTCCTTAAGTAACTTTTTAATGATGTTGACTAGGCTATTATTAGAAGATTCTGCTAACCCATTTCCCTGAGGATAATAGGCAGTAGAATGTCCTAACACTATGATATTTGTTGCAGAACTCAATCATCCTTTTAGATTTGAAATAAGCAACATTATTTGTGATAATTTTATGGGGACAGTCAAACCTCGGTATTTACAAGTATAGGATACAAGGATAAGGATATTAAGGAAGCTATAAAGAGAGCTGAAGGAAAGGTCTTCTCTAAGGTCCCTTAAGCTAAATGTGGGAAAGTATTCATTCATTTCATTCAAGGAGTTACAGATAAGATCACAAAGATTTTAGGAAATAAGCACATATTCACTCAGTTTACCACATTTGGAATGATTAGGCAATGAATGAGGTCTGTTAAGGATTGCATCAATCATTAATAGCTTAAGGGATTTTATAAGGTTGATTGTTCTTGTGGTAGAAGCTATATTGGAGAGACATGGCAATCTTTAAAAACAAGACTAAAAGAGCATGTAGCCGACATTAAGAATGGAATATCACGCACCTCAGCCTTTGCTGAACACTCCTCAAAGGCCAAGCATCATGTTTGTCTAGAAGATGCCAAAATTATCGCTAGGGAGGAGCACTATCAAAGGAGGAAAATTAGAGAAGCCTTGAAATTATGAAATATCCACACAATCTAAATAGAGATAGTAGGAGTGGGATCAATGAAAATAGGCTTCCCGTGATTAGACATATTGACTCGTCAAGGTCCGCTCCAGAGGTATAGTATCACAGGTATAACTTTTCTTCCTTCCCTTATCTTGAATTTCTTTAAGATTTAGCTCTTTCATTAACATTATTAATAATTTTAAGCTTTAGTTTTCTATTAATTTATTAGCTAGGTGTTTATTTATTTCATTTATGATTAATAATTATTTATTCATAATGATAATAAAATTTTATTTATTACAAATAAATAATTTATTATTATTAATGAGTGAATAAGTAATTATTAGTCGTTTGCGCTATATATATATATATATATATATATATATATTATTTAGTGTTTAGAATTTAACACTAAATAATATATATATATATATATATATATATATATATATATATATATATATATATATATATATATATTATTTAGTGTTTAGAATTTAACACTAAATAATATATATATATATATATATATATATATATATATATATATATATATATATAGTGTTTAGAATTTTTAACCTTTATCTTTTCTTAGATGTTTTATTAGTGAGTAAATAAATAAATTATTATTTATTTATTTATAATAGTAATTAATTATTTGTTTCTATTAATAAATAAATAAATAATTATTCATTCATAAATAAATAAATAAAAATTAATTATTATTATTCATTTATTTATTTTATTAATTAATAATTATTCAAAAATTTAAAAAATAAATAAATTAATAATAATTAATTATTATTATTTATTCATTTGTTGTTTTTTATTATTAAAAATCATTTATTTCTTTTGTATTGAATTAATTTAGGTTTCTGGTAATGTTAGCATTTTGGTTGGCTTTTTAAAATTCTGTTCATTCATTTTTTATTCACCTTCTCTGGCTGGTTTGAATCTTCTTTTAATCATCAGTCATTTGTGTCCTAAATATGGGTCCCCTTTGGGATTCGAAACATCGACAAGATGTATACAATACTGTGGATAATCCGAAACTATCTTTTTCCAAGAGAATATTACCTTCAATGAATTATATGATTACATAATATGTAGCTTTCCTGGTTGGAACTGCTTCTGTCCATTTGGTGAAGTAGTTTATTGCTATCAGGATCCACTTGTGTTGAGCTAAAGAACTTGAATGAATTTCTCCTATAAAAAGTTAAACCCCAATGTTGGAAAGGCACCTCCACTGGGATAGGTTTCAAAGGTAGAGGTAAGAGTTTTCTCTTGCCTTCAAAAATATGACACTAATGGCAAGTTGAAACCTTTCTATGGATGTCAAAAAAACAAAGTAGGCCAGTAAAAACCATCTCTCAAGATTTTTTTTGTTGTGGTTTTCTAGTAAATATGTCCTTTGCAGTCACCTTGACAAAATTATTCCATGATCTTATCTGCTTCATCCTTCAATAAGCAATTTAATAAAATACCTCTAGCATCCTTCCAATAAAAAGCTTGATCTAAAATGCAGAACTTTGCAAATTTCAGTTTGAGAAATCTTGCCTTGGTTTTTGTCAAACCAGGTAGAGCTTATAAATTATGCAAAACATACATAATATTTGCATACCATGTAGAAGTAATTTTTTTTTCTTATACCTCTGGAGTTGCCCGATCTTCTTGTTCATAAAGAGTAGCTACAAAATTGATGTCTAATGCATGAAAATTTGACTAAGCCATTAATTTGATTAATTCTTGACCTTTGATAAGTTTTGTGGGCTTTATTTCCATGTCATACTTCAATATCACTGCTATCAATTTACCTCTTTTTTCCATCTGGATCAGTGTGAGTGAGGATGTCCTTTACTACTACACTTGGAACATAAGAAATTATGTGAGAATGTAATACATACATTCTAAAATCTTTCAAGGCCTTTACTAAAGAAAAAGCTTGCTTTTCCATGATATTATACTTCAACAAAGAATCTCTTAAAGATCTGTAGAAAAATGCTATAGGTTGTTCATGTCCCTCCTTGTTCTTATGTAATAATACTGCTGCAATAGTATTTTCTAAAGCAAAGGAAAATATAATGAAATCTTTAGTGTAATCTAGGCTATTCAGAATAGGATCACAGGTCAAGGCTTCTTTTACATCACTGAATGATCTTTTGGCTTCACATTCCATTTCATTTCATTGTCCTTCTTCAACATGTTTGTGATAGATCTTAATATTTCAACTAAATTTGGAATAAATCTCAGAAAATTTATTCTACCAATGAAAGACTACACTTCTTTTTTGTTTCTAGGTGGATCAGTTTTCATAATAGCTATAATTCTACTTGGGTCAATTCGCATAACAAATTTTGAAATTATGTGACCAAGTAGTTTACCTTCTTCTAAGCCAAACAAAGATTTCTTGGGATTCAAGGAAATACCAAATTTCCTACATTTCTCAAAAACTATTTTTAAATGAAAGAGATGATCCTCATCAGTTTTGGAGAACACAATGATGTCATCTAGATAAATCACAATAAATCTATCCTTCTCATCTGCAAAAGCAATATCCGTTTCTCTCTAAAAATTCACTCCTGCATTCATAATCCCAAAGGGCATCTTCACATACATGAAGGTTCCCCATGGTGTTGTGAAAGTTGTTTTGTGTTGATCATCCGGGTGCACCAAAATTTGGTTGTAACCTGAAAAGCCATCAAGAAATGAAATTCTGCTAGAACCAACTACGTTCTGTAGAATATGATCCATTTTCGATAAAGGGTAGTTATCTTTGAGAGAAAATTTATTTAAGTTTCAGAAATCCACACATAATCTTATTTCCCCAGTATTTTTCCTCGTTGGTACCAAATTTGATAGCCATTTTGAAAACCTTAGAGGTACAATAATTTTAGCATCAATTTTTTTTTCTTACCTATTTTTCTATCAAAGGTAACAAAAATGGATTGACCCTCCTTAATTTTTGTTTGAAAGGTTCCTAGTCCTCTTTGATGGGGATAGTGTGTTGAATAACTATGGTATCATAGGCCTTTAAATCTTCATATCCCCATGCAAACACATTAGAGTATTCTTTCAATGAATCAATGCATTTCTATTTTTCTTTAGGAGGTAAAGACTTGGAAATCTTTATAATATTTGGATTATCTTCAATACCTATATTACAGTCCTCAACTTCGGCTCCTATAGGTTATATCTTTGGCTTTTGAGCCACATCATTAAAATAACATAGTTCTTCTAGTGGCACTAAACCCCTTAGTAGCACATTATATTTTAACTTTATGATTTCAAGTTCCTATGAATCCTCATTGATTTGGTTCAACACTATTTCATCTGTATCCTTATCTACACTATTTTCTGTACCAATATGTACATTCAAATTCTTCCTTTAACTGCAAAATTTTTTCTACTTGTTTATCATTGCCAATATCTAATATTATCAGGTACATCCAGTCTATGTTTCACTTCAATCTCATATTTTTTATTGGGATGGAAAGGAATCTTACAGGTACTAGCTAAGGTAGCCAATGGATTAGCTAAGATATTTTGACTCCTAGGAATCAGAGACAACTGATACTCTGGAAAACATTCCAAAAAATCCAAAGAAGCATTGATATAACCCCTTAGCCTATGATGTTCAATTGAATACTCACCTTTAATCTAATTAATTATGAGTTCTAAATCACCATGTACAAAAATCCTTTTAGCTCCTGACCTTTTCAATACTTGCAATCTAAAATAATTGCTTCATACTCAACTATATTGTTGGTACACTAAAAATTAAGCTTGTAAGAATATGCCTTTGATATGCCTATTTTTGGGTTCAAGACTCAAATACTTGCCCCTGTTCCATCCTTACTGCCTACTCCATCAAAATACATATTCCAAAGGGCTTCATTCTCTTCATCTTTAGCTTCAGTATTAGATTTCACATCCTCTGTTTTTCTTGATTTACTTTCCATCTCTGACATTTATTCTTCGAAACATATATCATTGTACATAATGAAAGATCCGATGTCTGAATGCATAGAATAATGTGGATAATTATTAGGTTTATCTTGGCTTTTTACCATATATTTCATCAATTTTTCCCCGTACAATCTCCTCTGTTGACCAAATACAATAATAGTTGCATAGGACATGTCCATCTGTAAGGTACCTTGTAACTTTTCCCCCAAGATCTTGAAAAGAGCATTCCATATTTAGGAGGTATATCAGCTACAATAATATCCATGACCACACTCTTTGCTGGGATTTGGGCTAGAGTCACACATAAATCCTTGATGAGACCCAAACATCTTACTTTTCTAGAATCAAAAGAGTAAAGGTCTTTATAGGATCTTGTTGTATCCAATCCCATATTTTCCATAATGACTCTAGGCATGAGATTATGCAAAGCCCCAAAATCCAACATTTCATTGGGAAAAATGTAGCTATGAATGTTTTGACTAACATAGAATGGTGGCACATTACCATCCTATGACTTCCCTTAAACTTTAGGTCCAAATAATAATTTAGATTGGTCATCACTTAAGTTAACTATGTCTGTTCCCTTCCCTATCTTTAGTGCCTTAATGACTTGAGTTCTATACAAATTCTTGTTAATTAATTCTATTAGAGGAATATAAATTTTGATCTTGGCTAATTCATTTTCAATACTGAAATAAGTTTGAGGTTTATCTACTTCTTTAATGCTTACATCTTGTTTTTGAGAAACTTCTTTTAGGGAGTCATCCCTTGTTTGGCTAGTGGAAGGTGTATCAACTTGAATCTTCTTTGGAGGGTTTGCTACAACCTTCTTACTTCTCAGATTTTACTATTTGTGCACTTCCATAATAGAATTTTTGTATCCTTTCTTATACCCATCTCATTCATCAGGGGTGACTTTTGGCTGTGATAACAAGAACACATCTTGTTCCTACTTGGTTAAGAAAATAGTATGCAGTTGTCCTTGCCCAAAAATATTAATCTGATTCTCTTCAGGGTCATTTTGTATCTCAATTTATTCATCTACATAATTCTCACGAAAAGGAGGTCTGATTTGTGGCTGATCAGTTGGGGCTCTTTGATCTTGTTGTTTAATTTGGGGTGGTTTCCTTCCAAAGTTAGGATTTCTGATTTATGGACTATTAAGTTATGGTATGTTCTATGCTTATAAAAATTTACTTATTTTTCTTATTATATTCCACAGATTAGCAATCACATGTACATAAAGTAAAGTGCAGATAGAACATTAAACGATCGACAGAAAACAAGCCAAGACAAGAGACACAAGATGTGGCGGCTAGCCAGGGACAAACCCCACAATGTGTGGGGAAACCTTTGATCAAATCTTCTTTTATCTTCAATAATTCAGCAGAGAGAAATAGTACAATAAATCTGATTCATATCAGCAGTAGCAAACCCTAGATCAGCAACATCAACATTAGTGACTTCATTATCAAACTAGGGCAAACGATATCTCACAAACCGACTGTCGGATCGGCTTGATTCCACCACCAAAAGTTGCAGCTTCAAGAGGAGGTTCAGATGAACCTACATCACAGTTCAGATGAGGAGATATTCTAGTCCACGTAGGTCAATATTTACTTCTGCAGTTGCAGCTTCAGTTTTAGCAGTTTCCGGCTTCAAACTAGGGTAGTTGATATCTTGCAAACTGTTCATCGGATTGACTTCATTCCACCACCAAAAGTTTCGTCTTTCAGAGGAGATCCAGATGGACCTACAACATAGTTCTAAAGAGGAGATCTTCTAGTCCACGCAAGTCAATCTTTACTTCTGCAGTTGCAGCTTCAATTCCAGCAGTTTCCGACTTCACATGTGTGAGAGAGAGACCCTTTTCTGCGCAGTAGAGAAGAGACTCATTTCTGCACAGTAGATAGAGAGAGATGTGATGAGATGAGTTCAAATGAGGAAAAGTCCTCTTATATTTATACACAATGTTGGTGGGTGAATAGATGCGACTGTTGGGCTTCTGAGCCTACATGAGTCGTAGGTCGGCTTGATAATAATTCCATAATCAAATAAATTCATATCTCCATGAATACTTATCGAAATCGAATGATATTTATATCAATCCTACACCTCTCGATGAGAGGAATCTAATAAAAATATTATCAGCCATGAATAAGATGACCCACATGAATTTTTGCCTTGGTTACCAATTTTAACACTCCCTCTCAACTAGGGAGAACTTCATCTGCAATCTGTCTATCGGTCGTTACTATTCATCCATCAAATGCACTGCCCTATATAGTCTGACCCTTGCCCTTCTCTATTCAATTCTGCCTGTTCTGCTTTGTCTTGTTCTGCCCTGCACTGATCTGTACTGTTTTGCTCTGTTCTGCTCTGCTCTTGCATTGTTCTGTTCTGTTGTGCTTTTGTCTGAATTATGAAGAAGAAGAAATGATCGAGGATGTATCATACTGACTCAAAATTTAGTCTCAGAGTATGTACCACTGGTCCCAGACCAGTCTCAACCAACCCAAAGTCAGCGTCATAGTGAGTACAACTCCATTGGTCCTAGACCAGTATCATCCTCCACTAACTCAAAGTCAGTCTCAGAGTGTGTACTACTGGTCCCAGACCAGTCTCAACCGACCCGAAGTCAGCATCATAGTATGTACCACTCCTACCACTGGTCCCAGACCAGTATCGTAGTCTCAGAGAGTGTACCACTGGTCCCAGACCAGTATTGTAGTCTCAGAGAGTGTACCACTAGTCCCAGACCAGTCTCAATCGACCCGAAGTTAGTGTCATAGTATCTCGTCCCAGACCAGTATCATTGATCCCAGATCAATGAAGGTCATCCTAGCATAGGGAGTATGATATATACAACGATGCGTCCATCGGTACTACTATGGTCCCTAACTTCATTTCCCTACTCATTGATTAGATGAGAGGTACTTCCCATGAGTCCCAGATTGCATGGGTAGGATGCCTCGACAGGAGAACTAATCAATCTTGTCCTCACAGGAGAATACATCAATCCTGTTACAATCTCCATGGAGAACACATCAATCCAAGCCGCCATGGAGAACACATCAATCCAGGCCTCATAGGAGAACACATCAATCCTGATACAATTTCCATGGAGAAAACATCAATCTAGGCCTCACAGGAGAACACATTAATCCTGCTACAATGTTGCCACGGGGTGTACATGTATACCACCAGGGGATAGTGAATCATCCCGTGGTCATATGCTGCTCCAAGAAGCACCCTACACCCCCATGGAGCTCCCAGAGCTCAATGCATCATACATGACCCTCATTGGAGAGTCTTTGAACAATTCCAAGTTGTTCTCGGAAAGTTAGAAATTTTACTTTCCCAAGGGGTTTTGTCAGAATGTCGGCGACCTGTTCATCTGTACTGATATGTTGGAGCCTTATAGCTCCCCGCTACACCATATCTCAAATATAATGGTATTTGATATCGATATGCTTGGAGCAATCATGGAATACAAGATTCTCTGACAAACAAATCCCACTCTGGTTGTCACAAAGGATCACGGTGGTATCCAATGTAAATCCAAACAACTCACTGAAGAGATTTCGCAACCAAACTGCCTCACAAGAAGCCATGCTAGCAGCAATATACTCTACTTCGGCGATGTTCAAAGCCATCGACTTTTGTTTCCTGCTCATCCAGGATATCAGAGTAGATCCCAAGGAGAAACAACACCCGGAAGTGCTCTTACGGTCCTCCACATTGCCTGCCTATTCAGCATCTGTGTATCCAAATAGTCTCACATCTCCGACAATGTATCTTAACCATAAGTGATAGTGCCACAAAGATATCTCAGCAGATTCTTGGCACCAATCCAATGTATGTGGTGGGGTTCAACCATATGGTGACTCAATGTGTTGACTGCAAAGCATATATCTGGATGGAAGTTCACTAAGAACATTAATGCTCCGACGAGTTACCGATATTCGGTAGCATTTCGTAAATAGGTCCAGCAGCACTACCGCTTAACTTCTTGAAGTCAAGCTCCATCGGGGTAGTTACAGGCTTGCAGTCCACCATACCAAACCTTTCCAATATCTTCACCACATATTTTCCTTGAGATAGGAAAGTTTCTCCTGGCTTCTACCACACTTCAAATCCTAGGAAGTAGTGCATTAGTCCTAGGTCCTTCATTTCAAATTCAGAAGCCAACTCCCTCTTACATTTGAGAATGAGAGGGTCTGCACCTATTAGAAATAGGTCATCCAAATACAATACCAGTATGAGAGGTTTATCATCTTCAACCTTAAAGTAAAGGTTAGGATTAGCTTCACTCCTAGTGAATCCCAGCTTCATCAAGTAGCCGTCAATCCTCTCATACCATGCTCGAGGTGCTTGCTTCAACCCATAGAGAGCCTTCTTCAACCTGCATACATGAAATTTTTTATCATAAATTTCAAATCCTTCGCGTTGCTCCATGTAGACCTCTTCTTTGATCGAGCCGTGCAAGAATGCAATCTTGACATCCATCTGATGTAGGTTCCATCCTTGTGAAGCGGCAAGGGCTATGATCGAGCGGATGGTCATATATCTGGCAATAGGTGAAAATATCTCATCATAGTCTATACCTTCCTTTTGGGAGAAACCACGAGCAACAAAACGAGCCTTATACTTTTCCGTACTTCCATCTGCTGCATGCTTTATCTTGTAAAGCCATTTGGAAGTAACAACTGTCTTGTCATGGGGTCTGGGAACCACTTCCCAAACATCATTCTTCATGATAGACTCATATTCTTTGGTCATAGCATCCTTCCATACTTGATGCTTGATGGCATCTAAGAATGACGAAGGCTCATTTTGTATGATCGTGCTCATGATGGTCAGGTATCCCTGATACCTATTAGGTTTCTTACTTTCACGAAAGTCGGGGTGCAGCATGTCCTTCAGCATCATCAAGTAACCCCCTAAGCCATGAAGGCCTCTTCCTAGAAGAGGAAGGCTCATATGGAGGAGGATCAATTGGATCCATGGGTTCTTATACATCAGGCATTGATTCATCATCCTTTTCTTTCGGTTCCCTGGTGTTGGCTTCTTGAGAGCTCCTCAAAGTCGGAAGATTGTTCACCTTGCTGAGAGCCATATCTTCGTCAAAGGTGACATCATGACTATTATGACTTCCCTTTGACTGACTACATAGATTCTATAGCCTTTAGTATTTTCACCATAGCCCATGAAAATTCCCTTCTTTCCAGATGCACCCAATTTATTTCTTTTCCCTTTCGGCACATTAAAATATACAGGGCTTCCAAAAATTTTAAAATAAGAAACATCAGGTTTCTTACCTGTGAATTTTTCTTTAGGAGTCTTGGAACCCAATGCTTGATGAGGGTATCGATTTTGTACATATACGACAGTGTTTGCAGCTTCAGCCCATAGAAACTTCAAAAGTCTTTGATCATGTAGCATGGCCCAGACAACTTCCATAATTGTGCGGTTCTTCCTTTCTACCACACCATTCTGTTTAGGAGTATATGGTGTAGTAGTCTCCCTCTTGATGCCAACCTCTTTACAAAAATCATGGAACTCATTAGGTTCATATTCAGTCCCATTGTCAGTTCTTAAGATCTTGATCTTCTTTCTGGTTTGATCCTCGATTAGGGCTTTGAAGTGTCGGAACCAAGGGAACACTTCATCCTTCTTTTTCAAGAAGTATATCCAAGTCTTTCGAGAATAGTCATATGTAAAAGTGAGATAATATGAATATCCTCCCAAGGAGTTCACAGGCATCATACCTGATATGTCTAAGTGAACTAGTTGTAATATATCGAAGGTCTTGCTTTGACTTGAAGGGAATGGTCCCCTTTTGAGCTTTCCTTTGGCACATCCCAGACATACACCTTCTTTCTCTACTTGGAATTTAGGAATCCCTGTTACCATCTGTCTTACATCGGGTAGAGCTTTGTAATGAAGGTGGGCAAACCTTCGATGCCAAAGTTTGGACTGAAGCATTGTATCACAAGACATGACACCCAGCGGACTTCCACCAACCTGATATAAAGAATCAACTCGAAACCCAAGAGTGAAAGCATCATTAACATTATTTTTCCATATACGTACCTTACCATCACTGAAGGTTACCTTATAGCCTTTGTCGTCCATTGCTGAGATGGATACTAGGTTCTTTTTGAGATCAGGTACATATAATACGTCTTGTAAGTGAATCGTATTACCTTGATTCAATTTGAGAGAAACATTGCCTACACCTTTCACTGGGTATTTCATGTCATCTCCAAGGACAATTTCCAGGTTAGTTTCTTTCTCTACCAGATTATAGAGTACTTATTTGTAACCAGTGAAGTGTCTTGAGGCACCACTATCAATGAGCCAAATTCCCATTGAGTCCGAAGGAGCAGAGGTAGATAGAGCAGCTGGTAGATAATATTCATCCTGCTTATTATCAACAGTGTTAGATTCATACCTGGAATTTCTAGCCTTCTTGAATGGTTGCCCTCTTCCTTGATTTCCCGCATTCCTTTTGCCTTTGCTGTTGAATTTTCCATTCATTTGATTACCATGAGAGCGATTTTGATCATCGTCACGGTGAGAGTCCTTTCTATCAAGGCATTCCCTTGCATAGTGACCTGCTTTATTGCAAATGAAACATTGTCCTTTTCTTCCACCCTTAAATCCAGCCTTTCTTTTCGATTTAGACTTACAATTATTTCTTTTCTTAGCATGAGAAGAAAAAGCAGCAGGAGGACCTTTAGGCAAGGGCATTTCCTGCTCTTCTACCCTTGTTTCTTCTTGAATGCATCTAGCCATTAATTCCTCGAAACTAGGAATTACATTATTGTTCAAGAGAGTAGTCTTGAACACATACCATTTAGATGGTAATCCTCCAAGAGTTGTGAGTGCCAATTCTCTGTCAGTAATAGTTTCCCCAATAGATAGGAGATCGTTCTTGATCTCGGTGATTCTTAATAAGTATGCTTGCATACTTTCATCTTTACCCTTCTTGATTTCCCTTAGCTTATTTCTAAGAAACAAAACTTGATTTGCATCATTAACTTTAAATAAGATCACTAGTCTATCATAGATTTCCTTGGAGGTGTCTAGATCAGAGATGTAGGCCACCAAGTGCTTGTCGATAGAGTCTTGGATGATCTTCTTCACTTTAATTTCTCTGTTCTTCCATTTGTTCTTGGCAGTAGGAGGTGCATTTGATGGAAGCTCAACAATATTGCCTCTTACGTGACCCAACACTCCTTGATCCTCTAGGGTTAGATCGATAGACATCTTCCATCTGTGATAGTCATCTTTCTCACGGAGCTTGTCTTCGGCAAGGAAGAGTGTTGAGGACCCCATAGTTCTTTTAGGATAGCCTTGCCAATATTCTCTTCGATGATTGCTCTTGCTCTTGCTCGGGCTTTGTCTTCACCTCAGCTCTGATACCATGTTATGTTATGGTATGTTCTATGCTTATAAAAATTTACTTATTTTTCTTATTATATTCCACAGATTAGTAATCACATGTACATAAAGTAAAGTGGAGATAGAAGATTAAATGATCGATAGAAAACAAGCCAAGACAAGAGACACAAGATGTGGCGGCTAGCTAGGGACAAACACCACAATGTGTGGGGAAACCCTTTGATCAAATATTCTTTTATCTTCAATAATTCAGCAGAGAGAAATAGTACAATAAATCTGATTCATATCAGCAGTAGCAAACCCTAGATCAACAACATCAACATTAGTGACTTCATTATCAAACTAGGGCAAACAATATCTCACAAACTGACTGTCGGATCGGCTTGATTCCACCACCAAAAGTTGTAGCTTCAATAGGAGGTTCAGATGAACCTACAACACAGTTCAGATGAGGAGATATTCTAGTCCACGCAGGTCAATCTTTACTTCTGCAGTTGCAACTTCAGTTTCAGCAGTTTCCGACTTCAAACTAGGGCAGTTGATATATTGCAAACCGTTCGTCGGATTGACTTCATTCCACCACCAAAAGTTGCATCTTTCAGAGGAGATCTAGATGGACCTACAACGCTGTTCTAAAGAGGAGATCTTCTAGTCCACGCAAGTCAATCTTTACTTTTGCAGTTGCAGCTTCAATTCCAGCAGTTTCCGGCTTCACATGTGTGAGAGAGAGACCCTTTTCTGCGCAGTAGAGAAGAGACTCATTTCTGCACAGTAGATAGAGAGAGATGTGATGAGATGAGTTCAGATGAGGAAAAGTCCTCTTATATTTATACACAATGTTGGTGGGTGAATAGATGCGACTGTTGGGCTTCTGAGCCTACATGAGTTGTAGGTCGGCTTGATAATAATTCCATAATCAAAATAAATTCATATCTCCATGAATACTTATCAGAATCAAATGATATTTACATCAATCCTACACCTCTCGACGAGAGGAATCTAATAAAAATATTATCAGCCATGAATAAGATGACCCACATGAAGTTTTGCCCTGGTTGCCAATTTTAACGTGGACCCACTTGAGGTTCTCTTGGTGGAGATCTGTCTGTCAAACTCATCCTTTTCATCATCCTTTCCATAGTTCTAACTGAGGTCTCTAACTTTGCATTTGATGAAGAGGAAGAAGGTTCTTCTTTAATAGTCACCCTTCTTCCAGCCTTTAACTTTGCTCTTTTGGCCAACAAATTTGATTCTACACTAACAACATTTCTTTTCATTTATTCTAGGGTAGAAGGATTTCTCTCTCTCAATTGATGAGCCATATCAACATAAAATCCATCTAGAAATCAGATTAAAGCTACCCCAGTGGAGGTTGTATTGCTGCTGAAATAGAATTGTAAACATTATTAAATCTAGTGCAATAATCCCGAACTATTTGACTGGGAGATCTCCTTAGACTCTCATATTCTTCTAAGATTTGAAGAGGATTCTTTATTACTTCCCATATTGAAAGGAAACATCAGTGAAATTATTCTGTATTTGCAATACTACGTGCTGGTAATCCCATAAACCATTTTCTAAGTTCCCCTGCCAAACTTTGTGCAAAGAGCCTCATTTTCACATCATCATCATCAAATTCTTCTAAGTCTGAGAAGTCATTCATATTTTCTATGTGTTGTTCTGCTATGATAGGCCCGGTGCTATGAAATTTGGGTATACATTTTCCATAAGTCAGTGGCATGGCATTCAATTGTTTTGGTAAAACTAGAGGTGCATAACGAGCTGCCATGACTAGAATATGAGAAGAGGATGAAACTGCAGCTGTGTTGGATGTTAGGGGTGGTAAAGAAGGTGGAATTATGAATTGCTGAGTTGGTATAGAAGGTGTTTGGATGGTAGATGAAATGGGAACATTGGTGAAAAGAGAAACTACATGAGGGATTGATGATGAGGTAGAAGAAGAAAAAGTAGTTTATTTATCTGTAAATGGTTTCTGAGCGACCTAATTCAATTTAGTCACCAAATATTCAAGTTTTTCAAACTATTTTATAACATATTTATCAGAATCTAAAATGATGGGATGATGTGTTGAGATATAAGGTTTCAAAGTATTTTCATCAAAGGCTGTCTCAGGGACAAAGCTTTCTCATTTGTTTCTAAAAACACTACGCTCAAAGGGTAAGTCAAATTCAATATCCTCAATAGTTATAAAACTTTTTGGAAGGGAATTAAATCTTCAGAAATGATTATTTCTTGATTGGCTCTTTCTATAAATCTTCTTCCTAATCAACTTCTAAGGATTACTTACAATTTCAGGTGGGTTAGGATCTAGGTGGGATCTAGTGTATATTTTTTCAAATAGATTATTTACAGATAGGTATTTGCACAAATTCTGGGTGGGAAATCAATCTAAATAGCTTCTACTTCACTGTCACCCATAGGAAATAGCTTTGGAGCTCTAAAAATAATATTTGCCAGGGAAATGTTTTGTTTTTAAGGTCAATTTCCTAGTATGGTTGCCAAAATGTTATCACTCCATAATTTTCCTAGGTTGAGGAATAAAATTACAAAGGTAACCACAAAACCACTTTTAAGTTGGGATCTAGCCCTTTTATCTTTAGAGAGGGATCTTTTTGTCTGATTTGTATTTTTGCCTTTAATATCTTAGGCTAGCTATTAAGATTTGAGGTGGGTTTTTTAGAAGTTTGGTTGAAAGATGCTAGAAAAGTCCATTGGGAATGAAGTCATTAGATTTTTAGTAATCAATCATAAAAATAACAAAGAACAGGGCAGGGTAGGAAAACTCCTGGATCTTATAGAATTATTTTGGTGTGAATAGGATGAATATGATTTAATTTCAGTTAAATATATAGCATACTGAGATGAATTATATACTTAATATCAGTAAGAAAACATTGATATTGTTAACAAGCCAGAGCAGAGTACACTTAAGCAAATTCTACCCTTAATCTTCTTGCAACAATAAGGAGGGAAAAGCATATGGAAACTTAGGAAAATTAGGGGATTTTTGAGGTCTAAAATGGGCCTCCTAAGGAAATTATAAAATAATAGTGGAAGTAATAATATAAGATTAGATGACATCATCAAATTTTAGAGGGAAAAAAGAAAAAAAAATATTTTTTCAAATCGTATTTTCAACTTATCTCCCTATGGGTTTACTCAAATTTCGAGCGAAAAAATTCATTGGATGCATAATTTGATTCCTCATCCAAGGAGTACTCATGTTACATACTTTCAATGGACCTTGATACACGAAAACTGAGAAATACATGAAAACCATGATTGCAATAATGTTTTTCATGTATTTCTCATTTTTCGTGTAGCAGAGTCCATTGAAAGTATGCAACATGGGTACTCTTTGGATGGGGAATTAAATTTTTCATCCAACGAGTAATCCTACTCAAAATTTGAGTAAACCTTAAGGAGATAATTTGAAAATACGATTTGAAAAAGTAGTTTTATTATTTTTTTAATCTTTTTACTTTTTTACTCCAAAAATGGTGAATCATCCCCCATGGTTGACATCATCATTTTGAATCCTATTGGTTCTTATAAAGTTTATTTTGGTTGTGCATTTTTCTTAGGAGGCCCATTTTAGACATCAAAAGTCCCCTAATGAAGAAGCAATTTTAACCGGAATAACACATCACCAATTGCTTGACACGGGAATTGTGGAACTAACCTTCTCTGTATTTCTGTAAATTGATCACTTTGAGTACAATCAACGACTTACATCAATATAAAACTCTTTTCCTCATACAAGTTCCAACCTTTTTTACATATTCATAAATTGTTTATATAGTTCTTTACAAAATAATTTTACAAAATAATAGGCATCACATAATTATAGAAACAAGGATATTTTAAATATCTGTCAAGTTCATGTATGCAAAAGATAAACTTAGAAAATATATGTATGTCCTAGAATAACTATAGGAAAATATGCTTGCATTTAGGAAAAAGAAATATTTGGTTAAATGCTTTCATTGAAAGTAGAACAGGTCCCTAACTGTAGTTTTAGCATTTATGCTATCATAACAGGTCCCTCTGCAACTACTCCTTCGTTCTTCTTCAATTCTGCTGGAAAATATTTAGCCTTTAAAACTATATTTTTTATTATTATTAATGCTAATCCTCTGCCCTTAAATCTGGAGTGGCTATGGTTGTTTTTACACCAATTTGTTGACTTTGTATTCTAAGCTACCATCCATCTTTTCCTATGATTCAATATCCGTGGACTCATATATCTGTTGACACTTTTGCATGGTCTTATCAAAGAATTTTCCGTTATATTGTTTAATCAATATTCCTTGTCCCCTTATGATTTTCTCCTTGTAGCTGTTGACCCATTCATCTTCTTACCTTCCCTATATTACACTACCAGAGTGCTTTATGCCCTGTAATATTTCCACAACGCCACTTCAAAGATTTTACTTCATCGGGACTTTTTAACTAAAAGATGTTACAAAAGAAAGAGTCCCGATGTTCCCTTGGCCCCTTTTGCTTTTAGCCCATTCCTACATTTCTACGCTATATGACCGAGGGCTATGACCTAGTGTTTAGCCTTAAGGTGCTAACACATTTAGAGTCTTGTCGAGGGTGATTTTTCTTTGTTAAGTGCTTTAGCCCTTGATTCTTTAAGTCTTAACGACCACGTGTTAGTCTCAATATTAAAGCTCGCTCTTGTTATCACCAAAAACGATCATCTAGCCATAACTTATTAGATGGATCAAAGTACACCATGTAGGGCCAATTTTACCATAGTAAAATTGATTTGACTATAAGAAATTACTTAATAAACCACATTTGTTAAGTTATTTCTGGTTAAACCCATGAGGAATAATTAAATAAATAATTATTTATTTAATTATCTTTTAGGAATAATTAATTAAACCACTGTTTAACTAATATTCCTTGTCATATTTCATCCAATCATGAGAAATAATTAGATAAATCATTATTTATCTTATTTTTCTCTAGGAATAATTATTTAATATTTATTTAGTTATTATTCCTTGTCAAGTTTGACTAAATCCTCTAGGAATACTTAAACAAATAATTATTTGTTTATTATTCCTTAACCACATTCCTTGAGATGATAAATAAATAATTTATTTATTTATTATTTCTAAATAAAAGTATTTAACTAATTTAAATACTTTTTCCCTACAACCAAATATAATAAAATATTCCAAACAATTAATTCTAGAATTTGGTTAATAATATTTTATTATTTTCCTTTATTCGAGAATAACCTAATATTTTGCTATAATTTGGAGGGTTTTACATCCATTCTTCACTTTTGATCATTTTTATTGTTGCACTCACTATTGCAGGTCTGATTATTATCGCTGTCGCTTACCATTTTCTTTTTTAATTCTGAGTTCCCATTGAGCTCAAACATTTTTTACTTGGTTTACACATTCTAGAGAAGAGAGACTCTATAAAGTTGAAGAGATTGAGGATAGCCAAGAACCCATCCCACAGAGGGGGACTAGTAACATCATTTGTTCCCTTCATAGGTGTCATATAATAAAATCTATTCTTTATATCTGGTTTCCATTGAGTTATTGGAGTTATTTGCGCTTGATTCCTGATTTCATTTTTGTTTTTAATTGTTTCTATTGCATAGATCAGGACTTTGGCAGGTTTTGTTTCTATCATTTGCTGTAGATCCACATTGTTTACATCTAGTTTTACTCTTGAGGCTATTTTTCATCCACAATCTAAAGTGGTTTCTTTTTGCACACTCTCGATAAGAATACCATACAACACCTCTGATTAGAAAATTTTCAAGTGGCAAATGTTATAAAGCGCTGATATCCCTCAGCCTCTGATTTACGACCTTCGATATGACGTCATCACAGCCACATGGCACCTCATGAGTGGTGACACGTGTCACCTTGATATGCTACCTTAGGACCCCTCCAAACCCCAAAAATGCCTGCCATGTGTATGCCATACCACCACGTCATGTTGACGTCAAAGGCCATATAGCTTTATCAGAACCAATCATATTTCATCATTCATCCCATTAGAGGAGAGAGAAAAGTGTCTGTCTTGCTTTCGTTTTGCAATGGATTTCTTTGTTAACCTATTTTGGTGCTTCCCCGATGGTTTAACAATATCAATGCTTCCATGTCACAACTTTGCATATCACAACTATTTAAATGTGGCCACTCCTCCAATTTGCCGATTTACGATATGTGATATTCTTTGCACCTTGCCGATGCATCAATCGCTTATTTTCCATAGTCCTCCACTATTGTAATCGTCGATATGCTTAATGCTGCGATGTGTGCTGGACATTCGATCATCAATCACCGATTGCCTCGGACCTCTAATCATTGATTGCCAATGTGCTTTAGACCTCCAATATGCGATATGTAATCTCTCCTGGACCTCCAATATGCTCTTTTTCATTCCTTTCAAAGGTTTCAAACCTTTAACTTCAACATGCCATATCTTTTGATCCAGGAATCCATTTTTGGACTTCCACAAATCATTGGAAATCTTGTTCAGAGAAATTTTCAATGGAGAGGGTCCAATGTATGCTTTGAGTCCTTCTGCTTCTTGGAAAATGACTGCAAACTTATCTGCTCATTTTATCTTTTGACAACTGAAAACACATCCACCATGATGATCCTCTACATGAAGCCTGCAGCTACCATAGGAATCCTTCTAAGCCATGCACTGCAGCACACATTCTTTCCAGTCTGGTGGACATCAATGTTAACCTTCATGAACAATACTAGCACAACCACCATCGGTTTGTCCAACATTCACTCATGACAACTCACTTATTGATCCCTTAGGGACCTTACAACTCAAATAAAGACTAATGGACCTCTTTTGACACACATATTTCTAATGAATTGAGAAATTTGAGACTTTAGTACAAAAATAATTTAGACTATAATACATGTGAATTTATATGCTAAACTTTACCAGCAAATTCTCAAAATAAATGACTGGACATACAAACTTTGATTACCTATATTATAGGACCCTACCAAGCGAGATTGGTACCTGTTCCATATAGTGATATTATTCAGCGCCCGATAGTTAATACAGAGTCTCCAGGCCCCATCCTTCTTCTGTACCAATACAATCTAGCTCCCACAAGGTGTTGAGGTTAGCTTGATATGCCCTTTTTGCAACAACTCATGAATCTGCCTCTTGATCTCATCATTCTCGAGAAGAGAGTGTCGATAAATCGTTCCATTTGGTAGCGGTGCGCCAAGGGTCATATTGATGAAGTGTTTGACCTGATAGTGCAGAGGCACCCTCGTAAGTGAGGAGAAAATGTTCCTATATTCCTCCATGACCTTGTCCATCTGTTGCTACTATATGGAGGAGCCCTGTTTGGAAGTCATGGCCATAATATTCTTCTTTCCCAGAGGGTGAATAATAAGGAAATGAAATTTCTTGGTCTGTGGAATGATCTTACTACATTACTTTGCAGCGATCAAAGAGATGGTGGTAGGCGGGGCTACCTCCCACTCCTGTACAACTTGTTGCCCAAAGTAATAATCACAGATTGAGATCTAGACTCATATATAGCATGCTGCTTCCATAAGTATGGTTGTTCTAATAATACATCACAAACTTCAAGAGGGGCAACATCACATAGTACCTCATCTGTGAAGGGCTTGATGCTGTAGGGAAGGTGGCATTATTGGTTGACACAAAGATCTCATCCTTGGTGAAGCCACCCGATGGTGTACTGTTACAAATGTGTTGGAGTCGGTAGGCCCACCTACTTCAAAACCTCTTCTGAAATGAGTTTATTTTGGCTCCCACTGTGCATAATGAAATTCAGTGGAGAACCCTTCACCCACATCTGTGAGTGGAAGAGGCCTTTCCCCGCCTTTGAATCTTCAGGCTCATTCTTCTGGATCTTGGTGGTGGCCATGGTGGAACTGGGCTCTACATCAATGATCTGATTCCCTTTCTCATTCCCCTTATCAGGTCCTGACTCAAAGGTGGAACATGCATTTGATTTAGAACCCTTCAGGTTGGCCACCAGTGACTTCTTGGCCCAACACTCACTTTTGTTGTGAGTGGAGATCTTATGGAACTCACACCATTTTCCTGTGTCCTTATTTATCTTCGAGGTGGTTTTATTTTCTTGCAACTTTGATGGGTTCTTCTGGGTTACCTTGCCTTGGCATTGTCCTTTTCTCTGTAGTTTGGGGGTGCCTTTCCCTTACTTCGGATTTGCAGATCCAAATTCTTGCTTCTTTTGTTTAAACTTCTTCTCAATATTGAAAATGTATCGGTACATCATGCCAAGCGAGGACATGTCCAGGGAATCCATCTTGTCTTGGATGTACCTGTGTAGGCAGGCACAATACTTGAGTACCAAATTTCACTCAGAATCCTTAATACCCAACTTTGTGCGAAGGTTATGGAAAACATTAGTAAACTCGAGCACGTCTTGGTCCCTTCCCTGCCGCAGCGTGGTCCACTTTATGTATTTATTCTGTAGCTCCCGACAGGGTAATACTGCTCGTTGATGGCATCCCATAATGAATTCCAAGTGGGTGTGGCTGAAAATAGAGAAGGTGTACTTTTTTCCTTCTTCTCCTAGGGTGTTTCCAACTAGTCCTTGATGTGGGGGGCGAATTTGAGATGTGCAAAAGTAATCTTTTCCTGGCTGGAAAATCATGAACGGAAAAATGTCCTTCTAGCAGATTTAACCATTTATCTACGACATTCGCATCTATCTAACCTTCAAATATGAGGTAAAGTTAACTTGTACCTTAAAGGGTGTGGAACTTCTAGAGTAGCTGCTGGAAGAAGATGCATCACCCTTGGGTAGCTGCTGAAGGATCTGGGAAAAGTTGTCCATCATCGCATTCCTTTGTTGCTCGAGGGATTTTTCAGGCAATATTTTGAAAGGATCTCCTACCCCCTTGTATTTCTTCTCTTCCACCATAGGAGGCTGTTGGGATTTGCGAGGCTAGTCTTGTAAAGGTTCAACCAGTGTAAGCCCTAACTCTTTATATCTCGACCTAGTTGGGGACATGCAAAGAAAAATAGAGAAAGAGTAGACCGCACTGATACCACTGATCTGAACTTAATGATCCAAGTAGATATTGGTGGCCACTCACCTATTCTACCTAAACCCTCCAATCTGTTTCATATGTTTCCTTGTTTATTTTAGCATTTACTATTTTTAGCAGTTTTTCGGGTCCTGAACTTCTGGAGCAGTTTTGAACCACTAAACAAAATTTTTTTGAGGTCTGCTACAGGCTCGTAACCATAGGCAACGACCTATGGTGAAACATGTAGTACTCAGAGAGACCTTTCCAACAAGGCATCGTATGCACCAAACGAAGATAATATGACCAAGTTACGACCCCCGGAAGTTGGCTGCTCAACTAACCCCAATGGGGTCCACAAATTCTTTGTGTTACATCCCCTGGAATTAGGGTTTTGGTTGTTTAGGGTTTTCTCATGTTTTTATATAATAAATAGGCCCTTGAGCCTCATTGTAACACAGTTTAGAGGCATGTAGCTTCCACATCTCTTCTCAGAGATAAGCTACCATCACCCGAACTATCTTATTTCCATTCTGTTTGTAAGCATAGTTTAGTATTTTCCTATTAATGAAATGAAGTGTTTTTCTTCTATATCTTTGCATTTATGATTATACTTATAATTTGTTGTATTCCTGTTTAATTTTGGATAAGTGGTATCAGAGCAATATGCTCTTTCTTTATTTTTTCAGTGCATGTCCCCAACAAGGTCAGAGTATAAAGAGTTAGGGCTCGATTTGGTTGAACCAATGCAAGATCAATCTCGCAAACCTCAACGATCTCCCATGGTGTAAGAAAAGAAAGATGAGGGGGTAGGAGATCCTTTCAAAATGTGCTCGAGGAAGCCCTCGAGCGACAGAGGAACGCAATGATGGATAACTTTGCCCAAATCCTTCGACGACTACCCATAGGTGACACAACTTCATCCAACAACCACTCCGGAGGCACCACTCCTTTTAAGGTACAAGTTAACTTCAATATTCCCATATTTGAGGGCCTGATAGATGCAGACACCGTAGATAAATGGTTAAATCTGTTGGAAGGATATTTTTCAGCGCATGACTTTTCCAATTAGGAAAATATTACTTTTGAACTTCTCAAAGGTGCCCTACACATCAAGGAATAGTGGGAAACCTACTATGAACAAAAAGACGAGAGTGAACCCTTGTTATTTTCAACGCACCCACTTGGGATTCTTTACAAGACGCCATCAAGGGACAATATTACCTTGTCAGGAGCTATGAAGGTACATACATAAAGTGGACCATGCTACGACAGGGAAGGGACTAAGATGTGTTGGAGTTCACAAATAATTTCCATACCCTTTACACGAAGCTAGGTATTAAGGATACTGAGTGGAATTTGGTACTCAAGTACCGCGACTATCTACGCAATTACATCCAGGACGAGATGGAGTTCCTAGACATTTCCTTGCTCGACACGACATACTGATATGCTGTCAAGATTGAATAGAAGTTTAAACAGAAGAAGCGGGACTTTGGATCTGTGAATCCAAAGCAAGGAAAAGGTGCCCCCAAAACACATGAAAAAGGATAAAGCCAAGGTAGGGCTACCTAGGACAACTTGCTGAGGCTGCAAGCAAAGAACAACACCACGAAGAAAAAGAAGGACACAGGAAAATGGTCTAAGTTCCATAAGAGCTCCACTCACGACACAAGTGATTATTGGGCCAAGCAGTCAATGGTGACCGAGCTGAAGGCCTCCGAATAAGAAATATGTTCCGACTCTGAATCAAAACCTGATAAGGGGAATGAAAAAGGGAAGAATATCATTGATTCAGAGCCCAGTGCCATCGCGGCCACCACCAAGATCAAAAATATTGAGATTGAAGATCCAGAGGAGGGGGAACGCCTCTTCCACTCACAGATGTGGGTGAAGGGTTCTCCACTATAGTGCATTGTCGACTGAGAGATCCAAAAGAACCTTATTTTAGTAGAGGTTGTGAAGAGGTTGGGCCTAAAGACTACATCACATCCATAATCGTATATCATTAGGTGGCTTCACCAAGGACGAGATCTCCAGGTTAGCCAGTAGTGCCACCTTCTCTACAACATCAAGCCCTTCATGGATGAGGTACTGTTTGATGTTGCTCCTCTTGAATTTTTTGATGTATTGTTAAGACAACCATACTTGTGGAAATGGCATGCTGTATATGAGTCTAGACCTCGCTCCTTGATTATTACTTTGGCCAATAAGTTGTACAGGATACTAGAGGTAGCCCCCCCTATCGCCATCTCTTTGATCATTGAAAAGAAATGTAGTAAGATCATTTCCCAAACCAAGAAATTTGTTTTCCTTATGATTCACCCTCAAGGCAAGAAGAAGGTTATGGCCACGACTTCTAGGTAGGGCTCCTCTACATAGCAGCAATAGATGGACAAGATCATGGAGGAGTACAAGGATATTTTTGCCTCACTTATAGGGGTACCTCTGCACTGTCAAGTCAAGCAATCCATCGATCTAACCCTGGGTGTGCCGCTGCTGAATGGATTGATATATTGACACTCCGTTATGGATAATGATGAGATCAAGAGGAAGATTCAGGAACTATTGCAAAAAGGGCACATCAATCCAAGCTCGTCACCTTGTGGGAGCCTGATTATATTGGTACATAAGAAGGATGGGACCTGGAGACTCTTCTAAACAAGATCACTATCCTACCCAATCTCGCGGATTGATGACCTTCCGGACCAACTCAAGGGGGCCAAATATTTCAGCAAGATTGACTTGGATTTAGGTTATCACCAAGTGCCTATCGAACCCTCTAATGTGCAGAACACTACCTTCAAATACAAGGAGGGTCTTTTCAAATGGTTGGTCATTTTGTTTGGATTGACGAATGCCCTTGCAACCTTCATGAAACTGATGGCAAAAAAGAGGTTGCCAACAGGATGATTGTACACATTTTGTGCATGTACAGCTCGAAGTATCCACACACATGGGATGAAAGTCTCCCTTATGTCCAAAAAAGCTCCAACATAGCTCTCCACAAATCAATAGGCCACAACCCCTTTCAAGTAGGGCTAAGATTTCAGCCATTATGTCCCTTTGATGTGGCAATACAATTTGCAGCCACTTAGGCAGATTTAGATCACGTCCAATCCGAAGCCGAAAGGGATAACAAATTCATTGAGCAAATTCAACACATCTGCAAGTAGGTCCATGACATATTGAATAGAGCCAATGCTAAGTACAAGTAGTGCCATGATCAAAATCGAGTGTTGCACAAATTCGAGGTGGGAGATAAATTCTGGCTACATTCACAAAAAGAGCACCTCTCTGGACCCCACCGCAAGATTCACCCGCTGTGATATGGGCCATACACCATCACCAAGGTTGTCGATGATAATGTCTTCGAGGTCAACCTCCTACCATTCCTTGGTTTGCACCCAGTGTTCAATGTAGATTGCCTTCGACCATACTTTCCACCATTTTTGGACACATTCGACATTGCAGAACAACTCACACCAACAGATCTCAACTCAGCCTGCATGGAACAGGCCCCAACTGGTCAGATCATGGATATACAGATCAAGAAAACTGACCAATAGAGGATAAAACTATATTGAGTTGTTAAAGCAGGCCATCTCCTTCACCAGGGCAAGTGGTTTACCAGGGACCGGGTTCAACAGAAATTTCCTCACCTCATGGGGCTCTGCATGCAATGGGGACCATTTCTTCCTAAGGGACGAGGAATGATCTAGGTGGATATTGGTGGCCACTCCCCTATTCCACATAGACCCTCTAATCAGTTTCATATGTTTCCTTGTTTATTTTAGAATTTACTATTTTTAGCAATTTTTTGGGTCATGAGCTTTCGGAGCAATTTTGACCCCCTAAACGACATTTTTTAAGGTCTACTACAGGGCCATTTCCTTAAGCAAGGGCCCACAGTGAAACATATAATACTCAAAGAGACCTTTCTAACAAAGTATCTTACACTCAAAACAGAGACAATATGACCATGTTATGACCCCGAGAAGTTGGCTGCCTAACTAACCCTAATGGGGCCAACAAACTCTTTGTGTTACATCTCCTAGGGTTAGGGTTTTCGCTGTTTAAGGTATTCTCATGTTTTTTAATAATAAATAGGCCCTTGAGCCTCATTGTAAGACAATTCAGAGGCATGTAGATGCCAAATCTCTTCTCAGAGATAAGCTAAAATCGCCCAAGCTATCTTACTTCCATTCTATTTGTAAGGATAGTTCAATATTTTTCTGTTAATGAAATGAAGTGTTTTCCCATTGCATCTCTATATTTATGATTATATCTATAATTTTTTGTGTTCTTGTTTAAGTTAAGATCACTTAAACAACAATGCAAAAAATTACAGATATAATCATAAA
Source organism: Pinus tabuliformis (assembly GCA_031772625.1). NCBI lineage: Eukaryota > Viridiplantae > Streptophyta > Pinopsida > Pinales > Pinaceae > Pinus > Pinus tabuliformis. Next base: position 779,239,295 of record CM062811.1, read on the forward strand.
TACAGAGATGCAATAGAAATAACACTTCATTTCATCAATATCAAATACTGAAATATGCTTACAAAAAAAATGGAAACAAAACTAGATTGGGTGATGGCAGCTTATATATGATAAGAGATGTGGTGGCTACATGCCTCTGAACTATGTTTCAATGAGGCTCAAGGGAATATTTATTATTGAATAACAAGGGAAAACCCTAAACAACAAAAACCCTAACCCCAGGAGATGGAACACCAAGAGTTTGTGGGCCCCGTTGGGGTTAGTTGGGAAACCAACTTCCCAACATCATAACTTGGTCATATTATCTTCACTTGGCATGTACGATAACTTATTGGAAATATCTCTTTGAGTACTACAGGATTTAGGGGGTCAAAACTGCTCTAGAATTTCAGGACTTGAAAAACTTCTAAAAATAGTAAATACTACAATAAACAAGGAAACATATGAAACCGATTGGAGATCTATGTGGAATAGGTGGGTGGCCACCAATATCCACCGGGATCATCCTATAAATACTTCCTCTTGAGAACTTAGGATCTTCTGGTGAATGTAAGAAGTAATTATGTTTTCCCACTTTTGGATTTGATGGAGATATTGAATGATGGTACCATGGATATTATCAAATTAATGAATTGGAAGTTCCTATGGGGTTTGGCGTACTATCTATTCATGTGTTTTCCTGAGCTGTGGGATTTCTCTTGCAATGAACATATGGTATATGATATGCTTACCTTATGCTTATGTCAGTAAACTAATTTGTTGATGTTGGCATCATATCATTGTAGATTGTGCACTTACTTCTGTTTTATATGGTTATTAATTGTGAACTTATTCATGATTGGTAATTTATCTCTTATGCATGTGTGAATCTCATTTAAGGTCTTGCTAACAATACTTTTCTTGAGGTTTATGCTTTGTAGTTACATTGTTTCTATTCATGGTATATGTTCTATTGGATATTCATAAGTTATTTACTTTCATTTTTTGAAGTTCCATTCATTCTCCTTTGATTGACACTGTCCATTGCATCTAAGGCAAACCTCAACCAATGAGATGGTAGCCAGGCCTACATATTGGAAGGGACTCCTAGACCAAACAATGTAGAGTCTAATTGGGATTTCGCACTAGGGAGATCCCCTAGCTGTTGGTGGTACATTCAAGCCCATGAATAGGTTGAGAATTCTTTCATTTTTACAGAAGCTTGAAACATGGGAAACTATGCTTGAAATTGGTTTCATTTTACAAAATCTTGAAACAAGGAAAAAAGATGCTTGAGAATACTTGAAAGTAGTTTCATTTTTACATAAGATTTAAATGAAGAAAAAACTATGCTTGAAATTGGTTGGTTTCATTTTTACACAAGCTTGAAACATGGGAACACTATGCTTGAGATTTATTTTCATGCCCCCAGCATAATAATGCAATTCTAGGCACATGCCCCCCAAGCTTCATTTCATTCACCTAAGTAGACTACTGGTTACTAATACGTGGATGGAATGAAGGTTCATTTACAAGATCAAGTGAAAGACTCGACTTGACATTTACAAGATCTAATCAAAGACTCGAATTGGAAGGGGATCTATTTCATTTTTTTAACAAGATTGACACAACAAAAGAACTATGTTCATCAGATCTTGTTTCATTTTTTAATGAGATCGACATAAGAAAAGGAACTTTGCTATGATTCCTTGTTTTGTTTTTTAACTATCTTGACACAACAAAAGAACTATTCTTGATGAACCCTGTTTCATTTTTTAACGAGCTTGACATAAGAAAAGGAACTATGCTCACAGGATCAGATCATGGCCCCCAAAGGCCATGGCTTCGAAGAAGTTCTCATCAGATGGGAGAACAATTCTCTTGAAGGTATTCAAAGATCCAACAAAAAAATCAGACTCCAATGTCCCCAGTAAATGATTTATCATATCACCTACTAGATCTAAGTCAAAATAAGTTGGAAAAAAAGTAAAAGGCTCATCTTCATCAGTAGTTACATGCATGGGACATGTTTCCACATAATTGATCTTTGGTGGGGGATATACCACTTGAATATTTGGAACATTTAGGGAAGTTGGATGATTGACAGTCAAATCAAGACCAATGAATGAAAGATGATTGATAATTACTATTTTTCCATGATGCGAGAAACACATCACTCGAAAGAGTGTGGACACGACAACATTCATAGCTTAAAAATTATCTTTCCCCAAGAGAAAATTGAAATACAAAGGGCCCATGACAACCATAATATCAATACATATAGTCTTTCCTCCCAAAGTAATAGGAAAATGAGGAAGGATCCCTAAAGGTTGACTAGTTCTTCTATTAAAAGCCAACAAATTCAGAGGAGAAGACACAAGTTGTGGGGAACCCAAAGCTTTCCAAGCAGTGGAGGATAGAATGCTAATAGAGGCACCCTCATCAATAACAATGTGAAATATGTCTATATTATAAGCCTTCGCCATGACTTGGAAGGGCATGTAAGAAGGGATATGAGGTCCTATCAATAGGATCCAATTAAAAGAAATAGCCTCATTACTTGGAGGGGGTTCCATGACAATAAGAGATATTCTCCCTTGTTTGGTAGAATTATAAGAAACAAGAAGAACCTGAGTGGTATGATCCTTATTTTATAAGGGAAAAGTATGGTCGAATGAAGGTGGAATTGGGTCAACCATTTCCTCAACCAATGGCTAGTTGGGGATGAACTCATGGGATGCACATTTACAGAGGGTAGGATTAAATGAAGAGGGAGTTGGATCATTTACTTCATCAACTAATGGAGGATTTGGGGAAAGATTTCGATAACCGATCGGAAGCTCCTTTTGAGAAGCAGTAAGGGTTTCCAATAGTTTGGAGGCATCATCCAAATGAGGAAAAAGGAGAATATGATGATTTTGTTCACATAAAATATAGGGAAACTTAACTTTACCCCTTTTTCCATGGACCTTACTATCACTAGGTGATGGTTTATCACTAGCATGTTTTCCAGTGGCTAATGACAAGGGATGATTTGAGATTGTAGGCCACACTTACAATACCTGGGGAATACCAAGAAAATCTCTAAGGAGGTGGTCACCCTTACAAAGCATGCAAGGGAATTTGAATTTATGAGGCTTGTTGAAAGGTTTCTCAACATTAGTTGCATTAATAACAATGTTTGCTTTGTTTCCCCCATGATTATTTTGCTTCTTCTTCTTCATCCTCTTATTCTTGTTTTTAGCTTCCTGGTTACTAGTATCAGGACTTTCACGAGTTGAGGAGGATGAAAGGGATGAAGAAATAATAGGTGAAGAAGGAAAATAGTAAACTTTAGGATCAACTTGAGGTTGATTTTTTTCATGTGGAGGACTACTTGGTTGAGGAGAAATTTGGACGTTTAGAACCAAGGAGGTAAAAAATATCCAAATTGGTAAACCAATGCTAAATCTGGGAAGGGACAACATTGCCATATAAGGAGCACCAATATTTCCAAAAGAAGGAAAAGGACTAGGATTCCCATCAGAGGGGTTTCCTTGAATGGAAGACTTAGGGACTGTTACCATTAGTCTTAACCTAAGATCTACTAAGGAGTTGTTCCATGGTGAGGATGTTGTTTCGCAGTTAATTAGTTGATTTGAGAAATTAAAGACATAAAATAAAACAAAATAGGGGTAACTAGGAAAAAGGGCTTTACCAAGTCACTATGAACTACAATATACCACTTATAGTACATGTAGGCAATTTCCCTGAATGATGTGTTTAGTGCATCACAGTTAACAATGCAACCAATTCAGTTACCCATGGCAAGATAACAACCTAATGGGGACTTCCAAAATATACCTAGGGGTATGTGGAAGTGTAATCCATGATAGTGATGTCTAATGTGTCTTATATGATAGGAAGTATTCCAATATAATTTTCATAAGAGGAGCGCCATCTGATATACTCGAAGGTACGTGGAGAACGATCCAATATACTTACGTATGAGGAATATTGACTACCCCCCTAATGTAACGTAGACAACTAATGATAGATCTTACATTTGATGATGCCAGAACACGTCTCTAGCTTAGATATCTATGTTTTTTGTTAATGTTACAAATGCTCCTTGAATAAATTTTAGAAGTTGATATTCAATTAAGTTTCAATTAAGAGGTTCATGGTATGAATTCACTTGAACATCCTATCATGCAACTAACATGATGAAAATAACTCTTTCGTTTCGTTGAAGATTTATCTATGGGAGGGAAGCAACAAACAATGATGCAACAAACAAGAACTTCCTAACTATATCTTTCAATTTCAATATTCCAATTCAATTTAAAGCATTAATAGATGCCAAACCATGCAATGAAATCTATGCACAATTTCCTTTCCTGTTGTGAAAATTACAATTCTAACTATGCAAATATAATCTATGCAAGATAATTCTTCAAGACAAATGCAAGATGATTCCAAATCAGCGAAAGAACAATATAACAAGAATACTTATGAGCAGAAATACCTTCCTTCACTAATGCTATGAAAGAACCAATCAAGTGTAAATGAAATTCCCAATGAAATCAAACGTAATTTGAGATTTCATTAACATAGGACTCAAACTGAAATTGGGTGAAAATTCCAAAGATCAAATGAGATGACACTCAAAGGAAAAACTCTTGAAAATTGTTAAGAAATTGAAAATTTTCTTTTCTCTTCCTTTCAGTTTTCAAATGCAATGAAAATGAAAATGAAACTAGATCATCGATCAAAATAACTCTCACAGACTGGAATTGTAATATGGAAATTCCTTTAAGCCAATCAATAATCAAGCTAAGTGTTTAGAAAACCTACTCGATAAGAAGAAATAAAATATTAAACAAACTCTCATCAAAGGCATTCAAACTCAAATGAAAACACAATGATGGATTCATAGAGACACATACCAATTTAGAGACTCATGAAAAAACTTTTGGATGTAAGAAAATATCAACGAAAGGTAAATAAATGCAAATTTTTGCATTCTATAGGATCATCACATGTGCAGAATAGGCACTAGTGGGGATCATTGCACTTTCAGAGAAGAAATATTGTGCTGGATCGCTCTATCTTATAACAAAGAGTGTGGCGGGGCTAATTTTGTGGAAAATACGACACAAAAACCCTACCAAGCTTAGAATTGTATTTTATTAAGGTCAATTACTCTATGAATAAGTCGATTCAGGTTACTTTGAAAGATATAAATGAATAGGCAAAGGAAACCACTTGTTGCCTTGAGGAGGCTTGGACCCAGGTTTAGAGTTAGTTATGCTAATCAACAAAACCCTACACTATCAACCCTTTCGACAACAATCCACTTAACACAGACTGTAGTCTCACCCGAGGTAGTATTGGGGGATGCTAGAACTAGTTTTCTGCATCCAGAAGGCTATGTAATGTAGCAGCAAGGCGTTTCTTTAATCTAGGGCCCGATTCGACCTTCGTGAACCCTTATATTTAGAATCACAGACTTAAAGTGATTTCTAATTAACTATATCTATGAGCTTCGCCTAGTTTTCCTAAGATGCATAAGTAATCACATAAAATTAGATCTGGACCTTCGCCATGCAATGAAAGAAATATTATAGAGAATCAAATCATAACTAAGAATAAACACATAAACAAATATATATACAAGGAATGCACATAATTTCTCCAAATATGTTTTAATACTTTAGATCTTCAATGAATACACTTCTTCTCACCCTGTGCACACAACTGCAGGGGCCTGCGCACTTAGTTAAAGACTTACTAAGGTCTCCATGCACTTAGCTATAGGAGCCTTCCCCTTCGCTAGAACACAAAATTACAGAAAAAATAGACTCAAGATCTCATTCATCAACTTCCTTTCACTGCCTAATGACTCCTAGATGACTATCTTTTATAGATTTTACTTTACATTACCATAGTCCATGAACCATGGGCAGAAATCAAAACAACCCATCCCTTTACAAAATAAGGGGCTTTGACCTACCTAAAATCCCCTTTGATTCTTAACATTATGCACTATTTGTGCTCCTCTCCTCAATTTGTGGAGACTTTACACTATTACATCAAAATTGAGAGACAAAAATTAGAACTATGGGTCCCCATCCCAACAGGCCCCCAACACAAAGAGGTGACTCGTCCCGAGTCACTCGTCGATGCATCCTCGATGCATGCTTTAAGGCCGTTGAAATCTATCTTCAATTCTTGAAGCTCTATTATGGCGGCGACCTACTAAATCTCCTTGAACAACTTCTCAATAGTGGGTCCCTCTACTACTAAGCCAATGGTCCTCTTTGTCTATTGCATAGCTTTCAGTTTACTCTCTACAGCCTGAGAGAGTTGACTAGATTCATTGGCCCAAGGCTGCATTCTTTCTGAAATGATTGATTATTTATGATGCAACTCGTCTATCTAAGTCTGAATAGATTTCCCTTCCTAGAGTCTCGCGAACCATTGCACAGGTGCTAAGGTTCACGCTATTGCCCTGATTTCATCGAATTGCATTTGTTTGTCTCTTGTGTCAACTTCAATCTTCTGCACATGTGGGTCCTCCTGCAGCAAGGTCCACATCTCCATGGTGTTCTAAAAAGTATGGCTGCAATCCTTAACTACATCATCTAGTATGTCCATGTCTGCCTAAATAGCAGCTTCACACCACTCTTGAACTTATGGAGATGTTGTTGGTTGTAGCTTCATCTGCAGCTTTGCGACCTACATCTGCATCTCAAACTTCATGCGTTCAATCTCTGCTTTGGATTCCTTTACCTCGGCTTCCAGCTTGTGGAGCTTCTCTTTGAAAGATACTTTAGTTTGTATGAGGAGCTCTTGTAGCTCAATGCAAGTCTGGGTAATGGCGTCCTCCAATTCCTTCCTACGAACAATGACTGCCTCCCTATCCTAGATGGCCTTGATATCTTCATCAATTAACTGCTCATTGTGGCTCTTGATGTCTTTGATTACAAAGAACACCCACTCTTCCCAATATTCAATTTATCAGATACTCCCTGGTGGAGTTCATGCATTACTTGAATGGGCAGTGCTGCTAAGTTTAGTTCTAAATTCCTCCCGTATGGTGCTGCTGCCTGATACGCCTCAGTAGTAAAGCACAATGACCCTCTTGGAATTGGTACTATGCGGACCTTTGTGGTTACCACAAATGTTCTTGGTGTCGCACTTGTCATTCGCACGCTCGCTTGATTCTTGCTCACCTGAACCATGCTCGCTTGAATTTCACTTGCTTGTACCTGTAGCTCTTTGAGGTCCTGTTGGACCCACATTAGTACTGATCCTTTAGATGTCCCCACATGTCCTCTATGTGTTAGGTCCCCATAATACTAGTGATTCCCCCATTACTATTGTAGTTGTATCCCTTATTAATATTGTTGTGCCCCTATTGTCCCCATATTTTTATTACTGTTCCCCATAGAATCCATCTATTGTTATTTTTGTGCCTTTATATTATTATTGTTAGGTCGGCTTGGTTATATTGTGACCCCATAGACTCCTATATATAGAAAGGAGGTTTTTTCATTTGCATCATCAAAGAATTGTTCATTTATGTAATGTAAAAGAGGTTGCCCCCTCGAAGAGGTTGAATTCTAAGGCGTTGATCTATCTTTTCTATCTTTTTGTGAGTTGGTTTCATAACATTTGGTATTAGAGCTTTGGATTCTAGGGTTTCTCTGCTCCAAACAGGTCATCATGGAATTTGTGCTATAAATTTTTTTTCTGCGACATTTCATATGCTAAAACAAAAACCCATTTGGGCCGAACTCGCTATGAACCTCGGGTCCAAATTTTAGAGCTTTTCGTGCTATATTTGCGGAGATATGATCTGAGGAATTTGGCCTTTTTGCATACTCCCGAATTACATTCCAAACAGATGACCTTGGGAAAATCCTCATAACTTTTGTTTTGAGCATTAGATTAAAATTTGATAAGAAGTTACAGAAAGAGGACGAACTATAGTTTCCTATGTATATTTTTTAGATCCGAAGGTCAAAACAGTGACACGTGGCACTTCATACAAGTTCGCTCTTCTGAAAAGGTAAATAATCAGGTCATGTTGGGAGATTGTGCATAACTCTTTCTTGGAGAATATAAATTTGATCAGACTGGTGGCATTGGAAAGAGGATGCAAAGGGCTACTGGAGGTTGCAATTTCAGAACTAGATGATTTGAAATTACAAAGATACATCAAATTCAATATCAAGCTCCTACAAAGTGAAAAAGGGTTGTATTTTTTTTTAATTTTTGCATTAGCTTGGTTTGAAAAATTAGTTTGAAGGAATTGAAAGGGAATAGTAAAGCATTATTATCAGTAATTGATGCCCCAAGGAAAGAAAATGAAAACACCTAGTAAGAAATATGAAAGCTCTAGCATGACTCATGAACAAGAGGAAGAAATGTAACATGATATATCAAAATTACGAGACCAAGTGCAACAAATGTCACTCGCACAAAAAGTAACAAAATATAAGATGGATGGTTTAAAGAAAGATGTAGAAGCTAAGATGTATGGTGTGGAAGCTAATATGAATGACGCGGAAGCTAAGATGGACGATTTGAAGATAGATTTGAAGACAGACATGGAAGATTTGAAGACAGATTTGACAAAGTTTCTACAAGAAATGCTTACTAATGGTGAAAGGGTAGTAAGGGAAACTCATAATGGGAACAAAATAAATGTTAATCATGATTTCATAGACTCTAATTTTGGATTGAAGTGTTAGATACCTATACCAATAGGTTTCATATTTCATGATTGTCAAAGGAAGGTCCAAATATGCTCTGCTTTGATGATGCAAAGATCCCATATTTCCAAGAGAAGACAAGGTGTGTATATAAGCTTGATGTGGACTCAATTTTGATGGATGGTCCAACAGCCTAATCTGGATCATGCCATGTTTTAAATTTTCAGTTGTAGAATAGAGAAAGAATTCTGTCCAAACTGTTTAATCTTGGCAAACAAGTAGCTTAGGTAGAGAAGTAAGGCTCCCAACTGCTTAATCTGGGACCTTGGAAGCAATAAGGGTAGCATTAGATAGAAAATCATAAGGAAAAAGCCAGAGAAAAGAAAAGGCAAATAAGGGTCTACAAGTCTAAGTGCACCCTCCAAGAAGAAACAAAAAATGCTAGGCAAATAGATGGGTAGGCAGATGGGGTTGCTGAACTGTCCTTTCTTACAATTGAAGGTATGCTAACCTATTTCACAAAGCAAAATCAATGGATTGAGAAGATCTTCTTCTCCATCAGGTTGCAGCAAAACAAAGAAGCATGTCTAACCTCCCAATTTTCCCCTTTCCCATTCATTACTAACATCCCCTCATCAGTTGAGATTCATGGAAGAATTGGTGGTTTTATGGTGGTTCTTAGTCCTTTAAAAGCCACATTTCTTGTCTAAAAATATTTTCATTTTGATCTACTCCCTAAGCTAAGTTATTTTCAAATAAACTTAGTAATATCACCCCTCATCCACTCTTTCATCCACATTAATCCCTAACTTCTATTATATAATTCCCCTATGTTACCCTTTCCCTACTATTATAACACCATGGTGTATAAACCCCCAAGCATTGTATAAATACCCCTCCCCTTGGCATTATAGCCATATGTCCTCTGTCAGGGATCAAATGGACATCTGGTCAGTTTGAGAAACCTAAGCCTAACCCCCTTCCCCCTTCTGAATCCATTTTGACCCATTACACCTTCATTTGCTAAGAAAAACATATGAAAAACCCTTTTTACCCATAACCCGCTTCATTTGCAAAAAGCGCACAAAAACCCACTTTTCCATTTTATCCAAAGTATCGGCGCGGTAATATTTTTATTTCTATTTTACATTGAAAAACCATATAAACCCGCCGAAACCCAAAGTCCCGCTGGGCACGCCGTTCAAAAGAAAATAATATTTTATTACCTCCCCGCTGCCGTATCGTCCGCACTGTTCAGTGACCCGTCAACCGTCCGATTGGGTGCCTTTGATCGGACGGCCATTATGCATATCGGGTTGGGCCCGACGTCCGAAGATTAGCGCCCGAGAAACTGTCAGAGGGTGACGTCAGGCCTTTGCCACGCATCGCCCTCACAATTTCTCGGGTCGCCCTCTGACAAAACCCCGACCGTATCTAAGGCGGTCTGAGAAAAAAACCATTACCGCTTATCATTTACCGCCGGTTCTGTTATGCCTGCATCATCACCACGTCGGACCCACGTCAGTGCCACCCCGCCGCCGCGTCAGCACTCTTGTCTGCCCCTGCGTTGATATGTTTGCCACCTCATTATCCCCGTGGACCAATCACAGCTTGCCACATCACCTGGTGATGTCATGCTGACGTCACCCGACCTTGACCCCACCTAATGACGTCATGCTGACGTCATCCCAAAAACGCGCCAATATGCCAAAAATCCATATTTTAGCCAAAAATGCGTGTTTTTTTTCCACTTTTGCCAGAGCAACTATTGATTTTCCTGCATGCATTTTACGACCAAATCAGCGCCAACCTGCACAACTCGATTCTGAAATCGTGGGCGCCTCCGTCGTACCTGCATTTGCAACTGTTATCGACAATTCGCAAGGTATCTCTCAAAATTGTTCCCTGCACCTAGTTTTATCCATACTTCTGCAAGCAAACTGTTTAAGAGAGTGTAAAACACCGAAATCACCATTAAGCATCCAGTGACCTGCACTCATTTCCAACTAGGAAGGCAATAAACCTTCCGCCAAACCTGCATTTGACCAAATTGACCTGAATTCACAGGTAGTTCGCGCAGTCGTGAACTAGAAACCTCCATTACATAAATTCACCATAGAAACACTCTAGTCACTCCTACTACTATTTTTATCAGTCCTATAAACGGTATTTCAATTGCTGTTTGCTCAATTCGCCCTCTGTTCCCTACAATTCACATTTACATTGTAAAGAAACTCCTCTGCGTTCTTCTGCTCACTCAAAATAGTTTACATACAATTCAGAAGCCTTACTAGCCATGGAAACACCAATAGCCTTGAATATCCAGCCTCTGAATGCCCCTCAAAGGGAGTTAGAATGGAAAGCCCTGGGAGATGTAGATTATCAGATGATAGACTGGTTCCCAATGGGTTCTAAGTTTAATATCCACATGCTAAATGAATTGAAAGCCCAACACCTTGGTGGAGCTGATATTTTAGGGATTTGGGACTCAAATTTGCCCATTTACAACCTCCCTCAAGTCAATGCCCTTCCAGAATTGATCCACAAGTGCCAGGAATGCTATGATCCATGCCAAAGAGCTGTTCTCAGTCCTACAGGCTCAATCTTGTTCCATATCACCCCAGAAACCATAAACGAGATGCTGCATTTCCACTCTGCAAGGCCATTGACCCCTCTCTCCATGCTGGACTTAGTAAAGAAGGGGAGTAATTTGTTAAGTGCCCAGATCATCAAAATTAATCAGTTATTCATACAGCCAAGCTCTGAAACTATGAGGACTCCTCCCATTGGATATCCCTACCTGAATGACTTGGGAAGAATGCTGGTGGATTTGATCAACTACGTTTTGGGGTACAGGGGAATTGAGGATGTTGATGACACTATAATGGCAATGCTGTCCATATTTTCTCCTGGAAAGCCTCCAGCTGTACACTATGTCTATGCCACCTATATTGCAGAAAAGATCCATGAACAGCTAATGAATCTACAAAGGGAAAGGGTGTTCAGATACACCTCATACATCTACCACCTGTTCTTGTTTTATCAACCAGACAGTTTCTCCATTCCCCTCAAGAAACTTAATGCCCAGGGGAATCCAAGGTCAGTTGTGTTTTGGACTTCAGTTTTTCATGATGTTTCTAAATCACCATACACATACTGTGAATTCATAGACCTATTCATTCACCCAGCTATGACATTGCTGTATGGTGTCCCTCCTCCAAGGTTGACTGATGACATGCAAAGAATTCTCCATCTCTCCAAAGCCTATAGCATTGGTGATTGGTAATTTTACCAACACCACACAGTAATCAGAATATATGGCTGTGAATTGGACCCTTACAGGCTGCCAAGGTATGTCCCTATGAGACTTTTTGCCCTAGAATACTTCAGGTAGTTTGGAAATGCAGACTGCTTCCATTTCCAAAGTAGGAATAAGAAGGTGCAGCTGAAGGTAAGGAACCAGCTAGGCCCTTTTCTATACAATAAAAGAGAGGAGGGATGGAAGGAGGCAGATATGATCTTAGAGGGCTTCAAATTGCAAACCAGTTTCAAATGGACACCTTATGACCCTAATCATTTTATCTCCCTCAGAAGGACAAAATACAAATTGGGTAACTATTCACATGTTAGGCTGCCCCATGTTGAAAAATATGCAAATTCTTTGAGCTGGAAAGAGGGCACTCTAGAAGAGCCAATCTCTAGAGAGCAGATGCTAGAGAGAGAGGCTAGGAATATGCAAAAAGAGGCTGACTTGGAAACTTGTGGACAGGTTTCCTTATCATATCAAAGGCAACTTGGAGCAGCTGCCTCTTCTTCAACAACACATCAGCAAGCTGCCATGGACACTCAATAGACATCCAGCAAAGGCAAAGAAAAGAAGGTGGAGCAAGAGCAACCACCTCCCATGACTGAAGAGCAAACAGAAAAAGAGGTGGAACAGCAAGAAGAAGAACAGTAGCAGGAAGTACATCAACAGCAGCAGCAGCAACAACAAGAAGAACAAAGACAGGAGCAGCCTGTACAGCAAGAGCAGAGAGTGGAAGCCCCAAAATCCACTGAGCAACAGCCACAACAAACTGTGCCTCCAAGGCAGGAAACATCAGCTGAAACATCAATCCTCCAAACTCCACAAAAGGAGGATGTAAGCAGAAAAAGAGACAGAGAGACTCCCCTTACAACATCGACAACTTATGGGGAGAAAAGACAGAGAATAAATCCTTTCTCAGAGGAGGAAATGCCAATGGGACAGTCTTTGGGCATGGGCCCACCTAGCAGGGAAGTATCCGCAAGTTCCTTCCAAGAGGAACAGAATAGAACAGTGGGAGGAGAAGTCAGCTCCTCAAGCCAGCAGAGAGAAGGTGAACTGAGCATCAAACAGCAGTTCATTGACATAAAGAGGAGGAATGAGCCAATAAAGATACAACTATACAATCATTTGTTGAAAATGGCTCCCACTAACCAATAAAGACTGATGTCTGCGTATGATGTTAGTGAAGGCAAAATGATCATGAGTCATTTTTTGCCAGCTGTAGCACAGCCCCAGTCCCCTGCAGATTATATAAGGACCAATCTTGAGGTCCTTGCCAAGGACATCCACCCGATGGACAAAATTGAATTACATAAGCAAACGGGTAAGATGGTATATGCCTCCTTGGCAGACAAGACATTGGATAATTATAGGCTAGAAAATAGCCTTAATAATACAGAAGCCCAACTTGAGTTGGAGAGAGCATCCTCTCAAGCAAAGGACAACAGAATTAGGTCCTTAGAAGATATAATCATAGAAATTGGGCATGATGCCAAGGATATCAAGGGCATACAAGAGATATTGAAGTTTAGGGACGCAGACATGGCAGCTTTGAGGAGAAAGATCAAAATTCCAGCCACAATTCACCCTCAAACAGATGAAGTTGCCCAGGAGAGGCATGATCAAGATGCCACAGCCTTGCTGGTGTCTCTATATAACTAGCTAATCCAGACTCAAGAAAAGCTGGGAGAATCAGAGGCTGCACAGGCAGCATTGCAGGCAGCTTTGAAGCAAAAAGAAGAAGGTCAGACCTCCTAGCCTCCTCCTGAAATAATTAACCTTGAGGAAGCTGCTCCAATTACTGTTCCTCCTCCTCAACAAACAGGACAGGCAGCACCATCCACCTCAGCACCACCACCAACAACAGAACAGGCCCCAAGCCTGGACATGCAAAAGCTGAGAAATGAGATCCAGGCCTTGGAAGCATAAATGACAGAACTAAATGAGGCCAGGGAGAAACTAGCCAAGGTAAATGAAATATATGACAAATCCAAGCAGACTGTGGCAGAAAAGGGCAGGGAAATAAAAGCCCTCAAAGACAGGATAAAGGAGCTAGAAAAGGAGCTCCAACTGGATAAAGTAGTGGCTGAGATCAAGACAGTGCTATGGGCCAATATTGGCCAGTCTATTACTGACCAATGGCAGTATATTGACACAATCCATGAGCAGTTGGAGCTCATTGCAAAAGCACAGAAGGAAATTCAGAGATCAAGGGCAGCTCTAGGCAATATGCCTGAAGTTGCCACCAGGATGATCAATGTGCTCAATAATATAACAAGTTCTCAGTTATCAACTATGGGAATTTCTAACAGGACTGAGACTATTTTGTTGATAAAAAGGGTCCTTACACTGAGAAACTTAGTGCAGACATTGGAGAGAAGGACCCAAGACATGCAGACCGAGGTGAACAAATTTATGGAAAAATTTGTGGTATTACAAAACAGAGGTCTCCCTGGCTTACTGAACAGTGCAGGAAGACTGCTTACCCATGAGCAGTATGCCAAGAGGGTCAATACATTTTCCACAAGTCAGATCACTGAAAGGCCCAGCACCTCAGAAGAAACAGGGCCAGCTACAGGACAAAGTCTCTACAACAGAGTAGAGAATTTATTCTTTATAATGAATGAAATTAATCACCTGTTTGAAGTGCCTCCTAACTTCTATAAATACACAGAGGCAGATGAGACTATGGATGCAATTCTTAGGCATCAACTGCCCACTCAGGAATGGTGGACTAAGGCAATACAGATGATCTTATAGATCAGGAAGCCATTCACTAAGTTTTTTTTATCAAAAATACAAGGTGGCATGCACAGGAAAAATTAATAAAATCAGCATGCATAAAAGGTGAAAGCTGAGCCAACTCAGCAGAACTTTCGACCAGCAGGTCAAGATGGACAGCTACAGGTGACAGGGCCAAAAAGTTACAGCAGAGCATCCACGAAAGCGCATTTTCCAGCATTTAAAGCAGATCTTTCCAACCGACTCGGTGGCCTCCAAAGGCCAAAATATCTTCTGACTGATAGAAATGAACATTTATGTTGTATTAAAGGCAGCAATAACTTCTTATCTGTTGTTCTGTACAAAGTTGTTGAAACATTTATTTCTCAGATGACTCAACGCCTTAGATATTTTGTATTACCATTTTTATATATTTGCCTCTCGCATAAGCTTGCAGGGGTTGTTGTTGATTTCTTTTGAAGAAGTTCCTATGCTGTAATCTTTGCAGAGTTTAATAACAGAAGTGATGGAATTTCTAAAGTTCTGAGTTATTTGAATGCGTTCATGGTGTTTTGTTGAAGTCTGCAGGATCCCTGTGCATCTCATATACAATAAGTTTTTTGTAACTCCCTTCGTTTTGTGTTTCAATCTTTTACAACCCATAAATGTTTCTAAGTTCTTAGTATTTAGCAGCAAAGAAAAAGGATAGCCTTCAGGATTTATTCATGGAATACCCTGGGCTCAATCTATGTTGTTAATGAATGTTTTTCCTCAGTTATAATCTTGACAAGTGTAATTCTTAATTGCTATACTTTCAGAATATATCTTTCACAGTGACCCTTGTTTCAGGAATTCAAGTTTGCTCCTGAGCAATACATTTCACTTTCATAGCATTAGCTTATTGGAAAATTTTTAATTGCTTTCCATTGGCCAAACATGCATCATCATACATCATCACTTAAGCTTTAAATTTTGTTTGTTGGGATACCCAATAGGCCCTGCAGTCTGAACATCCCCACTGAAGCATTTCAAACACTTCACAGCTCTAGACTCCATTGCCCAATGAAATACAACTGTCTAAACATTACATCTTAGTTATTGAAAGATACCCTTCAACCAAAACATAAACAAAAACCTGAGCATAATAGCTAGCCTAAAATACTATCATAACAGAGACAAATCATAAAGAGAGAGCCCTCTCTGATTACAGTTTGGCTAGAAACTGTAATCCAAAGATTGGTTAGTGGTTACCCCGACCGTATTCCCTTGGGAGTCATAGGGAACAACCTGGGTGATAACATGAAGAACCACCATATTCCAGAAATCAATATGAGGAAGTTTTATGGCAAGGATCCCACAACATGGATACTATAGATGGGGCAATTTTTTGATCTCCATAATGTGCAAAACACACAAAAGGTACGTATTGAAACTTTATATTTGGAACCAAATCAGTTTGTATGGTAACAATGATTTTCCTCTCGTAAAAAAATTGTCACTTGGGCAATTTTTATGGAAGAAATGACAGAACATTATGAGGATACAAAAATCAACATCTTTTTTAGCCAATTGATAAGTCTCAAACAAAAGGGTTCAATGATGGAGCACATTGAGGACTTCCAAAAATTGAACATAAGGGTAAAAGATATTCCGAAGGAGCATAGGATTGATGTGTTCTTAGGGACTTTAAAGGATAATATCCAACATGAGGTTCACCTTTGGGAACCTGATTCATTGGAGAAGGCATTCAGGTTAGCAAGAAAAATGGAAAGCAACATTATGGCAACCAAGAAGCCTACCGCTCACAACTATAAAGATGGAAGTGTTGTTGCCCCTAGCCTTCTAGAACCCATAAGGTTGACACCACAACAATTGGAAGAAAAAAGAGAAAAAGGGCTTTGTTACAGTTGTGATAGAAAATACACTAAAGGTCATAGGTGTGCTAAGAAGAAATTATTCTAAATAGATTGTGACGAGGAGGAAGAAAAGGAACAAGAAATGTCAAAAGAAGAGGATATACTCCGGGAACAAACCCTAGATAAAGAAGTAATGAATCCAACCATATCTTGTAATGCATTGGTTGGAATTACCACTTCTCAAACTATCAAGATAGAAGGACATATCAAGAAGAAATAGGTAATAGTGTTGATTGATTCAGGAAGTACCCACAATTTTATTCATTGTAAGATAGCAAAAGAATTGAATTGCTTCCTATATCCAACACTGAAGTGTGAAGTGATGGTTGCAAGTGGAGGAACCATAAATTGTTGTGGAAAGTGCCATAATATCAAGCTATCCATGGGAGAATATGTATTGAATAGCCCAATTCTTTCCATTCCAACGGGAGATGCTGATGTTGTACTAGGAGTCCATTGGCTACAATCCTTGGGTACAATAGCTTTTAATTTTCAAGAACTTTTCATGAAATTTTCTGTGGAAGGAAAGGAAGTTGAATTAAAGTGTATTGTAGGGAAATTGGGAAAGATAATTAGATCTAATGGTATGACAAAGCTTCTAAAAAAGGAACAACGAGGTGTAATTGCACAATCATGTTTGCTAGATGTTTCCACATAGAAATCATCTATTTATCTAGATCTCCAAAAAGTCTTGGACAATCATTCCAAGGTATTTGAGACTCCCAAAGGTCTCCCACCTATTCGTGATCATGATCATGCTATTCATTTGATTCCAGGAAGTGCTCCTCCAAACATAAGGCCGTACAGATATCCCT
Organism: Pinus tabuliformis; assembly: GCA_031772625.1. Lineage (NCBI taxonomy): Eukaryota > Viridiplantae > Streptophyta > Pinopsida > Pinales > Pinaceae > Pinus > Pinus tabuliformis. The sequence continues at coordinate 779,256,735 of CM062811.1, forward strand.
ATGCCCAAAAGAGTGAAATTGAACATATGATTGCAGGAATGTTAGGGGATGGTATAATTCAACCTAGTCAAAGTTCTTTCTTTGCTCCAGTAGTATTGGTGCACAAGAAGGATGGATCGTGGCACATGTGTCCAGATTATATGGAGCTCAACAAGCTCACTATTAAAGATAAGTTTCCCATTCCTGTCATTGGCGAATTATTGGATGAATTGCATGGATCAATTTACTTCACCAAGTTGGATCTTCATTCAGGATATCATCAAATCAGAATGAAGACTGAAGACATTCTGAAAACAACATTTAGAACTCATGAGGGTCATTATGAATTTTTGGTCATGCCTTTTGGCCTTACCAATGCACATTCAACATTTCAAGGTTTGATGAATTCAATTTTCAAACCATTCCTTAGAAAATTTGTGTTAGTATTTTTTGATAATATACTAATCTACAACAAGTCTTGGAAGGATCATGTTGAACATGTTGACAGGGTGCTACAACTATTGGAGGAGAAACAATTATATGCAAAAAGATCCAAATGTTTCTTTGGAGTACAAGAGGTGGAATAATTGGGTCATATTGTATCTCATGAAGCAGTTAAGGTAGACCCTAACAAAATTAAAGCCATTAAGGAATGGAAAATCCCCACATCCATAAAGCATATGCGAGGATTTCTCGGGTTGACCGGGTATTATCTCAAGTTTGTTAAGAATTATGGGAAAATAGCAACACCTCTAACAAAATTATTGAAGAAAGATGCATTTTCATGGACTCCAGAAGCAAAAAAGACCTTCAAACATCTTAAAGAGGCAATGTGTCAAGCACCAGTCTTAGCTACATCGGACTTCACAAAAACCTTTACTGTGGAATGTGATGCTTTAGGAAATGGAATTGGTGTTGTTTTAATACAAGATGAAAGACCCATTGCTTTCGAAAGTCGTCCAATCAAGGGAAAGTATTTACACAAAGCTATTTATGAGAAGGAAATGTTGGAAATACTACATGCACTTAGGAAATGGTGACCCTACCTAATGGGAAGACACTTCAAGGTAAAAATGGATCATGATAGCCTTAAATACTTTTTAGAAAGAATATTATCCTCTGAAGAGCAACAAAAATGGGTCACAAAGATGTTGGATTATGACTTTGAAATCATCTACAAAAAAGGGAAGCAAAATGTTGTGGCAGATGCACTCTCAAGAAAGGATGAGGATGTGGAAGCATTCTTGTGCACCATTTCTATTATCCAACCAGATTGGATAAACGAAGCAAGGGAGGAATGGAAGAATGACGAAGAAGTGTGGGCACTTATTCGAAAGTTACAACAAGATTCTAGTACATCTGATACATTTAGATGGAAAAATGATTTGTTATGGTACAAAGATTGCTTATACCTCTATGAGAATTCCCAACTCAAAAAAATCATTGTTCTGGAATTGCACACTTCTCCCTTAGGAGGGCACTCAAGATTTTTAAAAACTTACCACAGGGTTAAGAAGGAAATTTTTTTGGATGGCCCTAAATCAGATATTCAGAAGTTTGTGGCGAAATTTTTTGTTTGCCAACAAAATAAAGTTGAAACAATTAAGACCCCATGTCTATTACAACCTTTATCCATTCCAAGCCAACATTGGGAGGAGGTTTCAATGGATTTTATCACAGGTTTACCCAAGTTTGAGAGAAAGTGTGTCATCATGGTGGTAGTTGACAGACTTACCAAGTATGCACACCTTTGTGCATTATCACATCCATTTAAAGCCAATATAGTTTCTACTGCATTTATGGAAACAATTCAAAAGCTATCTGGAAACCCAAAGAGTATTGTAAGTGACAGAGATCCCATTTTCACTGGAAATTTTTGGACATAATTATTTTCTTGTCTTGGTACTCAGTTAGCTCATAGCTCATATTATCATCCTCAATCTGATGGGAAAACTGAGATAGTAAACAAATGTTTGGAAGGATATCTTTGTTGCTTTGTATCTGATAAACAGACACAATGGGTCAAATGGTTGCCTCTGGCTGAATGGTGGTACGACACTTCCTTCCATACTACAACAAAAATTACCCCATTTATGGAACTTTATGGATATCAGCCACCATCCATCACATCATATTAAGAGAAAATTCTAAGGTTCAAGCAGTGGAACATCACATCGAGCATCAAAAACAAGTTCTCCAACTCTTAGTGGATAACCTCGTGTTGGCGCGGAATAGAATGAAACAACAGGTAGATCAACATCACAAAAAAATAATTTTTGATGTAGGTGACTGGGTATTCCTATGGCTACAACAATGTAAACAAATGTCCCTCAAGCAAGCTAAGAAGGATAATAAATTATCACCAAAGTATTATGGTTCATACAAGGTGTTGCAAAAGATTGGTACTATGGCATACAAATTAGAGCTTCCTATAGCTTCTTGAGTGCACCTAGTTTTCCATTTTTCATGTTTAAAGAAGGTTATAGGTGACAAGCTCCCAGTTCAAACAATATTGCCAAAACTTGACAAGGAAGGAAAAATTATATTGGAACCGGAAGAAATCACAGAAACAAGAACTTGACAACTACGAAATCCATCAATTTTGGAGTATCTCATCAAGTGGAAGAACTTGTTCGCTGAAGATTCCACATGGGAGGATGAGAATTTTATACAGAAGCATCTAGAACTACTCAAGCATTGAGGACAACACTTTTTTGAAGGAGAGGGGCATGTTAGGGCCCTATAATACTAGTGATTCCCCCATTACTGTTGTAGTTGTATCCCTTATTAATATTGTTGTGCCCCTATTGTCCCCATATTGTTATTACTGTGCCCCATAGAATCCCTCTATTGTTATTTTTGTGCCTTTATATTATTATTGTTAGGTTGGCTTGGTTATATTGTGATCCTATAGACTCCTATATATAGAAAGGAGGTTTTATCATTTGCATCATTGAAGAATTGTTCATTTATGTAATGTAAAGGAGGTTGCCCCCTCGAAGAGGCTAAATTCTAAGGCATTGATCTATCATTTCTATCTTTTTGTGAGATGGTTTCATAACACTATTACTAAGCACATAGTGTCACTGATCTCATCGATGTCCCCCGCAGTGAGGACCATCCATAGAAAATTTTAGGGGCGAATGTTCGCCCTTTGGCGAAATTAAGGGGTTTTAAATTTTTAGTGGGCGAATATTTTGTATCATAGTACATTTTTACAGATCACCTCAAATAGCCCACCTTATTTTAAGGGAGAGGGTAAAAAAGGTAAATTTAGCCCTTGAAATGAGGAGTTACAACCTTCCATTCGCCCATTTTCAAGAATAGGTTTTATTTAAGTGAATCCATTCGCCCATTTTCAAGAATAGGTTTTATTTAAGTGAATCCTATGGGCCAAAGGCCCAAATACCATATTTATAAAAGAGGTATGGTAAATTAACAAAAATATAAATAAATGAGAGATATGGTAAATAAATAAAACATTTTTTATATTTACTCTATAAGTCACCTTATATACATGCAAGGGTGTAAACAAATAAAAATATAAGTAAAGTGGAGGTATGGTAAATAAATAAAACGTCTTTTTATACTTACTCAAAAGGTATGGTAAATAAATACAAATATAAATAAACCAGTATTTTTATACTTACTCAAAGGTATGGTAAATAAATAAAAATATAAATAAACCAGACGCATGGTAAATAAATAAAACCTCTTTTTATATTTAGTCCATAACCCTTGTTCTATTTATGAAGGCTCAAGAAAGAGGTTTTATTTAAGTGAATCCTATGGGCCAAATACCATATTTGTAAAAGAGATATGGTAAATTAATAAAAATATAAATAAACGAGAGGTATGGTAAACAAATAAAACATTATTTTATATTTACTCCATAATTCACCTTATATTTACGAACACTCAAAAAATGCGTTATATTTAGGTGAAACCTATGGGCAAAATACTATGGGACAAATACCATGGACTAGATTGTTATTAATACCATGCAAAAAAAACATTATTAACCCTAATATTAGTATTAATAAAAATAAAAATGGCACATGGTATTGACCCATGGTATTCACCAAAATGGCACATGGTATTGACCCATGGTATTCACCTGGAATGTAGCCTATTTAAATGGGGGAATTAAACCAGCATAGATCCATCTTTACTCTGGATCTACTAACCCCCAAGAGGTATCAAATATCGTGATATGCAAACTAGCATAGAGTGAAAAAATATTTGATGCGATCAAGAGTAAAAATGGATGTTGTAATTTAATGTATGTTAAACATTTTAGCTTGGTTAAAATAAAAAATAAAATAAAAATCAACTATTAATTTTATTAATTTTTATAAATTACTAATAGTAATTTGTAAGCTCCAGGTTTATGATAACCCATGGTATTGACGCGTGGTAATACCATGGTATTCATGTGAGCATAGACTATTTAAAGGTGAAATTCTATCATCTTAGATCCATCTTAATTTTTGCTACCAAGTGTTAAGAGGGATAAATAGATTTCATCCCCCTAAGAATGGAAGATGTGGAGTTAAGATGGATATAGGTTGGTTTTTATGATAATGGAGATATTAAATAGACTTAGGAAATTATATTGTAAAAACATCTTAAGGTGAATGGTTAAAGCATAGACATTGGACAAGTATATTTATATACTTCTATTTTAAACTGAAACAAATCCAGGGCTAAAAGGAATGGATTGATTGCACTAGCCATCCTTCTATAACTTTCCAACATATGCTGGAGTAAACAGATTGTAATTTGGGTAATTTTTCTAATTGCAAATAGGAACATACTTGTGTATTGGAAAGGTGGTTACGAGGTCCCTAGAAGTGATGAATTTGAATTTTTCTTGGTTTTATATATAGTATTAGGTTTTTTCTCATGCTTTCTGTGAATGGCCGGGTGAATTTTATCCTACACCCACTAGGTTATCGATATGTAATTTCGGTAATTTTGATTTCAAAAGGTATTTTAAATAAATGCAATGATTTCATTTGTGTATTCAATAAACACAAGATTTTATAATTGAGTAAAATATTTGCCATGCCTGGTCAGAGGTTCGCCAAAAAAATTATATATACATATGATATTATTGATAAAATCGCCTTCCATTTTTCCTATATACCATGGAGATTCACCCATTTATTATACATGTAAATTTAGGGGGGGTTCTTAAAATTTTCTCTGGCCGACCATCGATTCAATGCTGGAGGTCTTGTTAGACTTCCCCTTCTTTCGTACACCTCCAGTGGTGGGTTTCTTCCTCTTCTTTAGGATGAAAGGAGATTCAATATCTTCTATATCCTTAAAAGGGTCTACTCCAACCTGTTCTGGTTCCTCTGTGTCCGGTTCATCTTCATTCATGTGCTCCAACTTATGCATGATATTATTCCCAAGGTCCACAGTGACCTTTTGAGGCACCCTATTTGTGTCTTCCTTCAACATACCTCTTTTGGCCTTCATTGTTTTGTTGGTACTTGCCTAGTCTCCTTGAAATTACTTGTTGGGGTCTAGCCATATGCTTGACCAGTTAGATATTACTGAAAAAATATCATTCTCTGTGACCAAATAGGGCAACTCATACCATATGCCCTCTACATCTTTCTTCGCCTGTATGTATATGTTGTGGAAATATGCTTTGAAGTTCACTATTCTGTGATATTGGTTAAGTAACACTGGTGATAGCCATTTCTTCTAGCTGACCAATGTGCGCATACCCATCTCAAACAACACCCAAAATAATTTATTCTCAATCACCAAACTTGGGTCCTTCAACACCCACAGTGAATCATACCTCATGGCTTCACACAAGTCTAGGTCGACAGTAGGGAACTACAACTCATCAAGGATTCTCTAGACTATCAAAGAAATCAAAAGAAACAACCATGCATAATGGAAGGGTTTCCCATCTTCTCAGGCCTAAGGAAAATCATACAGAAACTCATGGTAGAGGTATCCTACCCAATTGAATTTCACCCCTTGGCTGCACTACGCAGCCAACCGAATTACTGGGGATGATACCTTATCTGCCTTACACTTCCTCATAATCTTACTAGGAAAAATGGATGCGGAAAATGCAACATCCTTATCAGAAACCAAGCTTACAATGTACCCTCGCAACTTCTTGAAGACATTGAAGTCTTTCTTTACTTGGTCTGTGAGCTTATTTTCTTGACACTTGCCCACAAAAGTGTTGTCCAGGTCTGCTCCTACACATGGTAGCGCGGTGATCCTCTTGATCAACATAGCGTCAATTGGGATCCTCTCCCCAAGCCATAAGACTCCATCGTGCACCAAAGGCAACAATTGTCGCACACATACTCTATTGATGTTGTTGCAGCCAAAATGAGACATAATCAACATGTTTAGTAAACCGGTGCAGTAAATCCTATCTGCCCACGTCATTGGTTCTACCCTTGTTACACCAGTCTCCTCATAATATACCATCTTCAAGTATTTACTTGGCTCAAAATGAGGGAATTTGGCCCTGTCCGCCAAATCCCAAACCTCCATGCATAGTTGCGGTACCTACACCAACAATTCTCCTTCAAAGGGCACATCTTCAGGTAGCAAAGTCGTACAAATGGAAAATTACATTGCATCAGGGTCCTTTGTCACCTTAGCAGTCTGGCTTCTTGGTAGCATATATGGAGGTAACTATGAGATTGGTTTGGCCTCATCGACACTTATGTCCTCAACTCTTGTCTCAAGTTATTCCTCCTCTAAGTCAATCGAATCCATTCGTTGCTTCTTTTCCCCTTTATCCAACTTTTCCTTACTCCTCTGCTCAACAGACACCTTCCTAGGTGACTTCCTTATCAGTGACTTCTACACTTTCTTCTGTTTCTTTACTGCTGCTGCTTTTGTTAGTTCTACCATTGTTGCTGCTACTCCGACAACTGTGGGCTTTAGTCTCATTGATATAGGAGCTATGGGGTGTGTAGGAGGAGTAGCAGTAAAGATGTTTGTTAATCCTTGTTCCAAAAATCCCTAGTAGATGTCCTGCCAATCCTCACCAGACATGCAACACTTCTCTCGGCTCATACTGAGGAACAAAAGCTCACAAAATTTCTTTAAGAGGAAAAGTGCCCGAATGTAGAGCAGGAGGTCATATTTATAGCTAAATTCAAATTCAAATTCCTTGAATGCCTTTAGATATTCCTCATAAATGAGAATTTGGTGGTAAATTTTCATAGATATGCTCCTTAAATACACTTCCCTCGCTCCCTTTAATGGAAAAATCGTGGTCAAATCAATTGTAGATTTTCCAACGGTCACATTTTTGGCAGGATGCACTGGACACTCCCTTATGACACAGCTACATTATCGTAGTTGTCTCCACCTGTGCCATCTCCCTAAACATTGCATAACCCTCCTTCTTTGATGGAACCATTTCTCAAAAGAGTAGTTTATAATCCTGCGCATCCTATCAGTTGCCTGAAGGACTAAGACTTCCCTACTATCATATAGTCATTTCATCCTTGTAGGGGTGGTATCATCCCTATATAACTTCAATATGCTTCCATTAATCCTTCCATGAAACAAATCCCCGTTCAACTTGGGGAGCTGAACTACGCCACCATCTGAAATATCCTTGATCACATAGGGTCTCGATGAATGCATCTGAAACTTCCTAGGAAATTTTGTGGACTTTATTTCACACATCAAGACCAAATATCCATTCCTAAAAGTGTGTTGTTTAATGTGGTGATCATGCTACACTTTGCCCTAGATTTTTGTACTTGCTGATGAAAACCATCCAAAAGGAGTTCCTCCTCCAGCTCAAGCAGTTGCGCTAAGCGTTCATCCATGTAGTCGTGATTTTCCATCTCAATTATTGTTGCGATCCTTAGGCTAGGCATGATATACTCCATTGCCATCACTGCTTATCCATATACCAGTCTAAACGGTGTTTGCCTCGTCAATTTATTACAAGTTGTCCTATATACCCAAAGAACTGTCGGTATGTGCACATCCCAATCATTTCTATTGACATTGTAGGTCTTCGTTAAGGCATTCTCCAATATTTTGTTAAAATTTTCGACATTTCCATTTTCCTGGGGATGATAAAACATGTGCTTTTGATGGTGCATTCGAAAATATTCTGTCAACACCTTAATGGTTTCTTTCAAGAAGTATGAACCTCGGTCACTCATCAAGATCTTCGAGCATCCAAACTGTGACAAAATATACTTGAATATAAACTTCATAGTAGTTTCCATGCTACAATCCTTCACGAGCTATTCCTTAGCCCATCTGGCCAAGTAATATGTCGCAATGATAACATAACGTGCACCTGTCTTCTTCCCTGGGGGATTAATTGGTCGAATGAAGTCAATTGCCCATTTATCAAATGCTTGCAGTGTGACTTGTAGATTTAAGGGAAATTCATCCATTCACGATGGTATTCGCTTCCTCTGACATACATAGCACGCACTACGATACTCCTTAGAATCTTTATGTACTGTAGGCCACCATAATCCTTCTCGCAGAATCTTCTACGTAGTTTCCATACCTACATAGTGCTCTCCTGTGACACCACCATGTGCTTTAGCCAGAATACTGCGCTGTTCATACTCAGGTACCTATTGACACAAAACTTCATCCAACCCCATATTATATAAGTGTCCTGCAATTACTGAAAAATCTACGGCCCTGAATACGACTTCCTTCTTTTGCTATGTTGTGTATCCTTCAAGAGCTACGCCAGTAGACAGAAAATAAATAATGTCCGCAAAATTTTCATCAAAAACTATGAGAGTGAAGAGCTGCGTGTCAGGTAACCCTTCATCAATATTAGTGGGTTCTTCACCATTCTCGATCCTAGAGATGTGATCAAGTCCATAATTCAACCTCCCTAGCTTAACTATCACTTCAAAATCATACTCCTGGAAGAGAAGCAACCATATACAGGTATTTCCCCCCAAGACAGGCTTATTGACCAGGTATTTTAATGCAGAATGATCCGTATACTATTTAAAAGTATGCACCTAGGGGATAATGCCTAAATTTTTGTAGTTCATATACCATGACCAATCGTTCTCATTCTGTGGTTGAATAGTTTCTTTTTGTGCTAGATAGTTTCCTACTTCCCATGGAAATCAGATGGTTAATATCTCCTTCACTTGGTTGAGTTAAAACAACTCCTAATGCGATACAAGATGCATCCACATGCACATGAAATTCCTTCTTCCAATCTGGGAATACTAGGATTGGCGCAATAACTATCTTCTCCTTAAGAACATTTAAGATCTTCAGATAGTCATCATCTTAGCAAAACATAGCATCCTTTTCCAACAACCTCTCCATTGGTGCAGTGATATGCACATATGCCTTTATGAAATTCTTATAATATCCTCAATGACCTAAAGTTATGCATAGTTTCTTTACATTCCTGGGTGGATCCAAATTGATAATTACAACAATATTGGCAGGGTCTACAGAAAATAAATTCCATAAGGTACACATAAAATACATTTCTTCAAATTCAAGGAAATCTGATACTTCTTGCATGTATCTAACATTAGGCACAAACTAGGAACATGTTTCTTAACTAGCCCAAAATCTGTCCAATCGTCGAAGTAGACCTCTAGAAACTTGTGAATAAATTCCTTGAATGCTGCAAGTACCACCCTTGAAAATATTGTAGAGGAATTTTTTAGTTTGAAAGACATAGGTATATTGGAATGAACCCCACTCTGTAGCAAAGGTAGTCTTGCTTCTATCCTCTGATGCAATCTTAATTTGGTGATATCTTGAAAATCCATCTATGAACGAATAAGCCTCCCGTCCACCAATGTTTTATAGAACTTCATCTGTAAAAGGAGTAGGAAAGGGGTCGTGTCTGCATGCATCATTTAACTTCCATAGATCTACCCAGATCCTTATATCACCATTTATTTTATTTTCCTGGACCACTAGTGGATTGACCCATTTCGATTCTTCTACTGGCTCAATTATACCTACTGTGAGCATCTTATCCAACTCTTCTCTTGCCTTTTCCTTGTACTTGGGATTTAGTTGATATGGGTGCTGCTTAACTGGCTTCACATATGGCTTTAAATTGATCTTCATCATACCCAAATGACCTACTGTACACTTCAATTCAGAGAAATTTGTTGGAAATAAGTCCTAATATTTGTGAAATAATTCAACAACCTTGCCTAGCATGTCTTCATCCCAATAGTCACCAATATGTACGAATTTTGGTTATGCTTCTAAGCCAATATTTACTTCTTTTGTATTTATTGGCTGTGATATATTAGGGATATTTTAATAAGGTCCTGAAACTTCGCAGTCCCCCTGACTCAGGAATATTGATATTTCACAGACCCTCATTTCCTTCTTCCGTAGTAACATTGTAGCATTCCAAAGAATGTTGTAGCTGTGCACTCCAGTCAAGCTACATCCAAGTTATAGGTTCTATTGGTGTTCAAAATATCACTGTCTTAATCTCCTAAAGTGCCCCATCAATGCATTTGAACCTGTCTTCAAAGTTGAATGTCAGTAGGAAACTCTCCTTCATTTCATCCTAATCAGTAGTCTCGTGTCACAACTCCGTCTTTGAATAGCAGTTCGTTGGTATAACATTTAAGGTATGAATAAATCTATGTACCCACTCTGGTTGAGGTACCTCACCTCAAGCCTTAGTCGATTGAGCTAGATGTTCACGCAGGTCATCCTTACCTGTGTACTTTTCACTGAGTTGTGTTGTTGCGGAGCCAAATCTTAATCTCATCAGTCTGTGATATTCCTTCCAATCAACAATATTATCCTTGTGGGTTCCACATCATCTTGTAGGTGTAGCTCTTAAAGTTAAATCTAGAGCTTAGAACCTGTGCTCCTATAGTACATCTCTTTCAAAATTGTCAAGAAAACATTGACATCATCTAGCCCATCATAATAAGGAATTTTAGGTACCTCAGTTGATATAAAACACAGAGACTTTGTAAGCCTATTGCATCGTAGTGTAGAGACCTCATGTAACCTATTCTTCTGGTTTTCTAATTCTTCATCTGAGTCTGATTGGCACAAGCTATCCTTTTCCCAATTGATCCATCTGTCTGCAGTGGGATTAATCCAATCTTTGTCTCATGCAATGAGCTTATATATGTGGTCAATTTATTCATCATCATATTCATCACAAAATAGCTTTGTGTATCATGCACCTTCAGCTGGATCTAATGGAACAACCACTCTGAGGCCGTTCTTTTCAAACACCATGCTTTGTTTCTTCAAATTAATAATAAAATTCATGTTGAAAGCCCAATCAATCCTAAGAAATTCTAGGTATGGATTACTGTCATCTACTATTTCAATAACTTAAAAATCTACGAGCACACTGGCTCCCTCAATATCTACAGCCACTCCAAGCAGGCTTCCCATCGGAATTATCTTTTGCTAGTTTTCCATGCACAACTAGATTGGTGACCACTACAACTTAGGTTTCCCCATACATTCCCAAGTTTGTTTTAGTAGTACATTAGCGTCAGATCCTAAGTCTAGAATTATCTGGTCCAAGTCAAAATCACTAAATTGTGCTGTCAACCACATCTCCCTACTAGTCCTCTTCTTGCTCAGTTCACCTTATTCACTGCGCGCTATTCTGGTAATGAATTTTCCTTGCTAACGCAGTTATCTATCTGTTCTTGTAGTCCTTCAACTGCCTTTTGATCCCTCAACAACTTCATGCATGCCTTTAGAAATGATTTCAGCGTCATGGGATAAGAGTTCTCCATCGCAGTACTTTCTTCAAATTTCTCTCTTTGTGGGACTATTGGTTTCTGAGTTTTAGACATAGAAGTACTTGGATCCATAAAAATTTTTCTTGCCTCCATAAACGTCTCCTTTTCTCTTTTTAAGTCAAATCCAACCTTATTATTGCTAGCCTTGTGAACCCATGTATCCAATACCGGCTGCTTGCCTTCTACCTTGTCTTCACCAGTGACTATACCACTTCGCATCACTATATTAACACTGGGATTGTCTTTGTGTGGCTCAGATCTCATCATCTGAATGTTTTGCATGGGCTGTTGGTTATTCTTTTCCTACACCTTTTTAATTAATACTAGACAATCTTCTATAACATGATCAAATTGCTTACTATATTAACAAGAATGATGAGTTGGATTTTGACACTTGTGCACACAATGTCCTAGTTATCCATAGTTGCAGCAGATGATCTGGCCCTGACCTCTTCCAACACCTCATCCTCCTCCTCTTCCTTGACCTTGGAATCCTCTCCGAGCCGTAGGTGAGCCTTGATTGTTCTGCGTGCGGGTTTCAACCTACACCTTATACATTGGGGTTTTGTCTATCATTAGATCATAGCTTCGACAATCTCTCTCATCATGGCCAACCGATTTGCAAAATAGTTTCTTTAGTGACTATAAAAACTTTTGCAACAGATAACAATTATCTATTGTATGCATTCCTGGCACTTGGAAGATACTACACCAGATACTTGAACCGATGCTTGATCCAGTAGGAGACTCTAGTTTCAGTGGTTTAGGACCTCCCGCATCTATATATTCATGGTACATAGGGCATTGATCCTTATAGTGGCCTGCAACCTTACACTTCATGCACCAAACTTCAGGGCGTAGTTGTTTGGTCAATTCAATGTCCTTGAATTGGCAATCATAAATTGTCAACCGGGGTGTGTAGATTGATGAAGTATAGGTGCACAATATGAAGTTGTTTTAGTAGGTCATTATGTATTTGTCAAGGTCTAATCTTAAGATGGGGTGATGTTTGTCAATTGCATTAATGTTGTAACTCTTAAGTACGTTGATTAATTTTCCTAGGAATTAATCTCTATTCAATCAGTTTGTGGATGATGTGAGGGTGATTTTACTTATGTTAGATATTTGGGATTTGATTTTAAATCTCTTTGCTGCAGCTCCTAACTCTCTAAGTGCAAAATGAAGCCTTACTCTAGCAGCTATGAAGGAATACTGTTGAACTCAATTGTTTTAGGAGAGGTTTTCTTGCTTGTTCAATTTTTGCTCAAACAAAGTAATCCAAGAAACATCTATGAATTGAACACACTTCAATTATGCTGGATAATAAGCAAAGGAAATAACTGTGCAATACCAAGTATAAAGAAAAGTAAAAGATAGTCTAATCTAGGTAGAGTTATTATGCAGATAACAATTCGAAATCATTAGATATCATGATCACACAAAACAGAGCAATTGAATAATTGAAGGAAATCAGATTGTATTTGATTAAAACTTGCCAGTGTTTGTAGGGGCCCTCCACATAACAGTTAAGAGATTCAAATCAGTACAATGCTTGCACACAAAAACCAAATTCATTCCCATGAAATTCACAAATTGTTCAGAAAACATATCATTCGGCGCGCACCCAAATAATAGTGCGGCCATTAGTTTTATAGCATGTCTATTGCATAACTGCATGAAGATCCTATGCCTAATATCTCTTAATCCTATCTAAACTTATATCGTTAAACCATCATTTTGCTATTTCGAAAGCAAAACGATAAGGTTTCAACTGATATCGGGCTTTTTTCTGCGTTAATCTGGTGGTTGACTTAGAGTTTGACCACGATCTCCTGTGTCTCTTTTAGAAAACAATTTCGAGTAGATAGGAAGGTATCCATGAGGTAGTCATCTTCTATCCATCCACACCTTTCATTGCTGACCTGGAACTCTAAAACCTCGCAAACAATGAATACAACTAAGAAATCCTGGACTAGCTGCAGAAACAGACTGATTTGGTAGCTAATTACAACTTTAATTAAAACAATAGGGTATGCAGTTGAATATGAACAAGAAAACATACTAATGCATACCTTCATCAAAACCTTGGAGATATGGCTTTATTAAGTGGTAAATATATATGAAAAAGAGAGGATTATTGGGCAAAAGGATGTCATGGTAGGACAATCTTTAGACTCTACATTCCCTAGACTGGAGATGTTATATTTCCTCATACACTTTTTCCTTGTCTTCTGCTTGTGTCTCTGGTTTGTCATCTCCCTGTTTCACTGTTTTCTTCTTTTTGGCAGAGATTGGAATTCTAGGCTTCCTCATTAGGATTTTGTATTTTAAACTGATTATCTCTCTCTACATAATTCTGTTCTCTTTCTTCAGCTTCTTGTTTTTCTTATACCACAAGCTAGGATGTAGAATTAGATTGTCGCTATTGGTGATCTGTATCTCACTCTGTGTCTTCAAGGCTTGATTTTGATTTTTAAGATACCGATTTGGTGTTTCTAGTTCAAATATCTCCTACTTCAAGATGTTTGAGGTCGATTGTTCATTCACTATTAGGCCCCTATACTACTAGTGTAACCCCTTATTGTTATTAGTACAACCCCCTCATTATATTGATGTACCCATGTAGTGCCCATATTGTTACTATTGTGCCCCATAGAAGCCCACTATTGTTATTATTGTGCCCTTACATTACTATTGTTATGTCAGCTCTGATTATATTATGACCCATTAGACTCCTATATATAGAAAGGAGGTGTTTTCATTTGTATCATCAAAGAATTTTTCATTTGTGTAATGTAAAGGAGGTTGCCCCCTCGAAGAGGCTTATTTATAAGGTGTTGATCTATCTTTTCTATCTTTTTGTGAGCTGGTTTCATAACATTTGATATCAGAGCTTTGGATTCTAGGGTTTCGCAGCTCCAAATCGGTCATCGTGTCATTTTCGCTATAACTTTTTTCTGCGACGTTTCAGAAGCGAAAAAAAAAACCCATTTGAAATGAAATCGTGCTAAAACTCGGGTCCAAATTTCATAGCTTTTCACACTATATTTGCAGAGATATGATCTGAGGAAGTTGGTCTTTTTGTATACTCTTGAATTACATTCCAAACAGGTGGCCTGGGGAAAATCATCATAACTTTCTCTATGAGCATCAGATTGAAATTTCGTCAGAAGGCATAGAAAGAGGACGGACTTTAGTTTCTTTTATATATTTTTCAAATCCAAAGATTGAAACAGTGACTCGTGGCACGTCGTACAAGTTCGCTCTACTGAACTAGTCTATAATTAGGTCACTGTGGGAGATTTGGCATAACTCTTCCCTGGAGAATCCAATTTGGATCAGACTGGTGGCATTAGAAAGAGGACGTAGAGGGCTACTGTAGATCACAATTTCAGAACTAGAAGAGCCGAAATTAAAAAGTTATAGTCATTTCAATATCAAGCTCCTAAAATCAAGAAAATGCAATATGAGGAAATTTGATGGCAAGGATCCGGTAAATTGGATACTTCACATGGAGCAATATTTTGATCTACATGGTGTACCACTGTTACAAAAGGTATGTATTGCATCTTCATATTTAGAACCAAATCAATTTTTATGGTATAAAGGGCTTTGTTCTCGTAAACAACTTGTTACGTGGTCAATTTTCATAGAGGAAATGATAGCACATTATGAGGATACAAAGAGAAACACCTTCTTTAGAGAAACACCACAACAATTGGAAAGAGTAAAAGGGCATTGTTACATAGTGGAAAGTAAAATTATGGCAACAAGGAAGTCTACCCCTCACAACTATAAAGATAGAAGTGTTGTTTCTCCTAGCCTTCCACAACCTACAAGGGTTACACCACAACAATTGGAAGAAAAAAGAGTAAAAGGGCTTTGTTACAATTGCGATAGAAAATGCAATAAAGGTCATAAGTGTGCTGAGAAGAAATTATTTTACATAGAGTATGAAGAGGAGGAAGAAAAGGATCAATAAACATCAAAAGAAGAGGATATACGCCAGGACCCAACCCCAAAGAAAGAAGAAATGAATCAGATCATATCTGGTAAAGCATTGACAAGAATTATCACTCCTCAAACTCTCAAGATAGAAGGACAAATCAAGAATAAAAAGGTGCAAGAAGTGAAAGATCACATAGAGAAAGAAGAAATGAATCCAACCATATCTTGTAATTCATTGGTCGGAATTACCACTCAAACTATCAAGATAAAAGGACATATCAAGAAGAAAAATGTTCAAGAATTGAAAGATCACATCGAGCATCAAGAAATGAATCCGACCGTATCATGTAAAGGATTGGAAGAGATTACCACTCCTCAAACTCTAAAGATAGAAGGACATATCAAGAAAAAAAAGGTTCAAGTAGTGAAAGATCACATCGAGCATCAACAACAAGTTCTCCGACTTTTAAAGGATAATGCCACTTTGGTGCAAAATTGAATGAAACAACAGGTAGATCAACATCGTAGTGAAAAATGTTTTGTTGTAGGTGATTGGGTATTTTTACTACTACATCTCAAGCAAGCTATCTATGAGAAGGAAATGTTGGCAATACTACATGCACTTAAGAAATGGTGACCTTACCGAATGGGAAGACACTTCAAGGTAAAAATGGATCATGATAGTCTTAAATACTTTTTAGAACAACTATTATCTTTAGAAGAACAGAAAAAACGTGTCACAAATATGTTGGGTTATGACTTTGACATCACCTATAGAAAATGGAAGCAGAATTTGTTGCAGATGCACTCTCAAGAAAGGATGAGGATGTGGAAGCATTGTTTTGTGCTATTTCTATTATCAACCCAGATTGGATAAACGAAGCAAGGGATGAATGGAAGAAGGACTAGAAGTATGGACATTTATTCAAAAGTTGCAAAAGATCCCATTTCAAACAATATTTCTAGAAATTGAAGAGGAAGGAAAAATCATATTAGAACCTGGAGCAGTCACAGAAACAAGAACTCGACAGCTACAAAATCGATCAATTCCAGAGTATCCCATCAAGTGGAAGAACTTACCCGCTGAAGATTCCACATGGGAGGACAATAATTTTATATAGAAGCATCAAGAACTACTCAAGCGTTGAGGACAACACTTTTTGAAGGAGAGGGGCATGTTAGGCCCCTATACTACTAGTGTAACCCCTTATTGTTATTAGTACAACCCCCTTATTATATTGATGTACCCATGTAGTGCCCATATTGTTACTATTGTGCCCCATAGAAGCCCACTATTGTTATTATTGTGCCCCATAGAAGCCCACTATTGTTATTATTGTGCCCTTACATTATTATTGTTATGTCGGCTCTGATTATATTATGACCCCTTAGACTCCTATATATAGAAAGGAGGTCTTTTCATTTGTATCATCGAAGAATTGTTCATTTGTGTAATGTAAAGGAGGTTGCCCCCTTGAAGAGGCACATTCACCTGGTTGCTTCCTTCTCCAGGGCTTTGTATTGTCTCCTTTGTTGTTGTCGCCTTCCTTTCCAGTGACTCTATGTAGTCATATATTTCCTGCTGTATGCGGTGAATACCTGGACTATGTATCGGGCTCCCTAGAGGTGAGCTGTATGGCTCTTGTGATGATCTTGGTGACCTTTTTTGAGAATTCCTAGGGCTTCCAATTGGCTCATCCTCCATTGGCTCAATCTCTATTGGAGTGTTATCTGTTGGCTCAATCTCTATTAGAGTGTTCTCTATTGGCTCCTCTTCAGTTGGTTCACTTTCCTCCTCAAGATTAATGTATCCCGTAGTTTTTGAGGTTGTTTGTTGAGTTGTGCTCAACCTCGTGCTCCTTCTCAACCCTGGGGTTTGTGTTTTCTGCACTTTCCTCTTATTCTCTGATATTTCGTTTAGAGGAGGGGTTTTAGTTTGTGAGAGTTCTTCTTTACCTGGGCTAACTTTCTTTATTCTAGGGTTTCCCCTTTTCATTATCTGCAAAATCTTTACTATAGGCAGCTCTTCTTCTGTTACCTATGTCTAAGTTTGAGGTGCCTATTCCTTTATCATTTCTATGGTTCTTTTTCTCCCCCTGAGGTCCCTGCTACTACTTGGTCTTTCTGGGGATTTTCCTTCAAAATGGTTCCTTATTAAGAAGCTTTTCCAATCATCCCCTGTACTTTAGAGATGGAATTCGACCAATATTTTCACCAGACCATGATGGTACATGGTGTTTTTTATGCATTGAACTTTCTTCTGAACATTTGTAGCCATTTTCCTGAGACTATTCAAGAGAAAATAGGGGAGGTTCATCTGATGATCCTCCAGGAAGTGCATCATCATTCTAACATGATAAAAGTACATTTTTCCAAACCTACCCTCACAAGTGATAAACTTTTGAAGCACAAGAAATAAGTTTCTCCATTTATTTTTAAGAGCAGAGCTTGGGATACCTTTTTTGTAGACCGTTGTGTCCATGTTTGGATTCTTGATGAAAACCCTCTAGTCCTCGCTATCAATCCCTCTGTTTTTAAACCATTTTTTTCCATGCCTTGGCAACTCGATGGCCTTAGCAATCATAGACTCCATTACTGTGAGCTTTATGTCCACAATTTCGGCCTCCATTCCATCAAAGGAACGTGCAAATGTCTTGGTCACCTCTTTGTGGAAACCACTAAACTTCTCAATGAACTGCAGGTCTTATCTTCTTTGTAGCAACTCCCTAGTTTGTGGGTATCCCTCTAGGAATTGCTTCCTTGCTCGCTCAGTTCTAACAATTATCCCCATGCTAAAGGATGCTTTGCCTCGAATATTGGCTACCTTGACAAGAAAATGGGACTGGTCGGTTTTGCCAGTTGGTGGAAAGATGGTGTGATTGTGAAAGAATAGAGGAGTGTAGGAATAGAGAGGAATGGATGGGTTATCAAGAGGATTATGGAAATGGATTCAACCATTAGGCACATTCAAACTTATGATTTGGTAATTAATTTTGAAAATTTGGCACAAGGTCGTGACATGACTTTTAGAGTGGTGGCATATGATATTTCGTTAGACGACCATTTCCCTTAGGTTATAATGATTTCAATTTAGTACTGTATTTCCTTACTCATACATGTTATATATCTTTCCCTATTGTTAAATTAAAGCAACACGTACCTTTAGTCTTCTATTGCTAACCTTATTTGTTGTCCTTTGATCTTTTGTAGGTGCATTGTTGTCAACTGTCCTTTAATCCAGATCACCAAGCATTCTTGTAGACTTCAAAATTTTTGGGCTACAGAAATTTTTTTGGCAGCGGAAACTTGTCCAAGCTACAGAAAGTTGGACAAGTTGCAGAAAGTGGTTGTTTCTGTAGCTTAAGAGAAAGAAAGATCTAGTAGACGAGCTTTATTATATATATATATATATATATATATATATATATATATATATATATATATATATATATATATATATATATATATATATATATATATATATATATATATATATATATATATATATTTTGAAAAGAAAATTTGAAGTGCCAATAAATTGGTTTTCACTTTAAATTTTCTATGTAAACATGCTAACAACATGTTGGTTTTCATGTTTATACAATTTTATTATTTATTTATTATTTATTATTTTTTAATATATTATTATATGTATATATATGCATCTATACACATATAATTTATTTATTATATTTTTGTTATATATATATATATATATATATATATATTTTAAAGAAACAAACTGAATGCAAATTTCTAAGGTGTAAAAGAAGAAGAATTCTTCTTGACCATCTTCAGTTCTGAATTATCCTGAAATATTTTGACAAATTCCTCTCTTGTTAATGGTTTCTGGTAAATCTTGAGTTGATGTCCATTTACTAATAGAGGAGTTCTCATCAATAGTCTTAATTCTAACTGCACCATTATCAAAGATACTCTCAACCTCATAAGGTCCAAGCCAATGGCTTTGGAATTTCCTTTGAAATTTTTCGAATTTTGAATTAAAGAGCAATGCCCAATCTTCTGGATGAAACTTCCTTTCTTTAATGTACTTATCATGCCATCTTGACCTTTGTTGTTGCACTAAGATGGTCCTCTGAAAGGCTTCTTGTCCGATCTCATCAAGCTCATTTAATTGTGTCGTCCTTTGCTTCTGGGCTTTTGACAAGTCAAGATCTAACTAGACTACTGTCTTATAGGTCTGGATCTGGAACTCTATTGGAAGTAAGACTTGATTCCTATAAACAATTTCATAGGGAGTATGTCCTGTAGTATTCCTCCATGTAGTCCTATAGGCCTATAAGGCTTATGGAAGTTTTTCCACTCAGTCTTTCCTGTGTAGATGTACACTCTTTGTAAGGATAGCTTCGATCACTTTATTTGTGGACTCAACTTGTCCATTGGCTTGTGGATGATATGGAGTTGACTTCCGAAGTTTTATCTTGTATTGGTCCACAATCTTCTACACTAGTCTGGATGTGAATTGTGTCCCTTGATATGTTACAATTTCTCTTGGCACACCAAAGCGAGTAAAAATATCCTCAAAAATAAATGAAACTATAGTATTTTCAGTAGCAAAAAGAAGTGCTTTCGCTTCTACCCATTTAGTGACATAATCAGCACATACTAGAATATACTTATTTTGCTTTGAAGGTGGGCTAATTGGTCCAACAAAATCCAGTGCCCATTTTTCAAATAGTTCAATAAGTACCTGTGGCTGCAATGACATCTCATTTGAAGGAGTAGGTTTGCCCATTCTCTGAAAACTGTCACATCTCTTAACATATTCCTTGGTGTCCTTAAAAATGGAAGGCCAATAATATCCTAAAAGCAGGATTTTGTAAGCAGTTCTCTTGTAAAAAAAATGTCTTCTACGTGGCTCATCGTGAAAAGCTTTTAGTATCTCCGGTATTTTTTCCTTCTGAACACATCTTCTGATGATGAGGTTTGGTCTTGTCTTATACAATTCTTCATTTATCCATGAGTAGGAGGTGCTGTTGTGTACTATTCTTCCTTTTTCTCTAGGAGTTAAATGAAATGGAATTTTTCCTATGGCCAAATAGTTAGCAATATCTGCATACCAAGGTGATTTAGTAGATATTGCAAAAATATATTCATAAGGAAATTTAGCTTCTACGGGTCGATTATTGTTTTCATTTTGTATTCTAAATAGAAAGTCAGCAATTGTGTTTTATTTTCTTGGCCTATCTAGAATGGTTATGTTGAATTCTTGTAAAAGTAGGAGCCATCTGGTTATTCTTCCATTCGTGTCTGGTTTATTCATTAGGTATCTAATGGTAGAATGGTCTGTGTGGAAAAAAGTTTCGTAGCCAGTTATATAATGTCTGAATTTATTAATGGCATGAATCACAGCTAAGAACTCCTTCTCGGTTACAGTATAATTTAACTCTGCAGGGGTTAAATTTTTACTGGTTTAATAAATGGCATAACGAGTGAGGTCCTTTTGTCCCAAAACAATTCCTAAGGCTGAATCTGAAGCATCTATTGAGATATGGAAAGGCAATTTCCAGTTAGGTCCTTTTAAGATTGGTGGTTCGGAATTTTTTTTTTCAATGTTTCAAAGGCAACTTGACATTTAGAATCCCAACTGAATTCACAATCTTTTGTAAGTAGTTTAAAAAGTGGGGATGCAATTTTTGTGAAGTTTTCTATAAATCTTCTATAGTATCTGGTAAACCTGAGAAAACTTCTGACATCCTTTTGACAACTTGACACTGATAACTTGGAAATGACTTCCACCTTAGATGAATCTACCTTAATTCCATCTTTGGAAATATGGTGACCTAAAACAATTCCTTTGTTAAACATCATGAAACATTTTTCATGGCTTAATGAGAGGTTTGTTTCTTGACATCTTATTAGGACTTTGTCCAGGTTCCCTCGTGCTTCATTGAAAGAACCCCCATAAACTGTGAAATCATCCATGTATACTTCCACACAATCATGGATAAGGTCAGAGAAAATGCCAAGGACTTCCCTTTGGAATGTTGTGGGATCATTAGATAACCAATAAGGAAGTACCTGGTAAGCATAAGCTCCCCATGGACAAGTGAATGTGGTTTTATCCTGATCTTTAGGGGCCACCTGAATCTGGTTGTATCCACTAAACCCATCCAAGAAGGAAAAACATTTTTTCCCTACTAAAGTATCTAAGACTTGGTCTATGAAAGGTAGCGGAAAGTGGTCTTTTAATGTTTCTTTATTCAATTCCCTGTAATCGATGCATGCTCTTCATTTTCCATTATTTTTAGGGATGATTACTAGGGATGAAACCCACTGAATTTCAGATATTGGATAAATGAAATTTACATTTAATAATATCTTCAATTATTCCTTAACAATTTCTTTTAGATTTGGGTTCATTCTTCGCTGAGGTTTTCTAACTGGTATTTCATTTTGTTCAATGTAGATATGATGTATGCAAGCTTTAGGATCAATCCCTATCATGTCAGTATATTCCCATGCAAAAGCAGAAGAATGTTTCTGTAAAATTTCTATCAATTGTTTCTTTTGGATGTCTTCCAAGTTTTCAATGACATTTAAGGTTTTTCTTGGAAAGATTTCTATCAAGGAATTCCCAAATTTTTCCATGGACAACAATGATACTTGTTTAGAGGAGAGATATTCATTTCGACTACGCTCATAATGTGAGGAAGATTCATTATTTTCTAGCAGATTTAAAAGTTTGTCTTCCTCTTTTACTTGTTCAGTGACAAAAATAGGTTGTATGTCTTCTCCATCTTCTACCCATTCTTCAGTCTCTATATCTATTGTTGTTCTTGCAGGGGGATATAATGTATATTTATCTGTAGAATTTCCATCTAAGATAAACATATCACCTAACCTATAGTCGATGAAAGCATCTGTTGTAGCCAACCAAGGTCTTCCTAGAATTAAGGGATGTCCTCCTAGATTGTTCTTGGGTGTTAAGACCATGAAATCAACAGGATATTCCCAAGAATCTAAGGATACACAAACATCCTCTAACACACCATCTGGTTTAATAACAGATCTATCTGCTAATTGCAACAAAGTTGGTGTGTATTGAAGATTAGGAAGCCTAAGTGTGTCCATAACTTGTTTGCTCATTATGTTTATGGCTGCCCCTAGATCAATCAGTGCGTTTGGTATTTCAGTTCCATTGATGTGAATTTTTACAATGGGGATTCTTGGGTCTAGATATTTTTGGATTGTCATCTTCTCCATCATATTGTCTGCAATTTTTCCGACTAACTAAATTCTTTTTATATCTTTTCTTCTTCTCCCTGATCGTTGTATACTTAATTACTTAATCGTTTTTGAAAAAAATGGTATTTCTTTTATGGCTTGCAATAAAGGAATATTAATACAAACATTTCTCAATTCATCCATCATATTGTAATTAGGCAAGATAATTTGTTTCTCTACTCCTTCATCGATTTTCAACCTTTCTAGGAAAGGTGGTTTAACTGATATTGGAGGTTGTTCTATGATGGGAGCATTTATTGGAATTTCTTCTATTTGTCTAGTTTCTTTTTGAGGGGGAGAGATCTCCACTTCTTCTGGTTGATTCTTATGTTTTTGAAGATCCGATTTTGCTTTTTGAATGACAGCAAGAGGTTTTTTTGGTAATACCCTTCCAAACCTTAATTGGACATTGTTTAGGTCTAGCAGGGTTATTACATAAGTTTGAGGATTATGTCCCTCCATGTTGTATATTGGTTGTTGCGGTAGTTTATTAGTAGGATTTGGAAGTGGTTGAGCGGGTAGTTGATTTGATTTTTGTGGAAATGGTAGGGAAAGTTGTGGGTTTTGACTCTATACTAGGACTTGTGGCAATTGATTGGTTTGAGGAATTTGATTGGACGGGTTCAAGAATTGTGGTGGAATGGAGGATGGAAAATATTGTTGATATTGAGCATAGGCTCCATAAGGATTTTTCCACCCTTGATTCCAAGGTTGTGATTGTGGTAGAGCCCAAGGCTGCTAGGCTGAATTCCAATTACTTTGTGAAGATTGGACAAATTGGTGTGGTCTAAATTCTTGTGGTTGATTTGGTTGGGGGTTTTCAGATGGTATTTTAGCTAAAAAGTAGAGAGGGTCTGTTGGTTCTAAGATTCCTTCATCATTGAATACAGCCTTGAGTCCTGGTAAGGATGGACATTCCTTTGTATCATGATTATCTGCACATATGACACATGTTTCTATGGCTTTTGAGTCTAAGGGACACTCTCTCAGAGCATGTTCCTTCCGACATTTGGGACAGAAGATAGATAATGCAACATTTTCGGAATTTTTCTTGTTTTGTATTTTAATGGTGTCTATTTTTTCACTTAAGCTCCCTAAAATATCTATTTTAAAGGTATCAAGAAAATTTCCTATTTCTGCCCTAGTAATTGTCCCAACTACAGACTTGTTTATTCTTGATAAGAGAGGGTCTTTAGGACTCTTTCCAACTCTTGCTTTGCCCCTTGAGATATGTCCACATAAATCACAAATATTAGCAAATGGTAGTTGGGAAATATCTCCTTTTCTGGTTAGGTTAAGTAGATCGATCCATTCATCTTTAACGACTCTAAGTAAAAGAGATTTTAAGGTTTCTTCATCCAAATTATCCATTTTTTCTCTTTTAACATTATAAACAAATCTTTCTCCCACGTCTTCACGATTCTCATCTTCTTTCTGTGTCATTTTGAAGACTTCATCTTTAAGGTTACTAGGCATACAATAATCTCTATACTTTCCCAAGAAAGCCTCCTTCATCTATGCCCATGTTGTTATGGAATGCACTCCTAGACTCATGAACCATTTTAATGCTGAGTCTTTTAATGTGGCAGGGAATAATTTCAACTTTTGAGCATCATGCAGATAGTCATATGATCTACATAATACTTCAAATTCGAAGAGAAATGTCTCTGGATCTTCGTTTCTTTTCCCATGGAAATTAGGAATAATCGAGGGTGATATATTTTTCATTGTTAGGGTTGTATCTTCATCAAGAATAGGGAATCTCAAAGGATATTGGTTTCCTCTACAGCTACCCCCTCCTCTACCTCTACCTCTTTCTCTTCCTCTTCCTCCAATCCTATCCTCTTCACCATGGACATTGTGTACTTCTCCTTCTTTTTCAGCCATGATAGATTCTTCGGAGCTAAGATAGTGTTCTTCTAATATTTCTGGTTCCTCTATCAATGGTTGTTCAGAATAAGTTTCCAATTCCTCCTCTTCACTAGGAATTTCTAATTCTTCTCCCACGATTTGTTAACCAATGGGGAACAAAAAGATTACTCCTGTGGTTGGGAATGCAGGATTTTCTTCAATTACATCTTCAGTAGAGGAAGTAGGTGAAGTTTTGGATTGAATTTTCGATCTTGAGACTTTAGGAAGTCTTTGTCAACCTCTAAATGGAATTCGGGCTTGAGTAGGTGGTGTAGACTCTCGAAATCATGGTGAAGTGAGTGGATTTGTGGGAATTAAACTTATTCCTCATCCTTCAAATCTACCTGTAGAGTCTCTATCCCTATGCATGTCATGTTTTAAATTAATGATGGTTTTGTTTGTTTTTTTTTACTTCTAATCATACTTCCCTAACAACGACGCCAAAATGTTTGGTCAATTCAATGTCCTTGAATTGGCAATCATAAATTGTCAACCAGGGTGCGTAGACTGATGAAGTATAGGTTTATAATATGTGCTTAGAAGTTGTTTTAGTAGGACGTTATGTATTTTTCAAGGTATAATATTAAGATGGGGTGATGTTTGTCAATTGTATTAATGTTGTAATTCTTAAGGATGTTGATTAAGTTTCCTAGGAATTAATCTCTATTCAATCAGTTTGTGGATGATGTGAGGGTGATTTTACTTATGTTAGATATCTGGGATTTGATTTTAAATCTTTTTGCTGCAACTCCTAATTATCTAAGTGCAAAACGAAACCTTACTCTAGCAGCTATGAAGGAATACTGTTGAACTCAATTGTTTTAGGAGAGGTTTTCTTGCTTGTTCAATTTCCGCTCAAACAAAGTAATCCAAGCAACATCTATGAATTGAACACACTTCAATTATGCTGGATAATAAGAAAGGGAAATAACTGTGCAGTACTAGGTATAAAGCAAAGTAAACAACAACCTAATCTAGGTAGAGTTCTTATGCAGATAACAATTCGAAATCATTATACAACATGATCACACAAAACAGAGCAATTGAATAATTGAAGGAAATCAGATTGTATTTGATTAAAACCTGCCACTGTTTGTAGGGTCCCTCCACATAGCAGTTTAGAGCTTCAAATCAGTACAACACTTGCACACAAAAACCAAATTCATTCACACAAAATTCACAAATTGTTCAAAAAACATATCGTTCGGCGCACACCCAAATAACAGTGCGGCCATTAGCTTTATAGCATGTCTCTTGCATAACTGCATGAAGATCCTATGCCTAATATATCTTAATCCTATCTAAACTTATATCGTGAAACCGTATTTTCTATTTCGAAAGCAAAACGATAAGGTTTCAGCTGATCTCGGGCTCTGTTCTACGTTAATCCGGTGGTTGACTCAGAGTTTGACTGCAATCTCCGGTGCCTCTTTTAGAAAACAATTTCGAGTGGATAGGAAGGTATCCATGAGGGAGTCATCTTCTATCCATCCACACCTTTCATTGCTGACTTGGAACTCTGGAACCTCGCGAACAATGAAGACAACTATGGAATCCTGGACTAGTTGTGGAAACATACTGATTCGGTAGCTAATTACAACTTTATTTGAAACAATAAGGTATACAACTGAATATGAACAATAAAAAATACTAATGCATACCTTCATTGAAACATTGTAGATATGGCTTTATTAAGTGGTAAATATATATGAAAAAGAGAGGATTATTAGACAAAAGGATGTCATGGTAGGACAATCTTCAGACTCTACAGTAGTCTCGACTGAACCTCCTTTTCCTTCTTCAGATCCCACAACTCCATATGCAGGTTTGCTAACTATGACTGTATTTGTTGGACTCATATATTTGTATCCTGGATCGACGAAGCCTCTAGCTTCATTGATATCTCTAATGCTTCGGTCTGAGATCCGATATTGTGTTGAGACAAAGGCAATCTTAAGTGTGGAAATAGCAAAAATATGTACCATTCCTTATGTTGTTTGTCTGAAATCTGAAGATTAGCCTGTCTTAGTAAGCACTTCAACCTCTGATCTATATCCCATGTAGAATCGTTAGCCATCTGCTTGATCTCCTTTATTTCAGTAACACATTGAGCTTATAACTTCTACTTTCTAAATTTTGTGTTCAATGCAGTCTTTGTCTGAGCCAACATAGAATTCAGATTGGTTGTACTATATTTGATATACCATGTAAGTGCTCTATCATGTAGCACTGCAACCAATTGTGCTTTCTTCATGTCATCATCATTGGTGTGCTACACCTTCCACATAGTTTCTGCTACAAACCAAAACTGATCCCTGACCCTTGAATACATTCATTTTCATTGTATTCGCCATATTGAAGAATGAAGGTGGAGGTGGAGGTGGAGGTGTATGCGTAGGTGTATGAGGTGGTGATGGAGATGGAGATGGAGTGGATGGATGAAGAATCACAGAAGTTCCCTGACCTTCTGTCTGCAGTGAACCTCTAGGTGTGCTAGGGTTGGCCCTTTCTTCTTCACTATCTGATTCACCCAATAACGGTCTATACACACTCTCAATATATTTGTCCTGACCGGCTCTGAATCATTTCTCACTTCACATAGATCCGGTTTGACCACTTTTAAACATCAATTCAAAGGCATAACACCCTTTTCGCAAAACAACATTTTAATCTAAGTTTTTAGTGATTTCAGGTACTTACCTCTTAGACCCTTAAAGAACCGATGTTCATCTTTGCTATATGATACATATGTGTCAATTGAAAATTTAGTGATGAAATCACCCAAAATACTATCGTTCCAATAGTTTAAAGCCTTGCAAACTTATAATTAGACTCTTCAAGACACTTTATGAGTTGAGGAGTCCACACAATAGGATTGTCGTCTTTCCAAGTAGGTTCGATGTCCAATAACTTTGACAACCACTCGTGTAATTCACTAGGGAATGATGCAAAGAAAACTTCGTGCTCTTCTGTGTAGATATATCTCTGTATCCACCTCTCTTTTGATCAGCGCAGATTCTAGTTCTCCTCAGATGAAAACTCGTGTAACTTCTAATCTACCCACTTCTCGAGTTCTTACTTAGTTGATATCCATAAACACCACATTACACATCCCTCAAATAGATCCCAGTCCCGACAATAGAACCATTTGTTGTATTGAGGGGGCTTGGACCTAGGTTTACAGTTAGCTACGCTAACCAACAAAACCCTACACTATCGGCCCTTTTGGTAACAATGCGCTTAGCATAGAATGCAGTTTCACCTGAGGCAATATTGAGAGATACTAGAACCAGGTTTCTACGTCAAAAAGGCTATGTGATGTAGCAACAATGCATTTCTTTAATCTAGGGCCCAATCTAACCTTTGCAAACGCTTATCTTCATAATCATAGAATTAAAGTGATTTCTACTTAACTAGATATATGAGCTTCGCCTAGTTGTCTTAACATGCATAAGTTATCACAAAAAGTAGATATGGACCTTCACGATGCAATTAAAGCAATATTAAAAAGAATAAAAAAATAACTAACAATAAACACAAAAACATATAAATACACATGGAATTCACACAATTGCTTCAAATATTTTTTATTACTTCAGATCTTCAATGAATACACTTCTTCTCACCCTGTGCACACATCTGCAAGGGCCCGTGCACTCAACTGCGGACTTACCAAGGTCTTCGCGCACTCAGCTGCAGGAGCCTTCCTCTTCACCAGAACACATAATTACAGAAAAAATAGGCTCAAGATCTCATTCATCAACTTCCTTTCACTACATAATGACTCCTAGATGACTTACTTTTATAGATTTTACATTACATTACCATGGTCCGTGAACCATGGGTGGAAATCAAAACATCCCATCCCTTTACAAAATAAGGGGCTTTGACATGCCTAAAATCCCCTTTGACTCTTAACAATTTGTGCTATTCACGCTCTGATCCTCAATTTGCGGAGACTTTACAATATTGCATCAAAATTGAGACAAAACTTAGGCAAAAATTAGAGTTTAAGATCCCCATTCCAACACCACTATATTAACATCTCATTCCCCAGTGGAGTGACTAATTTTTTATATGGAAAATTCACATATGCAAACAAAAATGAACTCCCTAGATCTAGTGGTATGAGCTAGAACAACAGAGAGAAAAAGATCTATCTTTTCCTTAGAAATGCTAGAATATGGAAATGAGACCTACCTAGAATCTATGGCAAGTTCTCTTCTTCTCCTTGCTTGTGAGCTCCAACTCTAGCTCCTCACACTATAAATGGAACTTGCAACAAAGACTAAAACAAGAAAGGGAAATACAATATCCATATAACATAATCGATTTTTTCTAATCAATGAGTCAACATGGCATTGAAATAAATCAACATCAACATGACACAAGTATAGGAAAACATAATTATTTTTGCATTAATAAATAAAGGAGATATTTACAACCATATATAGAAGTTGACTTTGTTGATGTCTCCCCAATTGTCTTGTCCTTCCTTACCACAAATAAAACCTTCACACTCAGCCCTAATGCATGATTGTGATGACTCTTTAAGCTTAAGACAACAACATGAGGGCACTAACGATCTCTAAAATCCAACCCAGACTCTATGGGAGGTAGTAACTTTATAGGGTGAAAGCAGTAGTTTAGGATTTACCAATCCAGGCTCCAGATCCACATATGAAGGAGGATAAGCTCAAGTGATAAGATATAAGGTCTCCAACATAGGATCACATAGGAATTCAAGATCTCTATCCATGTTAAATCGTTAAAACCACCTTAGAATCTTCTGGAAGGAGAAGATTTGTTTTTTTTCAAATTTTCCAGAAATTCTAGAATCAATGCACCTGCAAAGTAGATAAACTTGTGTTGATCAACACAGATGCTCAATTATGCAACTTTCATCCAATGCAGGTGGACAAACATGTAGGGTGTGCTGGGGCTAAAAACGTGTTTTTTGAGTTGATTGACCCAGAAAATAAAACTTTTTGGAGAAGTGATTCTTAGGCCTTTGCAAAGGGATAATGACAGTGTTCAAGGATGTTGAGTGATCCAGTTTTTAGGTCTTTGGAGTGGATGTGACAAATGACCTATAACAACAGTGAACTTGCTTCCAAAAAGCATAGGAATGTGGTGCAAGATTTTCTGGGTATGGGGCCATATATTGTCTAGTTGTTCGATGACACAAAATTATGAGTTGTGGGCTTTTGCAAATCAGTGGGGCATTACATCCATCATTGTCGTGTGCTAGAAATGATACACGAGCACACATTTGAGTCATTCTGAGTGTAAGGGCCCGAAGGGACGAAAGCTGCGTCAACTAGATTCAAATGACCCAAGTATAATCAAGGTGAACAACACGATCAACAAGGAAGATGATGAGGTATGGCGACTAGAGGACCTGGAGGACTAGGTAGTGGAAGAGGAGGATTTGGTCGAGGATAAAGCACCATAGTATGTTACAATTTCATGCACCAGGTACACTTGGCTCGAGATTTCACCAACCCTTGTTTCACTTGTATCTATTGAAAATATTTATATCACTCACCAGAGAAGTGCCATAAGATGATTTCCACATGGGAGGAGAAGAAGGGGCCTAATGTACAAATGGTATTTATTGAATTGGGTAGGGCTTAATAGTAGGTAGGCATGGTAATATGGGGAGGACTCAAGATAGGAGACGATGTTGCAAGACCTTGAACAACACAACCTTAGTGGGTAGGGAGAGCCCCTTCACCCCCTGTGAAGTTTGACCTCATCAGGGAAAAGATCATGTATAAGGAGGCCTAGTGAGAAATAGTCACTAAAGAATGGGATAGGCAGAAGTTAGGCATGAAGCGACCATGCCGAAGATATTTGATTCCACTATATGATGAGATCAAAGGATAATAATGGATCCAATTCAGAGTTTTCTACAAAATTTCCTAGAGCCAGTAAAATATCTCCAAGCCCTAGATAAATTTAGGAGGATGGTGGAGTAGTGTGCCAACGGGTTTGAGGAGACTACTATGCAAGCTTCACCAAGAGTTGTGAATCAAGTAGCTCACATGAAGAGAACCGGTAAATAATTTCGTTTCGACATCGAAATTGGAGAATATGGGATGAATAACATCATTTTGGACTTGGGATTAGATGTAAATGTTATACAAAAAATCACGTGGGGAATGATGGGGAAGTTGAAGATGAATTGGTCTCTATTTCAGCTTAGGTTGGCCAACCAACATCATATTTTTCCTATTGGATGATTGTCAGGAACATTAGTGGAAATTGACAGGGTGTTAAGCACCACCGATTTCGAGGTGATCAAGATTGTGGATGATACCAATCCTTATCTGACTCTTTTGGGAATTGATTGGGTCTTTGAAAACTAAGTAATTATTAATCTAAAGAAAATATAAATGATTTTTGAAGGTGGAGATATATGAGTAATCATGCCATTGGATATATTTGAAGGAGATCGACATGTCGAGCTAATGAAAGGTGAGCTTAGTCAGGAGGAACTGGATAATATTTATAATGACACAACTCGGTGGGATGATTATGTAAATCCTATGATCAACAGAGTGCTGAGCTGGGGAAACGTTGGATCCTGTGCCTCAGATTGAGAAGAAGAATTAAAGAATTAGTAGAATCAGTTGCATGAAGTCAAAACCCAAAGATATGCCCATATTACAAGGATGGTTCGTTTTATAGCGACAAAGGTACAATATCCACCTCACTTCGATGGGTTGTCAAAGTAGGTAGTTTTGTTTGAGAATATGAGGATCAGATACCAGACTGTCAGGGGATTCACACACTAGATGTTGTGTTGCACACTCCTAAGCTAGATGGTAGGTTGCACACAAAGAGCAAGTTGCGAGATGGCCACAATGTAAATTTCTGATGAAATTAGATTTGGGACTAGCTTTAGGGTCCCTGGAGAGAAATATTCAGCTATGGAATTCCCGAGGATTCATATGAAGAAGAGTGTCTCAACATGGGCCAAGGGATGGGTGCCACAACAGGAATGGATGCATTGCTTCATCCACACATTACATACCATTCCTACCAATTGGTATGTGGAGGCCGAGGTGCATAGGGGAATGTAGGATTGGAATGAGATGGAGCAAAACTTTAGAGCTACCTTCTGTTTCCAGGTAGAGGAACCAACACTAGATGAAGCTTTGAAGATGTTGTGACAAAATATATTTGCTGCTAATGAACTAACAATGGCTAGGAGCAGAACATTATGTTATGCACATCAACATCTACAACGAGTACATGAGTTTTTGGACTGCTATAATGTAGCAAAGAAGGGAGAGGAAAATGATGATCCCCTTAACATCCAAATTCCAAAAGTTAAATGTGAGTGCGTAGTAGAAGGACCACCATTGTAGTTCAAGGAGTATGTGCAACTGATCAAGGCTAGGAAGGTGAACATTAGAACCAAAGAACGTCCCAAGATGGCAGCTATTTGATATTATTGGGAAGATGATACCATATAAAAAGTTGCAGACTTATTGCGTGAATATTAGGACCAGGCTCTTGACATTGCTAAGGAAATGGGAAGCACCGATGAAGCCAAGGTTGAAGATGTAAGGGCTAGATGAATGACTACCTACTGTGAAAGGGTGGGTACGATATGCAACTAAACCACCTTTCAAGAAGCGGGTTAGTTAACCAAGTGATAATTGGAGGGGGGTGTCATCCCCTATGTATATATGTAAATTTGATGTAAATAATTGTGGATTATGTAGGAGTAATAATTAGGATGGTGAAGAGGTGCAAACCAATCTAACGTGCTAGAAACAAAGAGGTTGAGTTGGAATTAGGTATGTACATGAGTATGGTCAAGAATAGACATCACATTGTGTTTGGGTTTGCAACACCTACGGGTAATTGTGTGAAGAATTCATGGTGAAGGACAAGATTCTCGATTTGGTAGACAAATCACACCAGTGATGGCGTATCTTTCCATGTGAAGTTCCAAATATGTAGGCAAAGGTCAGGATTGCATGATAAAAATTTCACTTGAATGACCATTCCTTTCATGGAAGTCTTGATGCAAATGAAAGACTAAGTATATTGTTGAATCTCGTTCAGTGATAGAAGGAAGCCCACGAGATGTCAATCAAACCATGGATTATCGGGATAAGGGTACGAGAAGAGTTAATACTGAGGTGAAGAATTTAAAATCTGCTGAGACTGATGGGGGCGAGGTAGGTCGATTGTGTAAATCTTCATATTAGTTTGATTTGAGATAATATTATGAAACAAGTCGATGCACAATCGATGTGATTCAAATTGGAAAACCATGATAACCAGGTAAAAATCACCAACAGACATGATGAAGGAGAGAAAGGGAGGAAATTCTATAAAATACCACCCAAGAGCCCTATGGAGAATAGAGAAATGTTTAGGAAGGAGTTTGAGGCTAAAAAGAAAGCAGAGGGAATAAGGATTGTTCAAAAATTAGGAAGAGAGGATCGCATAAGAGTAATACAATGAAGAGAAGAAATTTGTATAGGTGCACTGAGAGCGTGACAGGAAGAAGGACAAGGGTTGAGGGAATGAAAAAAGGATATTCCCCACGATTTATGACCATCGATAGGATGCAATTGTGGAAGAGGAGGCTGCGACAAGGAAGCCTAGTTGAAAGGAATGGGAATGAGAGATATAGACTAAAAAGGGTGGTTAGGTTGTATCTGGTGGCCCAGATAACTGAGGGTCCCCATCGCTCATAGATATGGTTCACACATAAGCTTATAGTTGTACTCATTAGTTTATCCTAACGTTGTTTGAAGGGAGGATTTGAAAATCTATGTGGTGGAAAAATGTCAGGACAATTCTCGCTCAGGGAGCTATAGCAACACAAGAGGGTTTTGTCCTAGTGTGTGATGATAGAACATGGGAACACGTAGGACAAATCCCATGCCTTGGAAAGTGGATAATACTAAGACTTCTTTCATGAAGGAAACAACCAATTTGAGGTATTTCCCATCCCTACTGAGAGACAAAAGTAGGTACAAGATGCAGGAAGGAGATAGATCCAGGGATAGACATAACACTCATACATAGAGCAACAATGTTGATTAAGTTTCTTTTCCTAAGAGCACCACTGTAGGGGAGGGGAGCGGAACATGGCTAACCCCTTCTCAATCATTTGAAGAGCTCTAAGGTAATCAAGTTCCTTGTTTTTCCCTGTGGAAACCCTACCAAATGAAATAATAAAACCTTAGTAACAATCGAGGTCTCAAATCCATGGGGATAGAAGAAGGACTGAGTAGCTTAGAATGAGAAACATTTTTTTCTTAGGGGCTTGTTGGAGCCCAAATGTTTTTTACAAAATTTTGTAAGTGCAGGACTTCGTAGTAAGGATAAGAAGCGTGAAAGGTTGAATGGAGTACGATATGGGGTTTGCATAATAGGCAGAACACAACACAGATGGATGCTCTGCAAGAGAATGATAATGGCACCCAAGGATGGGAGGTGTGTGTAGAAGAATCTCCATGGTTGGGATGTTGCAGAAGAGTGGAGCCAACTGAGGATAACATGGTAGAGTGGAGGTGGGAGATATTTTGTAAAAGAGGAGAAGGGGAGGAGTGGATCCGATTGGCAGGAAGGATATTTTGAACGAATGGTGTTGCACATGGGACAACCCTGGAAGGATGAGTAAAATATCCTAATGACTCTCAGGACAACTGGAGAAATCATGTAGGAGATAGAGAGGGTTTGAGAGATTTCCAAGTAAAGATAAGTAGGGAAACTAATGGCTGAGTGAAGGTTGGTCATTGGAATTTGGGTTCTAGGTGCTAGATGCTGAGTATCAGACGGGCACAAAAAGGAGAGACTGAGCTACAAAACCTATGTCTGATGTATGTGTATATTTATTCTAAGTCTTGGGAACATGTTTGAGTCCACCACTACTAGGCAACATTATTGTATTGAATATGTTTACTGTTATATGAGTTTTGACCTTATGGAATGGGTTAATGGTCTTGTTTCTATTGGTGCATACTGTTATTTTGGAAGGTTAATTAGTTTGGTGATTTAGTGAATGTAACCCTCGGCGTAGTGCCTATTTTTGTAATGTGAATATAATCTAGTGGCTAGATAAGTTGTTCCATTTCTTTTGTGCATTTGTGTGAATCTTATATGTTTTTCGGTGGATCAGTTTCTTGTATAATTGACAATAGTCCATATGTTTATGATCCAATAGGTGTTAAACTTGAATGATTTGTAGTTGTGTCATGGCATGGGAATATTGTATGTAGAATTGGCATTTTCTATTCAGAGTCTTTATGAATGTGTGTGATGGACCAAATCATGCCACCATAGGGTTAAAGTAAGAACTAATGTTGCTTCTTGGCAATAGAGTAGTCGAGGTCTAGTGTTGATTTTGTTTTTAATGATTGATCCTGCCATCTGTTGTCATCTATCGCACGTGTTTGTCTCAGAATGTTACATTTCATAATGAGTTAAGGTGCTTAACACTCTGTGCAGTGCACAGTAGTAGGAAGGTAGTGAAGTATGTGTTAGTTAGAAGTTGTACATCTTGAATCATAAGACAGTCCTGTCAAAATGTAAAAACATGGTTCCAACACCCACCCATTAATGTCTTAGATGAGAAATCACTCACTAAATGGGTGTTACCGAAAGGGTCGATGCTAAGTGGGTCTTTGTTTGCCATTGCATCGTAAATATCGAGTCTATCAGAATCCAGTGTGCCAACACACATCATGCCTCTGGACGAGGTAGCTTCCACCTTGAATTATCTAACACATGCTGTGTGCCATCTAGATGGCTTCACACATTTACAAGTGGGTATTGTAGGAAACAATTTTTCACCTTCGCTAGGGAAGAGGAGCAGGTTCTTCCTTCTTCTCAAAGAATGGAAAAATACCTTGGCTAAGGTTTTTACTGAGTCTTTTACCATTCCAAATTTCACTTGGTTACAGTGGAGAAATGGGAGTAATTTGCCTTATTCATGGGATAACTCTCCAATTGATATTTCCATTGACCTTGAGTTTCACTTATTCCAACTAACAAGCTATATTAACTTGTCATCAACTTCCTTATTTTGACTGTAGAGGATGTGGTGATATGTCTTATATGAGAATAATTCTAGGATTCCATAGATTTTGTGAAGAAGGAGTGAGAGTGTATTGTTATTAAGGAGAGATCTCAAGTGGATGTGCTGAACGATTATTAGAGAGTCTCCCAAAACAATGATAGAAGACATGTCTTTCTCTTTGGCTAGCTAAAGGCCAAGAAGGAGGCCATACATCTCAGCTAGGTTGTTCGTTATCTTCCCCAAGCCCCAACCAAAATTGATTTCTATTTCTCCTTTGGGATTTATGATAACTAAGGGATGAGTGAAGGTTGGTCATTGGAATTTGGGTTCTAGGTGCTAGATGTTGAGTATCAAATGGGCACAAAAAGGAGAGACTGAGCTACAAAACCTATGTCTGATGTATGTGTATATTTATTCTAAGTCTTGGGAACATGTTTGAGTCCACCATTGCTAGGAAACATTATTGTATTGAATATGTTTACTGTTATATGAGTTTTGACCTTATGAAATGGGTTAATGGTCTTGTTTCTATTGGTGCATAATGTTATTTTGGAAGGTTAATTAGTTTGGTGATTTAGTGAGTGTAACCCTCGGCGTAGTGCCTATTTTTGTAATGTGAATATAATCTAGTGGCTAGATAAGTTGTTCCATTTCTTTTGTGCATTTGTCTGAATGTTATATGTTTTTCGATGCATCAGTTTCTTGTATAATTGACGATAGTCCATACGTTTATGATCCAATAGGTGTTAAACTTGAACGATTTATCGTTGTGTCGTGGCATGGGAATATTATATGTAGAATTGGCATTTTCTATTCAGAGTCTTTATGAATGTGTGTGATGGACCGAATCATGCCACCATAGGGTTAAAGTAAGAACTAATGTTGCTTCTTGGCAATAGAGTAGTCGAGGTCTAGTGTTGATTTCACCTTTAATGATTGATCCTTCCATATGTTGTCATCTATCATGCATGTTTGTCTCGGAATGTTACATTTCCTAATGAGTTAAGGTGCTTAACACTCTGTGCAGTGTACAATAGTAGGAAGGTAGTGAAGTATGTGTTAGTTAGAAGTTGTACATCTTGAATCATAAGACTGTCCCGTTAGAATGCGAAAACATGGTTCCAACACCCACCCATTAATGTCTCAGATGAGAAATCACTCACTTCATGGGTGTTACCGAAAGGGTCGATGCTAAGTGGGTCTTTGTTTGCCATTGCATCATAAATATCGAGTCTATTAGAATCTAGTGTGCCAACACACATCATGCCTCTGGACGAGGTAGTTGCCACCTTGAATTATCTAGCACATGATGTGTGCCATCTAGATGGCTTCACACGTTTACAACAAGTGGGTATTGTAGGAAACGATTTTTCACCTTCACTAGGGAAGAGGAGCAGGTTCTTCCTTCTTCTCAAAGATTGGAAAAATATCTTGCCTAAGATTTTTACCTGAGCCTTTTCCCATTCCAAATTTTACTTGGTTACAGTGGAGAAATGGGAGTAATTTGCCTTATTAATGGGATAACTCTCCAATCGATATTTCCATTGACCTTGAGTTTCACTTCTTCCAACTAACAAGCTATATTAATTTGTTCATCAACTTCCTTATTTTGAATGCAGAGGATGTGATGATATGACTTATATGAGAATAATTCTAGGATTCCATAGATTTTGTGAAGAAGGAGTGAGAGTGTATTGTTATTAAGGAGAGATCCCATGTGGATGTGTTGAACGATTATTAGAGAGTCTCCCAAAACAACGATAGAAGACATGTCTTTCTCTTTGGCTAGCTAAAGGCCAAGAAGGAGGCCATACATCTCAGCTAGGTTATTCGTTATCTTCCCCAAGCCCCAACCAAAATTGATTTCTATTTCTCCTTCGGGATTTATGATAACTAAGGGCTGAGTGAAGGTTGGTCATTGGAATTTGGGTTCTAGGTGCTAGATTTTGAGTATTAGATGGGCACAAAAAGGAGAGACTGAGCTACAAAACCTATGTCTGATGTATGTGTATATTTATTCTAAGTCTTGGGAACATGTTTGAGTCCACCACTGCTAGGCAATGTTATTGTATTGAATATGTTTACTGTTATATGAGTTTTGACCTTATGGAATGGGTTAATGGTCTTGTTTCTATTAGTGCATAATGTTATTTTGGAAGGTTAATTAGTTTGGTGATTTAGTGAGTGTAAACCTCGGTGTAGTGCCTATTTTTTTAATGTGAATATAATCCAATGGCTAGATAAGTTGTTCCATTTCTTTTGTGCATTTGTTTGAATGTTATATGTTTTTCGATGCATCGGTTTCTTGTATAATTGACGATAGTCCATATGTTTATGATCCAATAGGTGTTAAACTTGAATTATTTATGGTTGTGTCATGGCATGGGAATATTGTATGTATAATTGGAATTTTCTATTCAAAGTCTTTATTAATGTTTGTGATGGACAGAATCATGCCACCATAGGGTTAAAGTAAGAACTAATGTTGCTTCTTGGCAATAGAGTAGTCGAGGTTTAGTGTTGATTTCATCTTTAATGATTGATCCTGCCATCTGTTGTCATCTATCGCACGTGTTTGTCTCAAAATGTTACATTTCCTAACGAGTTAAGGTGCTTAACACTCTGTGCAGTGCACAATAGTAGGAAGGTAGTGAAGTATGTGTTAGTTAGAAGTTGTACATCTTGAATCATAAGAAGTCATGTCAGAATGCGAAAACATGGTTCCAACACCCACCCATTAATGTCTCAGATGAGAAATCACTCACTTCATGGGTGTTACCGAAAGGGTCGATGCTAAGTGGGTCTTTGTTTGCCATTGCATCGTAAATATTGAGTCTATCAGAATCCAGTGTGCCAACACACATCATGCCTTTGGACGAGGTAGCTGCCACCTTGAATTATCTAACACATGATGTGTGCCATCTAGATGGCTTCACACATTTACAACAAGTGGGTATTGTAGGAAACAATTTTTCACCTTCGCTAGGGAAGAGGAGCAGGTTCTTCCTTCTTCTCAAAGATTGGAAAAATATCTTGCCTAAGGTTTTTACCTGAGCCTTTTCCCATTCTAAATTTCACTTGGTTACAGTGGAGAAATGGGAGTAATTTGCCTTATTCATGGGATAACTCTCTAATCGATATTTCCATTGACCTTGAGTTTCACTTCTTCCAACTAACAAGCTATATTAACTTTTTCATCAACTTCCTTATTTTGACTGTAGAGGATGTGGTGATATGACTTATATGAGAATAATTCTAGGATTCCATAGATTTTGTGAAGAAGGAGTGAGAGTGTATTGTTCTTAAGGAGAGATCCCAAGTGGATGTGTTGAATGATTATTAGAGAGTCTCCCAAAACAACGATAGAAGACATGTCTTTCTCTTTGGCTAGCTAAAGGCCAAGAAGGAGGCCATACATCTCAGCTAGGTTGTTTGTTATCTTCCCCAAGCCACAACTAAAATTGATTTCTATTTCTCTTTTGGGATTTATGATAACCCCCCCCGCCCCCCTGCACATTATGGGGATATTAAGGGAAATACATTCTTAGTTAATTGACCAATATTTAACAAAAAGGTCCAGATATAGAGCACATTCAACAATTCCAAAAGTTGAGTTTCATGGTAAAGAATATTTCAAAGGATAATTTGTTAGACCCATTTATGGGAACTTCAAAGGAAAGCATCCAACATGAGGTATGTCCCATTTGAATCTAAATTTCTAGAGAATTCTTTCAATATGGAAAGGAATTTCAAAAGTGAAAATATGGCCACTAGAAAATTTGTCACTAATAATTATACAAAAAATCATGCCCCCTCTCCTAAAATGACAAGATTGACTTCTCAACAAATGGATGAAATAAGTTCAAAGGCACTATGTTTCAACTGTGACAGTAAGTACAATAAGGGGCATAAATGCAGTGAGAAGAAATTATTCTACATAGACCGTGAAGATGAAGAAGATTAAGAAGTGGAATGATCACACAATCTAGAGCTAGAATAGACTACTCCAATAATATCTTATCATCCATTGGACGAAATCAATACTCAACAAACTGTCAAGATAGAAGGATATAACAAAAATAAAAAGGTAACAATTTTGATTGATTCAAGCAATACCCATAACTTCATCAATTATAAATTGGCAAAACTTCTTAATTGGTTTGTATATCTAACACCATAATTTCAAGTAGCGATTTCGAATGGGGGTACCATAAACTGTTCAAGGAAGTGTGTTGGGTCCCTATAATACTAGTGATTACCCCATTACTATTGTAGTTATACCCCTTATTAATATTTTTGTGCCCCTATTGCCCCCATATTGTTATTACTGTGCCCCATAGAATCCCTCTATTGTTATTTTTGTGGCTTTATATTATTATTGTTAGGTCGACTGGATTATATTGTGACACCTTAGACTCCTATATATAGAAAGGAGGTTTTGTCATTTGAATCATCCAAGAATTGTTCATTTATGTAATGTAAAGGAGGTTTCCCCCTCGAAGAGGTTGAATTCTAAGGCATTGATCTATCTTTTCTATCTTTTCTTGAGCTGGTTCCATAACATTTGGTATCAGAGCTTTGGATTCTAGGGTTTCGCTGCTCCAAACAGGTCATCATGGAATTTTCACTATAGACTTTTTTCTGTGATGTTTTAGAAGTCGCAAAAAAAACCCATTTGAGAAGAAATTGCACTGAACCTTGGGTCTGAATTTCAGAGCTTTTCACGTGATATTTGTGGAGATATGATATGAGGAAGTTGCTCTTTTTGCAGACTCCTGAATTACTTTTAAAACATGTGACCTAGGGAAAATCGTCATAACTTTCTCTCTGGGGATCGGATTGAAATTTCGTAAGAAGGTACAGAAAGAGGACGGACTATAGTTTCTTTTATGCATGTTTTAGATCCAAAGGTCAAAACAGTGACTCGTGGCACGTCATACAAGTTCGCTCTACTGAACTAGTCTATAAGCAAGTCACTGTGGAAGATTTCACATAACTCTTCCTTGGAGAATCCAATTTGGGTTAGACTTGTGGCATTGGAAAGAGGACATAGACGGCTACTACAGCTCACAAATTCAACACTAGATGATTGGAAAGTACAGAGATACATCAGAGGCAATATCCAGCTCCTACAAAGTGAAAAAAGGTGTGTAGATTTTCTTAAATTTGTGCTTAATCTTGGTTTGAAAATTTATTTTGAAGGAATTCAAAGGGCATAGTAGAGCATTATTATCGGTAACTGATGCCCCAAGGAAAGAAAATGCAAACACCTAGTAAGGAACCTGAAAGCTCTAGCATGACTCATGAAGAAGAGGAAGAAATGCAACATGATATATCAAAATTAAAAGACCAAGTGCAACAACTGTCCCTTGCACAAAAAGGAACAGAATCTAAGATGGATGGTTTAAAGAAAGATGTAGAAGCTAAGATGGATGGTTTAAAGAAAGGTGTAGAAGCTAGACTATTTAAAGAAAGGTGTAGAAGCTAAGATGATTGACGTGGAAGCTAAGATGGATGATTTGAAGATAGATTTGAAGACAGACATGGACGAATTGAAGATAAATATGAATAAGTTGCTACTAGAAATGGTACCTAAGGGTGAAAGGGTACTAAAGGAAACTCATGATGAGAACAAAAGAAATGTTAATCATGATTCCATAGATGCTAATGTTGGATCGAAGACTCACCATATTCCAAAAATCGATATGAGGAAGTTTGATGGCAAGGATCCTGCCACATGGATATTACAGATGGAGCAATTCTTCGATCTCAATAATGTGCAAAACACACAAAAGGTACGTATGGCAACTTTATATTTGGAACCAAATCAGTTTGTATGGTATCAATGGCTTTGCTCTCGTAAACCATTTATCACTTGGGCAATTTTTACGGAAGAATTGATAGCACATTATGAGGATACAAAAAGCAACACTTTTTTTAGCCAATTGATAAGTCTCAAACAAAATGGTTCAATAAAGGATCACATTGAGGAGTTCCAAAAATTGAACATAAGGGTAAAAGATATTCCAGAGGAGTGTAGGATTGATGTGTTCATAGGGTCTTTAAAGGATAATATCCAACATGATGTTCGCCTTTGGGAACCTGATTAATTAGAGAAGTTATTCAGGTTAGCAAGAAAAATGGAAAGCAAAATTATGGCAACCAGGAAGCATACCACTCACAACTATAAAGACAAAAGTGTTGTTGCCCCTAGTATTCCACAACCTATAAGGTTGACACCACAACAATTGGAAGAAAAAAGAGCAAAAGGGCTTTGTTACAGTTGTGATAGCAAATACACTAAAGGTCATAAGTGTTCTGAGAAGAAATTATTCTACATAGATTGTGAAGAGGAAGAAGAAAAGGAGCAAGAAAGGTCAAAAGAAGAGGATATACTCCAGGAACAAAGCCTAGAGGAATAACAAATAAATCCGACCATATATTGTAATGCATTGGTGGGAATTACCACTCCTCAAACCATCAAGATAGAAGGACAAATCAAGAAGAAAAAGGTAATAGTGTTGATTGATTCAGGAAGCACCCACAATTTTATTCATTGTAAGGTATCAAAAGAATTGAATTGCTTCCTATATCCAGCACCAGAGTGTCAAGTGATGATTGCAAATGGAGGAACAATAAATTTCTCTGGAAATTTCCATAATATCAAGCTATCCATGGGAGAATATGTATTGAATAGCCCAATGCTTTCCATTCCAGTGGGAGGTGCTGATGTTGTACTAGGAGTCCAATGGCTACAATCCCTGGGTACAATAGCTTTTAATTTTCAAGAACTTTTCATCAAATTTTCTATGGAAGGAAAGGAAGTTGAATTAAGGGGTATTTCAGGGAAACCAGGAAAGATAATCAGCTCTAATAGTATGACAAAGCTTCTAAAAAAGGAGTAAAGAGGTGTAATTGCACAATTATGCTCGCTAAATGTTTCCACATCAGAATCATCTATTTCTAAAGATCTCCAAAAAGTCCTGGACAATCATTCCAAGGTATTTGAGACTCCCAAAGGTCTCCCACCTATGCATGATCATGATCATGCTATTCATCTGATTCCAGGAAATGTTCCTCCAAACATCAGGCCGTATAGATATCCCTATGTCCAAAAGAGTGAAATTGAACGTATGGTTGCAGAAATGCTAGAGGTTGGTATAATTTAAATGAGTCAAAGTTCTTTCTATGCTCCAGTAGTATTGGTGCACAAGCAGGATGGATCATGGTGCATGTGTACGGATTATAGGGAGCTCAACAAGCTCACTATTAAAGATAAGTTCCCCATTCCTGTCATTGATGAATTACTGGATGAATTGCATGGATCAATTTACTTCACCAAGTTGGATCTTCGTTCAGGATAACATCAAATCAGAATGAAGACTAAAGACATTCCAAAACATCATTTAGAACTGATGAGGGTCATTATTAATTTTTGGTCATGCCTTTTGGCCTTACCAATGCACCTTCAACATTTAAGGTTTGATGAATTCAATTTTCAAACCATTCCTTAGAAAATTTGTGTTAGTATTTTTTGATGATATACTAATCTACAACAAGTCTTGGAAGGATCAT
The DNA here is from genome assembly GCA_031772625.1 of Pinus tabuliformis. NCBI lineage: Eukaryota > Viridiplantae > Streptophyta > Pinopsida > Pinales > Pinaceae > Pinus > Pinus tabuliformis. The sequence continues at coordinate 779,300,217 of CM062811.1, forward strand.
GTTGAACATGTTGACAAGGTGCTACAAATATTGAAGGAGAAACAATTATATGCAAAAAGATCCAAATGTTTCTTTGGAGTCCAGGAGGTGGAATATTTGGGTCATATTGTATCTCATGAAGGAGTTAAGGTAGACCCTAGCAAAATTAAAGCCATTAAGGAATGGAAAATCCCCACATCCATAAAGCATCTGCAAGGATTTCTTGGGTTGACAGGGTATTATCGCAAGTTTGTTAAGAATTATGGGAGAATAGCAGCACCTCTAACAACATTATTGAAGAAAGATGCATTTTCATGGACTCCGGAAGCAACAAAGGCCTTTGAACATCTTAAAGAGGCAATGTGCCAAGCACCGGTCTTAGCTACACCAGACTTCACAAAAACCTTTATTGTGGAATGTGATGCTTTAGGAAATGGAATTGGTGCTATTCTAATGCAAGATGAAAGACCCATTGCTTTTGAAAGTCGTCCAATCAAGGGAAAGTTTTTAAGCAAAGCTATTTATGAGAAGGAAATGTTGGCAATACTCCATCCACTTAAGAAATGGAGACCCTACCTAATGGGTAGACACTTCAAGGTAAAAACAGATCATGATAACCTTAAATACTTTTTACAACAAAGATTATCCTCTGAAGAGAAACAAAAGTGGGTCACAAAGATGTTGGGTTATGATTTTGAAATCATCCACAAAAAAGGGAAGCAAAATGTGGTGGCAGATGCACTCTCAAGAAAGGATGAGGATGTGGAAGCATTGTTGTGCGCCATTTCTATTATCCAACCAGATTGGATAAACGAAGCAAGGGAGGAATGGAAGAATGACGAAGAAGTGTGGGCACTTATTCGAAAGTTACAACAAGATTCCAGTACGTCTGGTACATTTAGCTGGCAAAATGATTCGTTATGGTATAAAGATCGCTTATACCTTTGTAAGAATTCCCAGCTAAAACAAAAGATTCTTATGGAATTGCACACTTATCCCTTAGGAGGGCACTTAGGATTTTTAAAAACTTACCACAGGGTTAAGAAGGAATTTTTTTGGGATGGCCTTAAATCAGATATTCAAAAGTTTGTGGCTAAATGTTTGGTTTGCCAACAAAATAAAGTTGAAACAATTAAGACACCAGGTCTATTACAACCTTTATCCATTCCAAGCCAAAGTTTGGAGGAGGTTTCAATGGATTTTATCACAGGTTTACCCAAGTCTGAGGGAAAGAGTGTCATCATGGTGGTAGTTGATAGACTTACCAAGTATGCACACTTTTGTGCATTATCACATCCATTTAAAGCCAGTACAGTTTCTACTGCATTTGTGGAAACAATTCAAAAGCTACATGGAAACCCAAAGATTATTGTAAGTGACAGAGATCCCATTTTCACTGGAAATTTTTGGACAGAATTATTTTCTTGTCTTGGTACTCAGTTAGCTCATAGCTCATCTTATCGTCCTCAATCTGATGGGAAAACTGAGATAGTAAACAAATGTTTGGAAGGATATCTTCATTGCTTTGTATTTGATAAACAGACACAATGGGTCAAATGGTTGGCTCTAGCTGAATGATGGTATAACACTTCCTTCCATACAGCAACAAAAATGACCCCATTTATGGCACTTTATGGGTATCAACCACCATCCATCACATCATATTTAAGAGAAAATTCTAAGGTTCGGGCAGTGGAACATCACATCGAACATCAACAACAAGTCCTCCAACTCTTAAAGGATAACCTCGTGTTGGCACATAATAGAATGAAACAACAGGCAGATCAACATCGCAGTGAAAGAAGTTTTGATGTAGGTGATTGGGTATTCCTACGGCTACAACCATATAAGCAAATGTCCCTCAAGCAAGCTAAGAAGGATAATAAATTATCACCAAAGTATTATGGCCCGTACAAGGTGTTGCAAAACATTGGTACTATGGCATACAAATTGGAGCTTCCTGCAGCTTCTCGATTGCACCCAGTTTTCGATGTTTCATGTTTAAAGAAGGTTATAGGCGACAAGCTCCCAGTTCAAACAATATTGGCAGAAATTGACGAGGAAGGGAAAATTATATTGGAACCGGAAGCAGTCACATAAACAAGAACTTGACAGCTACAAAATCATTCAATTTCAAAGTATCTTATCAAGTGGAAGAACTTATCCACTGAAGATTCCACATGGGAGGATGAGAATTTTATGCAGAAGTATCCAGAACTACTCAAGCATTGAGGACAACACTTTTTGGAAGGAGAGGGGCATGTTGGGTCCATATAATACTAGTGGTTACTCCATTACTATTGTAGTTATACCCCTTATTAATATTGTTGTGCCCCTATTGCCCCCATATTGTTATTATTGTGCCCCATAGAATCCCTCTATTGTTATTTTTGTGGCTTTATATTATTATTGTTAGGTTGGCTGGATTATATTGTGACTCCTTAGACCCCTATATATAGAAAGGAGGTTTTGTCATTTGAATCATCCAAGAATTGTTCATTTATGTAATGTAAAGGAGGTTGCCCCCTTGAAGAGGCTGAATTCTAAGGCGTTGATCTATCTTTTCTATCTCTTCTTGAGCTGGTTCCATAACAAAGTGTCATAGTATTAAGTTGAATATGGGGGAGTATATTTTGGATAGTTCCATGATTGAAATCTAAATGGGGGGTGTTGATGTGTCATTAGGGGTATAATGGTTACAATCATTGGGAACAATGGACCTTATTTTTCAAGATCTTTTCATAAGATTTTCCTCAAAAGGAAAGTAAATTGAGCTTAGAGGTATCCAAGGGAACCCAATAAAGTGAAAAGATCTACTAAAACGACAAAATTTCTAATAAAGGGGCACTACAATGTAATTTCACTATTGTATTCACTAAATGTTCAAATGTCAATATCATTTATATCAGGGGATCTCCATAAAGTTATCAACAATCATTCCAAGGTATTTGGACTAATGCCTGAGGGTCTTCCATTTGCAGTCAGGAAATCTACCAGAGATAAATGAATAAGTGAAAAATTATACTAGAAGTAGAAACAATCCTTGAAACAAGGATTAAGAAGATGAGTAATCCGACAATCGTGGAGTACCTCATCAAACAAAAGAACCTACCAATGCAATAGATGACATGGGAAGATTACTTATTCATTTAGAGTCACTCAAAGAAGAGGGGCATGTTAATCCATATATAAGCTCCATGTTAACCCTAAAACCCCTTATTAAGCCCTAGATATTGAGTGATTACATTTATATTGTTATATTGTTATGTAGGTTATAACATTTCATGCTCCCATTTTATTATGATTGTACCCATTGTTTCCTATATATATGCTAAGGAGACCTAGTCTTAAGATCACCAAATCTTGTCTTGTACATTGTATTCATTGTAGAAGGAGGTTTCCCCCTTGAAAATGATTGTAATTATTGGTTTCTCATAATTTTTAAGGCATAAGGCTCCTAACACATTGCAAACATTAGATGAATAGATGGAATAATTGGAATCATGTGTTCTCCAATTAAATACGTAAGGAGAATGGCATGCAAGCTAAGTGTGTAATGAACTTTTCCATGTGGTTCTTCTTGACAATTATTGAATAGCCAATAAAAGTAGATGCATTCGGGGAAATCCATCAAAGAAAGCACGGAGAACTAAGTGTCTAGGTAATACATCTATGATAAATGATATAATGAATTTTCACTTTTATGAGCATTCCTTTTGAAGTTATTTCCTCTTCTCTCCTTGTATATTTATGATTATATTATAGCTTGTCTCTTAGTCATCACTCATTGTCCTCAAATAGTAAAAAGGCACGTGAAATCCTCATTCCCTAGATCTAGAACATGGCATTGTAGAGGCATACTCTATCATAGACCTTGTGAATGAGGAGCATATGGATGAATATGAAGTGGAACATAGTAGGTTATGCCTGAACTAATCCTTCATGGACCAAGTTTCTCAACGTGTTTGCACATTTTTAAATGTTTTCTCCATTATATTTTTTTACAAAACTTATAAAAACTAACTCACAAGGAAATCAAGTACTTGAAAATTATATGTTAAAAGTTATCAAACAAAGTGTTATAATTGATTATTAATTTATTTTCTTGTACAACTTGTTATCTCTTTATTACTAATTGTAGGTTTTAGTGATGATTATTAGATGATGAGAGTGAGTGATAACCTGTTAATATTTTTTTGTGATGATATGGGTGAGATAGGTAAGTTGAAGTTTACATAGTTTGATTTATTTTTGACATAATTTTATGATAAGAAATAATAGGTAGGGTGGGCTTTGAGATAGATATGATAGAAGGTTCACACACACACACACACACACACACACACACACACACACACACACAGATGATACAAGGTTCATGCCCATGAATATCATGTGTGTGTAACATAATGCTATACAAACATAATTGTAAGAAAAAATCCAAGGAAAAGAGAGAGAGAGAGAGAGAGAGAGAGAGAGAGAGAGAGAGAGAGAGATGATACAAGGTTCATGTCGATGAATATCATGTTTGTGTGTAATATAATGCTATACAAACATAGTTAGAAAAAAAATCTAAGGAAAAAAGGTTCATTTTTGCAATGATCTAGGTGAGATAGGTAAATTGAAGTTTATATAGTTTGGATTTCGCTTTAACATATCTATATTATAAGAAATAATGGGTAGGGTTTTTAGATAGTTATGATACAATATTCACACACACAATTTTTTTCTTTTTCTTTTTGACATATGTTTATGATAATCAATAATAGGTAGGGCTTTTAGGTAGATATGATAAAATGTTCATGGCCCCACACACACACAGACAGACAAGGTTCATACCCATGAATATCATATGTGTGTGTATAACATAATGCTATACAGACGTAATTGGAAAAACAAAATCCAAGGAAAGCAAAGATCATTTTTGTGATGATCTGGATGAGATAGGTAAATTGAAGTTTACATAGTTTATTTTTCTTTTTGACATATCTTTATGATAAGAAATAATAGGTAGGGTTTTAGACAGATATGATAAAAGGTTCATGTCACCCCTCACCCACCCACACATATATGGCAAGGTTTTTATATATGTATGATACAAATTTCATGCCCATGTGTGTGTGTTTGTGTAACAAAATACTCTACCAACATAAATGGAACACAAAATCCAAGGAAAAAAAGCTTGATAGTAAAAGAATTTGAAAGTCATTCGTCTATGACACATCTTCAATTAATATGAATATTTCACTTAGCAATAATTATCAAATAATTCTATGTTTTTGTAAAGAAATGCATCTATATTTTAATTCAATCAGTGAAAATAGTTTAAATCCAATCATCTATGACCAATTTTCAATTAATCTGAATGGTCCAATTACCACTCATTATTAAGTAATTTGATTTTTTTTACAAAAAGATCAGCTTTATTTATATTTTAAATTTATTTTAAATGTTACATCACATTTTTACACTCATATTAATGTTTATAGTCAAATAATAGTTATAAAATAAATTTTTGATTTGATGATTATATGATGAAATGACCGCAATCACAACACAATACAGTTTCTATAAGGAACAAAATTTACAAATATACTAGCAAATCAAATGCCTCGGTGAAATGTTTATATGCTAATATCATTTTAATTCCCATATATTAAAGATATACAAAAATTTCCATATATTAAAAATATACAAAAGCATAACATTGATTTGCCAAAATCCATGTCATAGTTTGTATTAAAACTTTCAATGTACATGTGCACTAATTTCTTAATTTTTTTTATTCTCATATAGTACAATATAGTTGATGTTTTATTCAACATTCAAATGTAGTCACGTTTCTCTTTGATAGGATTAAATGTCTTGAAAAGGGGATTAGAACCTACATTATCCAAGTATTGTTCTTCTTCCATCCTATATAGACTATTACAAATATGAGATTTCATTAATTTCCAATGAATTGAGAAGGCTTATAGTGGGAGATATTTGTAAGTGAATCTTGTAGTGAAAATAAAATGGAAAGCGGTTTGAAGATAGATATTGAGAAATTCAATGAGCAGAGTTTTGAGTTGTAGAAGCTTAAAATGGAATATTTTTTGGTGGATAGAGATTAGTGGATCATCATGGATCTGGGTACTGCACCAAGGATGTCAACATAATATTGGAACAAGTTGGATCAAAAGGAAAAGAGCAAAATATGATTATGTCCCTCTAATTCGGTATTACTAAATCTTTCAAGGGAAGTTACAAAAAGGATTTATGGGACAAGTTAAGGGATTTTTATCAATATAAGTCTCTTGTGAACAAATTTTTCTCATAAAAGAAGTTGTATAACTTGAGGATGAAGGATAGAGACTCAGTGATAGAGCATTTGAGTGCCTTGAATATTGTGGTAAGTCAACGATTATTTGTTCATATTAAGATTTCAAATGAAGATAGTGCGTCCATTTGTTATGTTCTTTACCAAACTCGTGGGATAGTCTATTTGTTATAGTAATGTAATTACTTTAAATTTAGATGAAATAGCCTCAGACTTGTTATTAGAGGAGATGTGTATTTTGGATATGCCTTGTTTGTAATAGGAGACTCCCATAATAGAAATAAAAATAATTCCTTGAGTGAGGGATCTAAATATGGAGGAAGATCTAAATCTCCACAAAAGTTTGTAGAGGTATGTTGGAGATGTGGAAAGGAAGGGAATTACAAGAAATATTGCAGATCTAAAATTCCTAAGAAATGGAAGGGATATAAATATGATCTTTTCGGAGAAGTAAAAACCTCCTCAGATGAAGGAGGGGATGTGTACTTGGCTTCCTCAAGTACACATGTAGATCATGAGGCATGTTTGGTTGACTTAGGTACATCCTTTCATATGACTCCTCAAAGGGAGTGGTTTTGCAAGTGTGAAGGTTTTGATTGTAGTGGTTATTTCTTAGGAAATGTATCGACAACCATAATCATAGGCCGAGGAAAAGTCAAGTTGAAGCTCATGAATGGAAGGGTTAGAACACTTCCTGATGTTTTCCACATCCTAGGATTAGCTAGAAATTTGATTTTTGTAAGAAATATGAGCAATGAAAATGTAAGAAAATTTTATGAAAAGGATATTGTAACAGTCCCTCCCACCCCCTTGTACTATCTCAGGATATGAGAGGTGTTATTCATTGAATTGACTTGACCTTCAAGGTCTATTATGAAGATGGGGTCACAAAAAATTCACTTTTTTTAATTTCATTAAAAATCAAAACTAATGCCACCATTACATTCATCTCATCAAGAATCTTTTTGGCGATGTAGATTTTATCTCAATATGACTCATATATTGAGAGTTATTCCATTCTAAAGTTTCGCCAATCATACTAGGCCATATTAGCATTGGAGTGCCATGTTCCATCCAAGTGTGATCCACATGGTAATGCCATGTCAACAAAAGTGGGGTCCACTTCTTCTTAGGTACTTGTGTGGCCTCCATGTGGCTGTTGGCATTCTATCTTGGGAATGGGGCTCATAGGGTCCTTCCCTCAAGTGTTTGTAGGGTTTTCTCCATTATTCTCATTTTGGGATTAATTCTCGATCTAGGTAGGATCCACAAGACACGTCACATTGGACCAACCATCCCCTCATCAACTTTTCATTTATTTTTTTAATGGAAAAATGACAGTGGTAGTGGGAGGTGGTCCGACAACAGGGTTCCACCTTAGAACCACGGCTGATTTTCCTTGCTCCCTATTGGTCACATGCCTTCATCAATGCGTCTAGTGCAAATTTTCCCAGCGATAAGTGGTGGGAAATGTTAATATTCCATGTGGCCCCTTCCATGTCTATCCAACATGGGTCCCATCAAGTCCTCCCCTTTGGATTTTTGAGGGGATTTCCCATTATATACATTTTTATTCACGATCCAATCTCGATGGGGAAAACAAACCCATGTCATCCCCCTTTGAAGTCATACTGTCCTCAGCGTATAAATTATAAGACTAGGTGGTGGAAGGGGAGCAATGGTGCCCATGTCATCCCACTCAGATGTAATACTACCCATAATGTTGTTGGTGCTATTTATAGTCCAACTTGGTTTATGAGAAAAATGTGACCAACAAAGCCCCACTAGATACCGACCCTTTCAACATCACCTGCAGAGAAGATGAAGTCTCACTAGTGGCATCAAGGGGGACTACAAGAACAACACTTCTGTAGTTGGGAAGGGAATATGAATCGAATGATGATTCTAAAAAATCCTACCCACTGTTGATATGCTAAACCCATGTGTAATTACAACACAACATTTTTTTAAAATGGGGTGTCTTAATTAACCAAAATGTTTTAACAAACTCAACGATGAACTACAACCACTAAAAATAAATGTAACTAATACATGATACAATCATCTTATATAATATAGGAAATGGAACAAGTTGAGCTTCAACTATCTTTCATTAATAGTTAAAAAGGGATGCTTGGCACAACACTTACAACATTACAAAAATATGTCACTTATGCTCACTAGCCTAAATATCATAACATTACAACAACATCAAGAAAAAACTATGGAATCAATCTAGAACCAATCTGAATCCCCTCAACATATGCCTATTTATGCATAGTTACATAGACTTTGATACCATGGGAAATAATAGGGAAAATAATTAACATGGGTAGATGCACTACACTTGCTAATGTAGACCAAATCAAAATTGGTTCAATGATGCAATGAAACTTAACCATTTTTTCCCATTCACTTCACATGTTACTCCTTTCCATGTGGTTCTCCTTTTTGATCTAGTTCTATGCACTCCTTCTACAACAAATCTGTGTGTCACTTCTTTTGATTGTTTCTTCTCCACCTTTTCGCTCCAGTTCCGTGCACTCATTCTACAACAAATCTTTATGTCACTTCTTTGCATTTTTTCTTCTCTACCTTTCTGCACCCAACTCCTAAAACTGACTCAAAACTTTAACATTTGTTCAACCATCTTCTTTCCAAAATTGTCCCAATAGGCCCCAACACTCACATGTTTCTTATCTCGAGCCACTTAGTGGGTTTGCAATGTCTTGAGCATTGTTTATTAAATCTTGAAGTGTAGTACAAACACCCTTAAATTTGGATCCCATTTGAGAATTAGACGTAATAAAACCTATGGATACTTTAATTTTCATGGTAGTGGCAAGTCATTGCTCTTTGTCTTCTACTACAGTCTTGACTTGTTGATGTACACCCACAAATTCATTTGTGATCCATAGTGCTTAGTCCCATAAATATTCTATTTTCTGCACTAACTCCTTGCACATGACCCACATATATTTAATTTACTTCTCCAGCTGGAACATATAATCTATGGTAGGCTTCTTTGTAGCCACCGGTAAACTAGGTAAACTAAAAATAATCTTCTGCACCTTTTCTTTAGTAACTTGAATTTTATGTGCAATATATGGCAACTCCTGATTCTACAATAGGTTGGTCCATAAGTGCAATCCTTGCTCATACATTTTCTGACACTATTCTTACAAATCCTTCATTTGCATAAGGTGAGTAATGGACTTATTTTCCTCTACTGGACATTGCTTCTCTTTGGGTGGTGTAGATGACCTCTACTGTACTTTTAACTCATCAATATATGCTTTCATCACCTATGCAACATCCCTAATCTTCACAAGTTGGATTTTTAATTGGGTATAAACTTCCATATGCTCTACCATAACTTGAACATGCTACTTCAATTACTACACGCAGTCTCATCTCCCTGTCCATGACTTGCTACTTCTCTTTTGATAACTACACCTTCTCATGTTGCCATACTTCCTCCGCTGTAAGTGCCCGTACTAACTCCATTGTTGTGGTTGATGCTCATGACTATAATTCCATAGAAAAATTGTTCTACAAATTATGTAAGTTATCCAAAGACGACTGAGACAAAATTAATTTGATATGCATTAAACTTATATCACATTGTTGTAGTTCTTCAACAGGGAACTCTACTACTTGTAGTGATATCAAGAGTGCTCAGTGCTCTCCAGATGTTTTAGAATTATTTGCCTATGGTTCCAATATATTGGGTGCACTTTGAGCCTCCATATGATCTAATGGTCTAGTTCTAGTTGGCTGTACAATTATTCCCTTCTTGGATTCCAGTAGACGCCATAATTGTTCAAGCTTATACAATGTGTGTTGTTGATCCTGTTGAAATTTCTCTAGAACTTATTTTATCTTTTCATATACCTATGCAGTAATTTGCTCAATTTCATGTTCTGTAAAAGACATAATGTGCATGGTGTGAGTCACTTTACATTTCTTATTCTGAGATGCATTGTTCCCTCCCCTGTTCCTGCCATGTGGGTCCTCTTCAATCCTATGCGCACTGTGGCTTGAACTTGTTCTAAATTTGTTGTCACTTATGGCATCTTTGACTACTTTGGTTTCAAGCCCTTTTTTTCACTTGTTACTCAGTAGAGTGCCTTGGCTCTTGTTGTTGCGGTTCATGTTGTCCTTCTTGACCTTTGCTGCTTGCCAACTTTTCTATGTCTAGATTTCCTTTAATTGGTTGCTTCCAATGATCTTCCCATGCATCAATATGCACCTGAACATATTTAGCAATTAGTTTGAAAGGACACTTCTCCCATTGTTGATATGGATCTCTCTAGGCCTAAATGTATAAATAATGAGGATCGACTTTGAATTACATGATATTCTCATACTTAATACAAATTTCTGTTGAAATGTGTGGAGTCCTTTCTATCACCCAAATTATCATCTACTAGTAAATAAAGAAAGTAACATTGATATATATCTTTCATTGAGCTATTGTCATTGCCCATAGATGTTGAAATCATGGTGGAAATAGGGACATAGGTTCCTTCCAATGTTTGTAAACCTTCAGGTGTTTCCTTCTCAGTAAAAGCAAGTAAGATATGTAACGAGACATAATGGAATTCCATGCCACTGGCTTGTGTTCTAGGCAATTCGCCAAAAACGTGTTGAGTAAAAATGTCACCCAATTCATCTATACACCTTGTGTTAGAGTCCTATAGTGATAGGATTCATATTTTTGAATTAGCTAAGGTTAAGCCTTGTAATATTGTACATAGCTTTTCTTTCTTCAAATGTTTTCCATATTAAAAAAATAAAAAATGTAAAGAGGGTGTGTCCTAAAAGAAATATCTAAGGACAAAAAGAATAAGAAAAGATAAAAAAAATGAAAATATATGAACCCCAAACACAAAAACAGATCATGAAAGTGTGCAAGTCTAAATGCCACTACTATTTTACTTCTTCTGCAAATAATGGTTGTGTGTAGCTTGTCATACATGCCACAACCCATGGTAGTCAAAATGCTTAATATTGACTATTTCATGCTTTGAATTTTATGTTTATAGCTAGAGAATGAAATCTAACCAAACAACTTAATCTTGGAAGATCATTAGATAGGTAGAGAAAATAAAAGGCGCTCATCAGTTTAATTTGAGCCCTTGGAAGATATAAAGTTAGAATTAGATAGTTTACTTTTCAAAGGAAAAAAGAATAATAAGGGTCTACTAGCCTAAATGCACCCAAAGAAGTGAAGAAAAAATGTTAGGGTAAGTAATGGGTAAGTAGAAGAAAGGTTGCTGAAGTATAAAGTTGATAGGACAAAGACACATTTATCGTGCTTAAATCATATGTTTCAATGTGCATGAGCAATTAAGAATGAAAAAATAGAGGTTTACAAGTTAATTTAATTGACTTCCCCTCATTCATTTCATCCCTATACTTACTAATTTCCCCATCCACAAGTATGTTGTAGTACTAAAAATCCTTCAAGTCATAAAGGCTCAGAGCATTTCTTTGACTTTTGGTGGGACCAGACCCTCAACTTAATGACTTATGGACATCAAGTGTTAGAATTCCCTTCATAAAAGTCATTTCCCTTCATTACCCTAATAAAACCCCTTTTCCTAAGGTTAAACACCATTTACCTATGAAAAGTAAAAATCCAAGTTTCATTTCACTCAAAATACCCACAAAAAGTTTTTATCCTAAGTATAAATGTATGTGAAGAAAATGCACAAATATTACATTATGCTTAGTATTTTCACTCCGCTCATTTCAGTTCATATTATTTTTTAACTTAATAATATAGCTCCCAATATACCTTTTCCCATATGTAAATAAATCCCGTAGATAATACCCCAACCCTTAGTTTAACTATAAACTATATTTTTATCCCATGCCCCCGACAAAACCCTCTTAACTCACCAATTCTCGGTAAAGTTAAGATAATCCCTTCATTAACTAGTCTGACCATTTAATCCCATGTTTAACTCGTAAATAATAATAAACCACCATGGAGTAGAGGCCCCCCCCCCTCAAAAAACTTTGCCCATTTCATCCGTGCTAATCTGTCACGCGACTGTTGTCTAATCGTCAACACCCAAATCCAATGGTTCATAGCCATATCGGGTTCACCCGATATTCGACCTTTACCTGCTTGATAAAGTGGTATTTCCTGGGCCCCCATTTGCTACACATCAAGCGTTAAGGTAGATCGAGTGACCTTGCTAAAATACCGCCTCCTCCATAAAGCGATGCGATGGATTGGGAAACCACCTCCCCGCCCAACTCGAAAAAGCACCCACTATTCATTCATAATTTACTTGCCAAAAAATAACCATTGTTCAATAAAAAGGCTGAGAAGCCGTATTCGGCCTTTTTCGATCAATTTATTTGTAAAACCTCTGCAAACCATTGCGACACCTTCAAACGCTGAAATTGCCAATTGACCTCAATTTCACTCCTGAAGAAGTTGCAGAGACCCCAATCAAGTCTTAGTCCGTACTAGAGCCCTTTCAACCTTTTGTAGTTGCAGAACACCAATTTTAAGTTAATTCACCGAAATTCCAAGTATTTGAAGAGAAATTACTAGACACCCTTTCAATTTGAAAACATTCAATCTTTAAAGTGTTTTAATTAAGTAAAATTAATTGAAATTACTTTAAAATTAAAGTGTGTGCCTGACTAAAGTACCCAAACGCTTCTGAAAACTTACAAATTACCTTCAATCCTCCTATATAAACCTATATAAGTCAAATTCAAATCCATAAGAACTGAATTATGGCTACCCCCATCACCATGGATGTCAAACAAGTGACGACCCCCCATTTGGACCTTGACCACCTTCCCTTGGCAGGAAGGGATTTTCAAATCAAAGACACAAGTGCTTATACACTCCTCAAAATTCATTGTTTGAGTAAGGTAGATATCTAAACCATACTAATGACATTGGCCTTTGGGAGTCCAATTTGCCCAAATACCAAGTTCCACAAGTACATGTCTTTCCTGAGATTGTCCATATGTGCCATGCTTGTTAGATTCCTAGCCAGAGAGCTATAATGTCCCCAAACCAAAAAGTCTTGTTTACTATTACAACTAAGTCAATCAATGAAATTTTGCAAGTCCAATTAGGTCCAAACCTAACCCCGCTGTCCATTGGGGATTTTTTAGACTAGTAAACCAAATTGAGTCCATCTAGACTGGCCCAAATATTCCAAACTTTCATTGTAGAAGAGCAGCACATTCCTATAGATTCCCCTCCATATGTTTATGCCATTTTCTCTGAAAGGGGCAAGCAAATTGTAACAATGATATCATGTATTCTGGGCTATACCACAGATGAATTCATTGATGAGCTCATCCCGGCCTTCATTTACATTTTCACCCTAGGAAAGCCTCCTGCTACTTTGTACAATTATGCCCAGTTCATAGCTGAAAGGATGCATGAAAAATTTACTAGAATGCACAATGAGAGAGTATTGAAGTACTCATCTGTACTTTACCACATGTTTTTGTATTATCAGTCAGACATATTTCTCTTCACCATCCAGAAGTTGGATACTAAAGGCCAGCCCAGGTCTATTATATTTTGGACACCACTATTCCACAAGTATTCATCACCATACACCTACACAGACTTCATTGACTCTTTTTTCCATCCAGTTATGACCATGATGACAGGAAGCCCTCCACCTAGAATAAGCCAAGAAATCAAAAGAGCGCTTCAGTTATACAAACAAAGTAAGGTGGGAGATTGGTATCTTTACCAAAATCACACAGAAATAGGAATCTATGGTTGCCAGCTTGCCCCATACAAACTGCCCAAATACCTCCCCATGAGGTTATTTGCTCTGGAATATTATACGTAGATAATGAACTCTGATGATATCAACATTGTCTCAGCCAAGAAAAGGGCTTAGTTCAAAATAAAAAATCAGTTATGCCCTTTTATTTGCAATTCTAGAGAGGCAGGAGAGGAAGCAGATCAAATTCTGCAACAAATGAAGTTTCAGAATAGTTTCATGTGGAGGTATGACCCTCAAGGGTTTATAACCAAACTAAGACAAAAGGTCAAATTGGGACCTTACATTCATCACCCTATACCAGAAATAGAGAGATATGCCAATCAATCTGAGTGGTTGGAAAACACTCTCATAGATAGGGATAGTACAAAGGTAGATGTTGAAAATACCTTCCTTGATTTAAAGAAACAGCTTGATGAAAGCTCATTCCTGCAGGTACCAGAGCAAGAAGGAACCATGAGTACCCTTCCTGTTTTGCAGACTCCTCCGAATGAGGAAAAGAATCCCAAAAGGAATAATGAGGAAGGCTCCAGCTCAGGTATGGACACTTCTAATGTACATTATGAAGCTAGCTAGAGCAAAAGGCCTAGGCTCAATCTTGTTTCAGAACAGGAAGACACAAAAGGCTTAGTAGAAATAACTAATACCGAGTTAGACAGGAGAAAAGGCACAACTCCATCTGAAGAAACACAAGAGCCATCTACATAAAAAAATAAAATTTTAGAAAGGCAGCTTAGTGTAGAAGTCTCCTCATTAAATAAGCTTGTTCATAGAGATAGGGACATTAAGGATAGGTTCAAGGATATTAAAATGAGAAATAAGAAACTGGAGGCAGAATCCTATGCACAGTATTTCAAGCTTACACCCCCTAATCAAGGTAGGTTGATGTTAGCTTTTGACATCAAGGAAGGAAAGATGAAAATGTCTTTCATAAAGCCAACTGTACAACAACCGAGAACATCAACAGGTTTCAAGAAGATAGACTTTGAAGTATTGGCAAGGGATATTCATCTTGTTGATCATATTGAATTTCACAAGTAGGCTAGAGAAATGATTTACTCCACCCTTACAAGAAAGGCCATGGCTGCACATTAGTTGTATAATTCACTGAATAACATTCTAGTATGAGTTGGAAAAGGCCTCCTCACAGGGCAAATCCACCAGAATCAAGTCTTTGGAATACTTGGTAATTAAATTGGGACATGATCCCAAAGACATCAAGGCTACTGAACAATTAATCAAAAAGAAGAATGATAACATTGCAGCCCTCAAGAAACAGTTGAAGATACCTCAACTGCAGCACCCCCAGACAGAGGAAGTTTTGGAAAGCCAAATAAAGCATTAAGAGTTGATGGACTTAGTCCTTAAACTCAATGATCGGTTGAGGAAGACAGAAAAGGAATTGGACAACTTAATCTAATTAAAACAAACTGATCTTGGCACTATCTCGGTAAATGTCATCCCATTAGTTACCACGACTGTTCCTTCCACATTGGCAGCCTCATTGGCTCCCATAGCTCCAATGGCCACAACACTATCGGCTTCTACAACATCTACATTAGCAACAGGTACATCAAGTGAAGAAGCAGGAAAATTGGTTAAAGCTATGGAAGAAATGTCCATACAAACCACAGAGATGAATAAGCTCAAAGAGAAAGTGAAAAGCTTGGAAACTGATTACAAGCTTGCCAAAATCATGCACAAAGAAGAAGTGCAAAAGGCTACCAGGATGAGTGAAAGATTGAAAGCCCTAGAAAAGGACTTAACACTGAAAGAACCCCTTGGGCAGGCTAAGGAACAACTATGGGCCAATATCATTGACTTTGTCAATGATATTTGGCCATCTATTCAGGTTATTTTTGAGTAAATAGATTTGATAAAGCTAGCTACAAAGGCCATCCAGAAAGTAAAAGAAGAATCAAGACAAATGCCAAAAGAGGCTTCCAGAATTATCCAATTCCTTAATAACAAGAATAAGTATGAGCTGCAGGAATTGGAAATATAGGACAGAACAGAGACAATTTTGGAGGTCAAAAAGGTCCTCTCCAAGAGGAACTTGATGCAAAACTTGGAGGATAAGTGTCAGAATATGCAGTTAGCCGTTGACAGATTTATGGCTAAGTTCCAGATTTTGAGAGAAAAGGGATTACCCAATCCCTTAGTGATAAATGATAAGCTCATTACATAGGAGGATTACAACAAGAAAATTAGAGAGGTAGCAAAAGATCAGGTAAATACATCATCAATGAAGGCATTGCCAACAGGCAAAGTACTCTACCAAACATTTGAAAACTTGTTTTACCTCCAACATGAGGTAAAACACTTGTTTATCAATAAGCCTACTTTTTCCAAATACATAGAGGTAGATGAAACATATAGAAAGATGCTAAAAATCCAATTACCTAATGCTGAAACATGGGAGAAATTAACTGATTTACTATAGAAATATGCAGTAAAAAGGTTAATGTACAATAAAAGTAAAACAACATGGTAAAAGGATGTGGACAAATCAATAGAATTAAAGTGTATTAGATGAAAGGCTAAAGTAAATGAAGCATCCAATGTGAAAGATCAAACAAACAAAGTAGAATAAAGGGCAAAAGATCAAAGCCAATAGAACCAAAATAAAAGGGAGAGCATGAATCAGTTCAATATCCGTCTCTATCTTCTTGCAAAAAGATATTTTTATTTCCTAGATTAAATCTCAAATTAGTTTAAGATATTTTGTAATAAAATTTTGTATAAATACTTCATATTCGAATTATGTAGTGTGGATTCTATTAGAAATTTCTATAGACATTTTGATCACAAGAGCTAGAAGGTTATTGTATCATTTGTTGAGCAAGCAAGCTGGATTGATAAATAAAGATAAGATATTTCCAAGGATTCATGCGTTGAGTGAATTTCAGACAAGTATTTTCATGTGTTATTGTTATTTTTCTCAAAGTTATTCATAATCTTTAATATGTTTCTCAATCTAAATGTTATAACTGGAATAATACTTCAGAACTTGTTTAATTATACTCTGTCTTAACAGTTATGCATTTAAATGTTTTCTTCTGATATTTAAATTAAAGAATTCTTAATTACTCTTTGGTTTAGATTGATTTCTTGAATATCCAAGTTAAAGGATTCTTAATTGGCCATTGATCTTGATTACCCCTTCATTCATCATTCATTATCTGGGTTTGAGAACCCTTAACTGCTCTCTCACCCTGAGTGAAATCCTTTCACCCTTGTCTCAAAGATTTGAAAAAACACTCTGTTATCTTCCCATTGGAACGTTCCCTTTAGTGAGTTAATCTAGTCTTGCTTCCTTATTGTTTGACTCCATAGCCCAATGGTCTAAAAGACATCACTTTATCCATCTGTCTAAGCAGATCCCACCACCCAATCTCAAATAAAAATCAAAAACCCCTTGAACAATCATAACTAGCCTAAAACCATCTTAACTAAAAAAAAGTTAAAATTTAAAGAGAGCCCTCTCTGAGCATCAGAAAGGCTAGGTCCTGATCTCCAAAAGTGGTTTGTGGTTACCTTTGTTTTTTCTTTTCTTTTTTTTATTGAAAAGAATTATCAGAGTGATAACACCCTGCACACACTTTGCTATTGAAATAGTCACACTGGTCAAAACCTCATCCTATTATGATCCTTACGCCTTAAAAATGATAAGAAACTAATAATTACAGTCCACTTCGAGGGGGAAACCTCCTTTTATGAATAATAATGAGCAATACAATATATTATGATCCTAAAACTATGTTTGCTTACTATATATATGGGAGAAAAATGATACAATTATAATAAGATGGTACCATTAGGGGTTCTAGCATACACAACAATATAATAATAGAAATGTAATCACTCAATATCTTGGGCTTAATAAGGGGTTTTTGGGCTAAAATGGGGCTTATATAGGTCTTAACATGCTCCTCCCCTTCAAAGAAGTGTTGTCCTCAACAGTGGACTATTTGTGGGTTTTTCTAGATGAAATAGTCATATTCCCATGTCACTTCTTCCATTGGTAGGTTCTCCCATTTGATGAGGTACTCAATAATTGCTTGATTTCTTAACTGCTTAGTCCTTGTTTCCAAAATTGTTTTTGGTTGTAATATTATTTTCCCTTCTTATTAAAATTTGGTAGAAGAGTTTTGAATGAGATCTTATCACCAATGATCTTCTTTAAGCAAGAAACATGGAAGAATGGATGTACATGTGAAGATGGAGGTAGCTCCAATTTGTAGGCTATACTTCCAATCCTCTATAACACCTTATAGGGGATATAATACCTTGGAGTTAATTTATTTTCCTTCTTTTGCTTCTTAAGGGCCATCTAATTTCTAAAGTGCATTTATATCTACGCATTTAGTATTTCTGTTTTAAACAAGCTCATGTATAAAAGAGAGTGTCATCTCTATTTTGGAGGAGAATACTTACACCAAGTAGTCCAAACTATCATGACATAGGTACAAATCACATGGGATCTTGTTTTTTGTTTGCTTGTTTATGTGAGTCCTGAGATAAATGACATGCTTGACTTGTAGCTTGAGTAGCCATGACCCAGGGGAATTTAAGCTATGGATCACAACCTACCTAGGCCACACTACCCTTAGCATGGATGGATTTTTTCCCACGAAGTTTCGAACCAGTGACCTTTACAACATAGAGTGCCTTAATAGAACACCCAATCACCGTATGCTCTACACCCATGGAAGCCATGGGGTTTTGTTTTAATAAAAATAAAAATAACAATTTATATTTTTTTTATATAGTGTGTGATTTGACTACATTTAGGTTATCATAACTCAATGCCTTGTTCTAGGAGATAAATCTCAGTCTAGTAGAATGTGTTTCTTTGAATTTCAATAACATGTAATTTCATTGTGCTTATTTATTTATGCAGTTATATTTCATGTACAATCCTTTACATTTGCAAGTTATTTCAATTTCTTTTATTGCTAACATTGGACTATTATTTACATTTATGCAAGTGTGCATTTCGATTTACGTGAGTTTGTTTTTTAATTTAAGAAATTTATTTTTTGAAGTGTGAATCTTTAATTCATTAAGGGCATGATAAGAAAACTAGTAGTAAATGAGGAAACTGAGGCCTCAAAATACAATGCATAACATCTCATAAGCATTTGGATCACAAGTTGACAATTTGATGATGATCTCTTAATTATTCTTGTTGCAAACGATGCGGTAATTAAATATATGGTCAAATATCATCTATATTGGTTCTTTTGTAGAAAATATCGAAAGAGGTCAACTGTTTAGTTGGGGAAAAATCATTTGAACCATAAGCTACTCACTTTCCAAATTAATACCTTGGCCTCCCACATACTTTGAATGGATATGTTGAAACATATGTTAGAGCATATACTTCCATTGAGCTTCTAAGAGGTAGAGAAAGGAAATTACTTTTCCCCATTAAGGATTTCACATCCTTGATACTTTCCATGGCTTTGTCCTCCCATATGATTCCTTTTGCATTAGAAAATGAATGGGGAGGAAGTGTTTCCTTCAAGATATGAATCACATATTAAGGAAGACTATGTCATAGAACTTGGAGAAGAGGAATAAGAAAATCTCTATCTTTGGTACCTCAATATTTGATGAGTAGATTCAAAGGAGTTGATTCAATTATCTAATGTTGAAGGCATCGTGCCTATATGTCCTTTTGTGAAAGATAGAGTCATCTCTTGAAAAAATACTTATTAAATGATAGTTGAATCCCTTTAAACCATGTTGATTTTACATATCCATATTTCATCTAGGTTGATATATCCATGAATTCATTAGCTCAGACCATTACCTTGAAGTTTTATCATGTTGGGATGTCACATGGGAGGACATCTAAACAAGTTCAAGATATAATAAGAAATTTGATGCAAGAGATGAGTCACCTTATTATTCTAAAAAAGAATGTGAATTTGCTAAGAAAAATGAATGCCATGTTCCCCACCAAATATGACTAATATGACTAATATATTATTCTAAAAAAAATGAGAATTTTCTAGGAAAAATGAATGCCATGTTCCCCACCAAATATGACTAATATGACTAATATATTATTCTAAAAAAGAATGATAATTTGCTAGGAAACATGAATGCCATGTTTCCCAACGAATATGACTAATATATTAAACTGCTCATCATGAAAAATAGTTAAGCCTTCTATTATCTATTATATATCAATTTAGAAATATATTTTAATGATGAAAATGTCAATATATAAAAATTATTAATAAAATAAAAACTTTTTTCCTAAACCATATCAATAATGTCAAATAAACATAATTCCTCAAAATCAGTAAATAAACAAAACTTAACCTCATTAATAAGTCTTGAAACCATCCAATGTAACATATATAATACCTTGAAATTTTAACCACAATATGAAAAATTTCCAATGGCCTTGAATGGTTTGGGATCCTAAAGAATCACCATGACAAGGTACTGAATATTTTAGTTTTTTCTCCTGGCTGTATTACCATCATCAAGCTTTCCTCAATATTGTATACACTATATTAGTTATTGTTTTATTACAAATTGTCATGATTTTGTGCCTGATTGTCTCGGTTTTTGGTTGGTTTAGAAAACAACTTCTTAGTTAGGAATTCTTAAAAACATAGAATACATAGAATCACTTGAGAAATAACATATTAAGTACTCCAAGATATCGGATTTTTAGTTTTCCAGTTGGTGTTTGATTATTCAACTTTGTTGTCTTATACGACTCTAGAATAATGGAAAAGTAATTTGGAGCTTTAAAATATGCGAATTTCAAAGTATAAAAATGTATAATAAAAAATTTATACGATATA
Source organism: Pinus tabuliformis (assembly GCA_031772625.1). Classification (NCBI taxonomy): domain Eukaryota; kingdom Viridiplantae; phylum Streptophyta; class Pinopsida; order Pinales; family Pinaceae; genus Pinus; species Pinus tabuliformis. The sequence continues at coordinate 779,321,132 of CM062811.1, forward strand.
TATAATTTTTTATATTTGATATTCATAAACACTTTTATATTTGAATTTCGAATTCTTTATTTCATGATCGTTTTATATAGATATGCCTTGCACAATGTATCAAACGTTGGAAAATATGATATCATTGACACCAGAATAAAAGAGAATATTAGATGTGGTAAGAATCTAGCTATTCAATTTCACATCATGATTATAATAATAGGTTTAAATTGCTTCTAAGATTGTATTATTGATTTTTAATTTAGAAAATTATTTTTTCAATTTGGTTTGGTGAAATAAAGAAACAAATAGTTTTATCTAATAGTATGTTTGTTACCTAATTGATTTTTTAAGTGTTAGTCCTGGAAAGGGATTTAGAGAATTAGTTATCAAATTTTGCAAATTATTTTTCCTATACCAATTGGGTTTATTTCTAGTGGTTAAGAAGAAGCGTTGTTATTCTCACCATCTAGGCTCAATTTTTGAAGTGAGATGTTAATATCATATCGACTATATTTTTTTGGGCAAAAAAAAATCATATCGATTATACTTTTATAATGCCTTCGAGCCTTGTTTTTGAATGACCTTTAGCCATGAGGAATATCTTACCCTTGTCTATAGGCTAGGGAGTGAGGTGCTTGGTTACATGGAAAAAAACTATTTGTCCTATACTTTTCATCTTTACATTAGATCAACAAATATGTTAATGTGACTATTTAATAACAACGAAAAATTGTATCCCATTTATCTCATGTAGGATCATTAAAATATAAGAGAATCTTTATATTAACAAAGTTTATAATCGGATTGAAGAAAGAGAAAACCATGCAATCATCAACTTGTTATTAAAAAGAGTAAATATAAATTAAATCTAATATTGTGAATTAATTGTAAACACAAAATGATGTGAGTTACATTATCAACCTAAATATGTCATGATATGTTGTCATGTATATTAATAGGATATGTTAAAAGGACATACCTTAACCTTAGCTATTTTAGTTGATCCAACACTCTCTTTAATTTATCATTAGTAGTTGAGAAATGTTTGACAAGCCTTAGAGTATCAATTGTTAACTAATTAAAAATACAAATGATTATACTAGGGAAAAACAATGGATGTAAGAATCCAATATCACATTGTTCATACTTTCACTTTACCTCCACATTTATACTTAATAGTGTATTTTCCAAAATTTTCTTAATTGCTTGATAGTGTGATAACCATTAACTATTCAAAAATTGATGTGAATAGAAATGATATCTTTCATATTCACAATTATTGGGCTTCCATTGGATTAGTGTGACATCCCCTGGTAAATATTCTCCCTTTGTAAATAAATTGTAATTAATTAAAGGCTAAGAGAAGGGACACAAATTCCAATTGTTAGAGGAAGGATATTACTTGATAAATGGGTCATTTTAAATAATAGTCCTAGTTGGTAGGTTGGTTTTAATTAGATTGAATGTGCAATAAATTTAACTGAAAAGAAGAGGACATGTGTAGGTTTCCTTTAAGCCCCAACAACAAGAAAGAAGAGGACAAAATATCAAAGACAACATGGGCTGCATTGTCCTAGGTCGTTGACTTGCATGGAGCTAGGAAAAAGAAAGACAATTAGTGTATTTGGGGGAATTCATGCGAGGGGTGCACTTGGGTAGACATGTGCACTCGAGTAGGAAGGGAGAGAGCAGAGAGGAGGTGAGATATCTTGTTATGAAACCAGCTCAAGAAAAGATAGAAAAGATAGATCAACGCCTTAGAATTCAGTCTCTTCGAGGGGGCAACCTCCTTTACATTACATAAATGAACAATTCTTGGATGATTCAAATGAAATAACCTCCTTTCTATATATAGGAGTCTAAGGAGTCACAATATAATCCATCCGACCTAACAATAATAATATAAAGCCACAAAAATAACAATAGAGGGGTTCTATGGGGCACAGAAATAACAACATGGGGGTAATAGGGGCACAAAAATATAAATAAGGGGTATAACTACAATAATAATGGGGTAATCACTAGTATTATAGGGACCCAGCATGCCCCTCTCCTTCAAAAAAGTGTTGTCCTCAACGCTTGAGTAGTTCTAGATACTTCTGCATAAAATTCTCATCCTCTCGTGTGGAATCTTCAGTGGATAAGTTCTTCCACTTGATAAGATACTCTGAAATTGATCTATTTCGTAGCTTTCGAGTTCTTGTTTCTGTGACTGCTTCTGGTTCCAATATAATTTTTCCTTCCTCTTCAAGTTCTGGCAATATTGTTTGAACTAGGAGCTTGTCGCCTATAACCTTCTTTAAACATGAAACACGGAAAACTGGGTGCAATCAAGAAGCTGCAGGAAGCTCCAATTTGTATGCCATAGTACCAATCTTTTGCATCACCTTGTGCGGACCATAATACTTTGGTGATAATTTATTATCCTTCTTAGCTTGCTTTGGGGACATTTGCTTATATGGTTGTAGGCGTAGGAATACCCAATCACCTACATCAAAACTTCTTTCACTGCGATGTTGATCTGCTTGTTGTTTCATTCTATTTTGTGCCAACACGAGGTTATCCTTTAAGAGTTGGAGGACTTGTTGTTGTTGTTCGATGTGATTTTCCACTACCTGAACCTTAGAATTTTCTCTTAAATATGATGTGATGGATGGTGGTTGATACCCATAAAGTGCCATAAATGGGGTCATTTTTGTTGCTGTATGGAAGGAAGTGTTATACCACCATTCAGCCAGAGGCAACCATTTGACCCATTGTGTCTGTTTATCAGATACAAAGCAACGAAGATATCCTTCCAAACATTTATTTACTATCTCAGTTTGCCCATCAGATTGAGGATGATAAGATGAGCTATGAGCTAACTGAGTACCAAGACAAGAAAATAATTCTGTCCAAACATTTCCAGTGAAAATGGTATCTCTGTCACTTACAATAATCTTTGGGTTTCCATGTAGCTTTTGAATTGTTTCCATAAATGCAGTAGCAACTGTACTGGCTTTAAATGGATGTGATAATGCACAAAAGTGTGCATACTTGGTAAGTCTGTCAACTACCACCATGATGACACTTTTTCCCTTAGACTTGGGCAAACCTGTGATAAAATCCATTGAAACCTCCTCCCAACGTTGGCTTGGAATGGATAGAGGTTGTAATAGACCCGGTGTCTTAATTGTTTCAACTTTATTTTGTTGGCAAACCAAACATTCCACCACAAACTTTTGAATATCTGATTTAAGGCCATCCCAAAAAAATTCCTTCTTAACCCTGTGGTAAGTTTTTAAAAATCCTGAGTGCCCTCCTAAGGGAGAAGTGTGCAATTCCATAAGAATCTGTTGTTTTAGCTGGGAATTCTTACAGAGGTATAAGCGATCTTTGTACCATAACGAATCATTTTTCCAGCTAAATGTATCAGATGTATTGGAATCTTGTTGTAGCTTTCGAATAAGTGCCCACACTTCTTCATCATTCTTCCATTCCTCCCTTGCTTCGTTTATCCAATCTAGTTGGATAATAGAAATGGCTCACAATAATGCTTCCACATCCTCATCCTTTCTTGAGAGTGCATCTGCCACCTCATTTTGCTTCCCTTTTTTGTAGATGATTTCAAAGTCATAACCTAACATCTTTGTGACCCACTTTTGTTGCTCTTCAAAGGATAATCTTTGTTCTAAAAAGTATTTAAGGCTATCATGATCCGTTTTTACCTTGAAGTGTCTTCCCATTAGGTAGGGTCGCCATTTCTTAAGTGCATGGAGTATTGCCAACATTTCCTTCTCATAAATAGCTTTTCTTAAAAACTTTCCCTTGATTGGATGGCTTTCAAAAGCAATGGGTCTTTCATCTTGCATTAGAACAGCACCAATTCCATTTCCTGAAGCATCACATTCCACAATAAAGGTTTTTGTGAAGTCTGGTGTAGCTAAGACCGGTGCTTGGCACATTGCCTCTTTAAGATGTTCAAATGCCTTTGTTGCTTCCAGAGTCCATGAAAATGCATCTTTCTTCAATAATGTTGTTAGAGGTGCTGCTATTCTCCCATAATTCTTAACAAACTTGCGATAATACCCTGTCAACCTAAAAAATCCTCGCAGATGCTTTATGGATGTGGGGATTTTCCATTCCCTAATGGCTTTAATTTTGCTAGGGTCTACCTTAACTCCTTCATGAGATACAATATGACCCAAATATTCCACCTCCTGGACTCCAAAGAAACATTTGGATCTTTTTGCATATAATTATTTCTCCTCCAATAGTTGAAGCACCCTGTCAACATGTTCAACATGATCCTTCCAAGACTTGCTATAGATTAGTATATCATCAAAAAATACTAACACAAATTTTCTAAGGAATGGTTTGAAAATTGAATTCATCAAACGTTGAAATGTTGAAGGTGCATTGGTAAGGCCAAAAGGCATGACCAAAAATTCATAATGACCCTCATGAGTTTTAAATGCCATTTTCGGAATGTCTTCAATCTTCATTATGATTTGATGATATCCCGAACGAAGTTCCAACTTGGTGAAGTAAATTGATCCATGCAATTCATCCAATAATTCATCAATGACAGGAATGGGGAACTTATCTTTAATAGTGAGCTTGTTGAGCTCCCTATAATCCGGACACATGCGCCATGATCCATCCTTCTTGTGCACCAATACTACTGGAGCAGAGAAAGAACTTTGACTTGGTTGAATTATACCAGCCTCTAGCATTTCTGCAACCATACGTTCAATTTCACTTTTTTGGACATAGGGATATCTGTACGGCCTGATGTTTGGAGGAACACTTCCTGGAATCAGATGAATAGCATGATCATGATCACACATAGGTGGAAGATCTTTGGGAGTCTCAAATACCTTGGAATGATTGTCCAGGACTTTTTGGAGATCTGGAGAAATAGATGATTCCGATGTGGAAACATCTAGCGAACATAATTGTGCAATTACACCTCTTTGCTCCTTTTTTAGAAGATTTTTCATACCATTAGAGTTGATTATCTTTCCTGGTTTCCCTACAATGCCCCTTAATTCAACTTCCTTTCCTTCTGTAGAAAATTTGATGAAAATTTCTTGAAAATTAAAAGCTATTGTACCCAAGGATTGTAGCCATTGGAATCCTAGTACAACATTAGCACCTCCCATTGGAATGGAAAACATTGGGCTAGTCAATACATATTCTCCCATGGATAGCTTGATATTATGGCACCTTCCAGAGCAATTTATTGTTCCTCCATTTGCAATCATCACTTGACACTCTGGTGCTGGATATAAGAAGCAATTCAATTCTTTTGCTACCCTACAATGAATAAAATTGTGGGTGCTTCCTGAATCAATCAACACTATTACCTTTTTCTTCTTGATTTGTCCTTCTATCTTGATGGTTTGAGGAGTGGTAATTCCCGCCAATGCATTACAAGATATGGTCGGATTTATTTGTTCTTCATCTAGGCTTTGTTCCTGGAGTATATCTTCTTCTTTTGACCTTTCTTGCTCCTTTTCTTCTTTCTCTTCACAATCTATGTAGAATAATTTCTTCTCAGCACACTTATGACCTTTAGTGTATTTGCTATCACAACTGTAACAAAGCCCTTTTGCTCTTTTTTCTTCCAATTGTTGTGGTGTCAACCTTATAGGTTGTGGAAGACTAGGGGCAACAACACTTCCGTCTTTATAGTTGTGAGTGGTATGCTTCCTGGTTGCCATAATTTTACTTTCCATTTTTCTTGCTAACCTGAATGCCTTCTCTAATGAATCAGGTTCCCAAAGGCGAACATCATGTTGGATATTATCCTTTAAAGACCCTATAAACACATCAATCCTATGCTCCTCTGGAATATCTTTTACCCTTATGTTCAATTTTTGGAACTCCTCAATGTGCTCCATTACTGAACCCTTTTGTTTGAGATTTATCAATTGGCTAAAAATAGTGTTGCTTTTTGTATCTTCATAATGTGCTATCAATTCTTCCGTAAAAATTGCCCAAGTGATAAATTGTTTACGAGAGAAAAGCCATTCATACCATACAAACTGATTTGGTTCCAAATATACAGTTGCCATACGTACCTTTTGTGTGTTTTGCACATTATTGAGATCGAAGAACTGCTCCATCTGTAATATCCATGTGGCGGGATCCTTGCCATCAAACTTCCTCATATCGATTTTTGGAATATGGTGGGTCTTCGATCCAACATTAGAGTCTATGGAATCATGATTAACATTAATTTTGTTCACATCATGAGTTTCCTTTACAACCTTTTCACCATTAGTAAGTATTTCTTGTAGAAAACTTGTCAAATCTCTCTTCAAATCTGCCATGTCTGTTTTCAAATCTGTCTTCAAATCTGCCATGTCTCTCTTCAAATCTGTCTTTGAATCATCCATCTTAGCTTCCATGCCCTTTATCTTAGATTCCACGCCATTTATCTTATATTCCACGCCATTTATCTTAGCTTCTGTTAGCTTTTGTGAGCGTGACATTTGTTGCACTTGTTCTTGTAATTTTGATATATCATGTAGCATTTCTTCCTCTTCTTCGTGAGTCATGCTAGAGATTTCAGGTTCCTTACTAGGTGTTTGCATTTTCTTTCCTTGGGGCATCAGTTACCGATAATAATGCTTTACTATGCCCTTTGAATTCTATTAAACCAAGCTTACGCAAAAATTTAAGAAAAACTACACACCTTTTTTCACTTTGTAGAAACCTGATATTGAATCTGATGTATCTCTGTAATTTCGGATCATCGAGTTCTGAAATTGAGAATTGTAGTAGCCTTCTGTGTCCTCTTTCCAATGCCACAAGTCTGACCCAAATTGGATTCTCCAAGGAAGAGTTATGTGAAATCTCCCACAGTGACTTGCTTCTAGACTAATTCAGTAGAGCGAACTTGTACGACGTGCCACGAGTCACTGTTTCAACCTTTGGATCTGAAACATGCATACAAGAAACTAAAGTCCGTCCTCTTTCTGTAACTTCTGACGAAATTTCAATCCATTCCCCAGAGAGAAAGTTATGACGATTTTCCCCAGGTCACCTGTTTTGAATGTAATTCAAGAGTCTGCAAAAAGACCAACTTCCTCAGATCATATCTCCGCAAATATCGCGCGAAAAACTCTTAAATTCGGATCCAAGGTTCATCACGATTTCTTCTCAAATGGGTTTTTCTTGCGAATTCTGAAACGTCACAGAAAAAACGTTATAGCTTAAATGCCACGATGACCTGTTTGGAGTAGCGAACCCCTAGAATACAAAGCTCTGATACCAAATGTTATGAAACCAGCTCAAGAAAAGATAGAAAAGATAGATCAATGCCTTAGAATTCAGCCTCTTCGAGGGGGCAACCTCCTTTACATTACATAAATGAACAATTCTTGGATGATTCAAATGACATAACTTCCTTTCTATATATAGGAGTCTAAGGAGTCACAATATAATCCAGCCGACCTAACAATAATAATATAAAGCCACAAAAATAACAATAGAGGGGTTCTATGGGGCACAGAAATAACAACATGGGGGTAAAAGGGGCACAACAATATAAATAAGGGGTATAACTACAATAGTAATGGGGTAATCACTAGTATTATAGGGACCCAACATATTTGCAGATTCAACCAACTAAGGAACCATGAGAAGGATTTCTGGGTGAATATTATAGAGAGTAGTGGCTTGCCTGAAGGCTAAAGAACCCATTGGGAAGCTTGTGGATTGATGAACTTATTAGCTAGGGAAAAAACACTCAGGTATTTGTGATGGCTGATGAACCACCTGTTAGGATTCCAAGAAACTCTCCCAGGTTGTAGCTCGGAGATGCCTGGTAACATATAAATTTAACTATTGTTGCAAGGTTAAATGGAAGGAATGATGGTTTTGTTCAAGCCAGATAACCACTTCTACTTTGTTTCACTCCAGACATGCATGAACACCCTCAGACTACAAGGCTTTAGACCACCAATGCTCGCAATTTTAGATATTAGGTGAATATGGAGAATACTAGCCACACCAGCAGATACACAAGACCATGTGATGGTCGACTGCAACTAGTACAGAACCCTACAAATCTAATATATTAATGCAAAGACAAGATGACAACTCTTCTGCATTAGATAGAAAGAAACCTGAGCAACCTATTCAGTGATGCATTCAAGATTCTAACACAGAGATAAGATGACAGTTATCTAGTGCTAAACTTCAAGAGATCAAGAACACATCATGTCAGGTACATGCTTGGAGGTGGAAAATGGACAGTGAGCAGTTAACAACAAAAGAAGCTTGTATTTGCTGAAAATGAAGATGAGACGCTGCAAGTGACAAAATGTCTACAGTCTCCAGAAGTTGAACCTTACATCAAATGCCAACCTTGATTACATCTTTCTTCTGGATATTTATAAGTTTACAATACTATGGCACTTGGCCGTTTAGGTATGGAGGGGTCATAATCGACCACCAACTGCATTTAACCGCCTGATGGAGTCTCTGGACGAGGTTGCTTGTTTCAGTGGGTGAATCCAATCTGTTTAGGTGCTGTGCTGTCCTTTAGGCAGTTGGAGTGCTCGTACCAGTGGAGTCCATGACTGATAAATTCAGTTATAGAGTCGTGCTGTGTCCTTTTCTCCTTTGGCTATGCTTTCTATTTAATGTGGTTGTTGGAGATATTACTGTAACTGATGCTGGTAGAGTTGGTCATCTCCTTCTTCGGGCAACAAAATGGTCAAGGACGTGGGATGCATGGGTACACGTAGAGTTGGGATGAGAGAGAAGGATGATCGTCGGGTCGGGGAAATGAACGACGGAGATGGCTCGACGGAGGCTATTGGCCGAGGTGGGAACAGGGTGTGCTAAGACCGTTGGATATTCAATGGACAGATTGGATGGTCATTGGGTGACGGAGTTGCACGGGTGTTTAACGGGTGAGGGCGGTTTGGTCGGGCGGTAACGATTTTCATCGCATCGCTTTCGGGCGCTAAGTGGTAAACGCCCAGGGTCGAGCGATTCCACTCAATGATCGACACGTAGCAGCAGATGAGAGAGAAAAACCACTCTCATCATGCGCTGTCGCTAGATTAAGTTGGTGGCACGATGAATGCGAAGACCATCAGATTTTGGTAGAGGTGATCTGCCGGCAGAGAGTGGTAGAGCAGGTCGCCTTTATCAGGTGTGACGGGAGCTGTTGGATCGGCGGGGGTGATCAATGGCGGGGATGCGGTGTGATAAGTTACGAATGCGCGAAGGCATATGGTAGGGTTTTATGGGGGCTTTGGGGTTTTACGCTTGGGGCTGAGGTCAAGGGAATTTTGTTGGGTTTTAGAAGGTTTGTTTAGGAAACGAGGAAGATTAAAGGTGAGAGGGGTGAGGAAAAAGGGAAAGTGACCAATGTAAGCTCCCTTTTGGACACAACCAAATAGACCAGATCTCTTTCCAGCATTATAAAATTAGTGTTGCATAGCAGAGCTAACACTGGCTCCTTCTGGGGATGAAAGCCTCCCTGTGAAGTTTCAAGAACTACAGACCACTACCTTCCATACAAAAACAAAATCAACAATCTTTCCTAGTGTTCCATTGGGCACGGAGTCTAATTAATCCTATACTAAGACTTGTAAAAACAACATATTTACAATGCTGAGGCCTGAAGGTCTTAATTAACATAAACCTTCAAAAACCACCCATTAACTGGGCCATCATAAACTGTTTCTCCTTCCATGCTTTTCCGCATGAAAGTGTTGTTCCCTTGGACCTGAGTAATGACAAAAGGTCCAGTCCACAGAGCATTGAGCTTCCCATGATTGCCTTTCTTTCTTTTAGTGCATCCCATTTAAGAACCAAGTCTCCAATTTGAAAATTGTCCATCTTTGCCTTTCTGTCAAAGGCTTCCTTGATTCTCTTTTGATGTGCTGTAGAATTTTCAATCAACTGATCTCTGATTTGATGCACTTTAGCCAAGTCACTAATCTTCTTTTCCATGTCATTTTCCTCATTCTGCTCTTCCTGCAAGAACTTGGCCACAGGGAGGGTTAACTAGATTTGGAATACAACTTCCATGCCATATACCAGCTTGAACGGAGAATTCCCTGTGGATTTCTTGGTGGTCACCCTATCAACCCACAATGCAAACTTCAGTTTGGAATCCTAGTTCCTTTTGTTGTCTTCCAGCAGCTTTTTGATTATCCTTATCAGGCTCTTATTGGATGATTCTGCTAGACCATTACCTTGAGGGTAATATGAGGTGGAATGCACTAGCTTAATGCCCATTGATTCAAACATGTCCACCAACTCTTTTGCCCTGAAGGATGCCGCATTGTCTGTAACCAATTTGTGTGGATAGCCAAACCTGGTGAAAATGTTTTCTGTCAAGAATTTTGCGACAACATGGTGATCAAATTTCCTAGTAGGGATGGCCTCAATCCATTTAGTGAAGTAGTTAGTGGCCACTAAGATCTATATGTGCTGGCCACTAGAATGTGGATTAATTTCCCCTATGAAATCCAAGCCCCACTACTGGAAAGGGCCACTAGCATATATTGGCTTCAAGGGTAAGGAATTCAACTACTGTTTTCCTTCAAACCTCTAGCATTTGTCACAAGATCTTACAAATGAAAATACATCAGAAAACAGAGTGGGCCAATAATACCCAACTCTGAGGATCTTATGGGTTGTGGTTTTCCAATAGTAATGCCCTCCATAGATGCTGGAATGAAACTGATGCATGACCTCCACGGATTGCTCTTTGTGCAGACATCTTAAATGGATTCCAGATGGATCCCTCCAATAAAGCAAGTTTTCATGAATACAGAACTTGGATGCTCTGAGCTTAATAGTCCTAGCTTGGCTTGAACTAAGGCCTGGAGGGACTTCCAATTTCAACAGAAAATGACCTATTTTATCATACCATTCACAAGAAGCTAGATTCTTAGCCAACAACTGGTCATGTCCTTGTCCTACTGTTGCTTCTTCTATCTGCACATCCTCTGAATTTGCACCCATGCAGTTTATGTCAAGAAGTTTGTAATTTTCTTCAACCATCAGCTGAGCAAGGCCTTGGCCCTTGACAAGCTTGGTGGGCTTCAATTCTATGTTGAATTTAATGAGCTTTGCAATCCATTTAGCCCTTCTTCCGTCAACATCTGGCTGCGTTAGGACATCCTTTACTGAAGTAGAGGGCACATATGCAATTACCTTGGAGTGCAGAATGTAGATTCAGAAAGCTTTTAAAGATTTGATAAGAGCATAAGCCTACTTTTGGATAATATCATACCTTAGTTCAGCATCCCTGAAGGTTTTGCTGAAAAATGCCACTTAATGATCTAAATCCCCATCATCTTTTTGCAATAAGAGTGCTGCAAGAGTGTCACCAGAAGCAAAGGAGAAAATATGGAACTCCTTGCTATAGTCTGGGTTGATCAAGGTGGGGGCTTCCATAATAGATCTTTTGATGGCTTTAAAAGATTTTCTTGTTGCATCATTCAATTTGATCTTTGATCCCTTTTTCAACGTAAGGTGACGTGTTTTACCAATTCTGCAAAATTAGGAATAAACCTTCTTACAAAATTTATTTTGCCCAGAAAGGATTGGATGTCCTTTTTTGATCTTGGGACAGACAAGATCTGTATTGCTTTCATCCTCTTTGGGTAAATCTTGACACTTGCAACAGACACAATGTGTCCTAGAAGCTTGCCTCTTCTAAAGCAAATTGTGACTTCTTAGGATTCACTGATATCCCAAACTTTCTACACTTTAGAAACACTTTCTTCAAATGCTGCACATGATCTTGATGGCTGCAGGAGTACACTGTTATATCATCCAGGTAGACAAGGAAAAACTTATCCTTCTCTCCTACAAACGCTATATCCATGGCTCTCTGAAAGGTAGCCCCAACATTCATCAGCCCAAAGGGCATCTTAGAGTACATGAAAGTGCCCCAAGGAGTGGTGAAAGCAGTGTTTTCTTGGTCATCTAGATGTATAACAACTTGGTTATACCCTGAAAATCCATCCAGGAAAGACATAACTTTGGCTCCTAAGACTTTCTGTAGCAAATGTTCCGTCTTTGGCAGGGGATAGTTGTCTTCCTTAGAGCATTTGTTCAGGTTCCCTGAAATCAACACACAGCCTGATTTCTCCACTTTTATTCCTCACCACTACCATGTTGGCTACCCACTTTGAATATCTCAGAGGAACTATGATTTTGGCAGCCAACAACTTCTTGATTTCTTTTTCGATCAGAGGGAGAAGCAAAAGATTTATGGGTCTCAGCTTCTACTTGAAATGAATGGTGTATTTCTCCGATGGGATCTTATGCTGGATGACATTTTTGTCATAAGTTTTAAGGTCACTGTATTCCTAGGCAAAGACATCAACAAATTGCTTCATCAAGGTGCAGTACTCAGAACTTTGGGCAGCAGACAAATGGGTGGATAGATTTATATACTTTGGATGATCTAGGCTTCCTATGTTATGCCTATGGACTGCAGACTGATTTTCTTTTTGGGCAATCTTATGAGACACATCATTATGGTCAAACAACTTCTCTAGAGGCACTAGCCCTTTAGGTATATGATTGCTAGGCAACTGAACAATGCTATCTTGACCAATTCTGTTCCTTAGCTCAGGTTGGGGACATTCCTCCAAGGTTTCATTCTCTTGATCAATTTGCATTTTAGAGAATTCATCAATGACTTGCAGAAACCTCTTTACTTCATCATCATCCTCAAAAACTTTCGAATGCTGAACGTTATCAGGCAAGGATGGTCTATATTTTACCTAGACTTGATAAGCCAATCTACGGGGCATGGGAGGATGAACATGCTAGCAAACACAGTAAGGGATCAGCAAGTTTATTTTTTACTCTAGGAATATATGAGATACAAAAGCTATCAAAAGCATCTTTGAGTCTCCATACCTAATCTCTGTATGTTTTCAGCCTTGGGTGCCTTGCTTGGAACTTTTTGTTCACTTGTTGAATGATGAGATCAACATCTCCAAACACATTTATGTCTCTTATTCACATGTCTTTAGAAGCGTTTAAGCCCAATACCGGAGCCTCATACTCTGCTATATTGTTGGTGACCTGAAAAGTCAGTTTAAAAGACAGATGTGTGCTTTCTTATTTTGGAGACACGAGCACCACTCCTGCTCCTACAGTTTCCTTTGAATAGGCTCCATCAAAGAACATATCCCAAGCCTGTGTTCCTTCCTCTTCCATGGCCTCGCATACTGGTTTCTTGAGCTGCACCAAGGCCCTATGGGATTCTTCAATTTGGAGAATACATGCTCCAAAATCAGTGTCCAGAGCATAAATGGGATGATTAGTTGGATTCTTCTCATCATTGATGATATAGGCCAGTTGGGCTTCCCTGTATAGTATTCTTCTTTCTCCTCCAAAAACTGGGACGAAAACATAAGACAAATCATTTTTCAATGTCCCACCCAACCTCTTAATCCACCCTTTGGAAAGTAGCATATCAAACTTAGGGGGAACATCTGCTATCACAATATCCATCATCATTCTTTTCATGGGAAGCTGAGTTAGGGTGATGGCTAAGTCTTTGATCAACCCCAGACTTTTCACCTTCCTCGAATCAAAGGAGAACAATTCATGATAAGGTCTGGTAATATCAAGGCCTAAATCTTCCATGACAGCTTTGGGCATTAGATTATGGCTGGCACTTGTGTCCAACAGACAGTTGTGGAGGATTGTGTCATGAATGGCCAAGAAGACATAAAATGATGGGGAATTGTCATCAGCAGGTTTAGTCATGGGGCTAAGCACAACTGCAGGTTTATCATCTTGTAAATTCACATAGTCATTTGATGCTTGTGTGGCTTTCAGCTCAAGGGCATCAAGGATGGGCTTCTTAAAGACCTCACTCTTTACAATTTCTATCAGAGGTACATATATTTTTAACTTCTAGACTTCTGATTCAAAACTGAAAGGGGAAGGGGACTTGTCAGGGCCTCTTACCTCTTGAGCCGGTGTTTTGAGGATGATGGGATCAGCTGTCAGTCGCTTCTGCTTGTTGATCTGCTGCTCTGTGGGAACAACAACTCTTTGGGCAGGATTCTCTTTGACATTACTTGTTCTTGACCTCAAGTTGTATCTTTTCTGGTTTTTAGTCTATACTACAGCTTCCCTATCCCATTCTTGACTGGTCTGGTCCCTGAGTAATGACTCCTCATAGGCAGCTAATGTCAAAAAAGCAGCACTGCCCTTGTCTTCCATGCAGTGAATCTCATCCTCTCCATCAAACTACTCCTCCTCCATGACTACGTTCTAGAAAGGAGTCTTAACCCTTTGTTCTTCACTAGCCTCTTTTCCCCTCTAAATGATCTGCAATTTTTCATTTGCTCTTCTGAATGGATTTGGATTTTAGGAGCAAATGTATTAGGAAGCCTTGCTTTCCTAGGATTTTGCTCAACCTTCAGTTTGGATATTTCAGCAGCCAATGACTCTATCATTTTAGTCATTTTGTCTATTTTGGATTTTGAAGATGAAGAAGAAGAGGAAGACTCACCTCTCTGCCTCCTTCTATCAACATGTCCTTTGAGTTTCTTTGCAGCCATGATATTGGATTCCACCTCCAAGGCTGCATCTTACATTTCAGCTAGAGAGGTGCATCTTCTCTCTCTTAGCAGCAGGCAGAAATCAAAGTCAAAGGCATTGACATAGGTGAGTTTTGCAGAGGTGGGGGTAGGCTTCACTTCAGCTGGTATCTTGCTATACATATGATTGAATCTTTTATTAAAGTCAGACAATGACTCCCCATTTTCCCTTTTCAGGTTGTCAAACTCAGTATGGTAGTATAGTAGTTCTTTCTTATCTCCCCAATGTTTTAAAAACACATCATCTAATGCTTCAATGTCTACTATAGACCTAAGGGTCAATTCTCTGAACCACTTTCTAGCCTCTCCATCAAGGCTTTAGACAAATACTCTGATCCACACATCATCTTCACTGATATCTAGGTTATCAGCATAGCTATAAAAATACTTGAGGTGTTCTTCAACTGGTACTCCCTCTATATCAGTGAACTTAGGCATGTATATCTGATAGTCTCCTGCAGGCATGGCATTCAAAGGAATAGGCAGGCCGCAGGACCAGGGGTCCATACCTAGTAGCTATGATTCTCTCCATTTTGGTAGGAACTTGTGGACCTACCATGATTGGGGTGGATGGAAGGGTGCTAGCAGTCTGAAAAGTAGGGAGTTGGGAAATGACTAACATGGCTAAAGGAATATGATGGATTGGAAGGGAGGTTTCCTTTGGACTGAGATCCAAAGGGGAACTTATTGAACAAGGAGCTTTATGAATCTCTCAGAGTATTTCTTCACTGATAGCGCTAGGCTCTATGTTTTCAACATGTGCATGCTCAGTTACAAGCCTTTCTTGCAGAGATACATAAGATTGTTTATGCTTACTTGATCCTGATGCTCCCTTTTGTGATGTCTTTCTTTGCTTGACAATCTTTTTAGGGTCAGGTACTAGGTTAGCTGATGATTTCTGAGGATTTCCCCGAGTATGTCTCACAAACTGAGCCAGAACTATGACGTGGAGTTGCCAAAAGGTTAGTCATCCAGTAGAGTTGCTAGATAGATGATTACAACTAAAAATGTGTCCAGACTTTGTCTACCATCAAAGCTGGATCTGTGTCTTTCTCCCAGGGAAGCTGAGCTCAATCTCCTTTCCCCGGCAACGGTGCCAATTATGTTAGGATTCCAAGAAAATCTCCTAGGTTGCAGCTCGAAGATGCATGGTAACATATAAATTCAACTATTGTTGCAAGGTTAAATGGAAGGAATGATGGTTTGGTTCAAGCCAGATAACCACTTCTACTTTGTTTTGCTCCAGACATGCATGAACACCCTCATACTTCAACGCTTTAGACCACCAATTCTCACAGTTTTAGATATTAGGTGAATATGGAGAATACTAGCCACACCAGCAGATACACAAGAGCATGTGATGGCCGGTTGCAACTAGTACAGAAACCTGCAAATCTAATCTATTAATGCAAAGACAGGATGAGAGCTATCCTGCATTAGATAGAAAGAAACCTGAGCAACCTATTCAGTGATGCATTCAAGATTCTAACACAGAGATAAGATGACAATTATCTAGTGCTAAACATCAAGATATCAAGAACATAGTATGTCAGGTACAAGCTTGGAGGAGGAAAATGGACAGTGAGCAGTTAACAACAAAAGAAGCTTGTATTTGCTGAAAATGAAGGTGAGATGCTGCAAGTGACAAAATGTCTACAGTCTCCAGAAGTTGAACCTTACATCAAATGCCAACCTTGATTACATCTTTCTTCTGGATATTTATAAGTTTACAATACTATGGCACTTGGCTGTTTAGGTATGGAGGGGTCATAAGCGACCACCAACTGCATTTAGCTGCTTGATGGAGTCTTTGGATGAGGTTTCTTGTTTCAGTGGGGTGAATCCAATCTGTTCAGGTGCTGTGCTGTCCTTTAGGTGGTTGGAGTGCTCGTACTAGTGGAGTCCATGACTAATAAATTCAGTTACAGAGTCGTGTTGTGTCCTTTTCTCCTTTGGCCATGCTTTCTGTTTAATGTGGTTGTTGGAGATATTACTATAACTGATGTTGGCAGAGTTGGTCATATCCTTATTCGAGCAACAGAATGGTCAAGGACGTGGGATTCATGGGTACACGAACAATTGAGATGAGAGAGAAGGATGACTGTCGGATCGGGGAAATGAACGGCGGAGATGGCTCGACAGAGGCTATCGGTCGAGGTGGGAATGGGTGTATTAAGACTATTGGATCTTCAGCAAGCAGATCAGATGGCCATCGGGTGACGGAGTTTCATGGGCGTTTAGCGGGCGAGGGTGGTTTGGTCGGACGTTAATGGTTTTCATCGCACCACTTTCGGGCGCTAAGTGGTAAATGCTTGGGGCTGAGCAATTCCACTCAATGATCGACACGTAGCAGCGGATGAGAGAGAAAAACCGCTCTCATCGCGCACTATCGCTCGATCAAGTTGATGGCACGATGAATGCGAAGACTGTCAGATTTTGGTGGAGGTGATCTGACGGCGGAGAGTGGTAGAGCAGGTCGCATTTATCGGGTGTGATGGGAGCCGTTGGATCTGGGGGGGGTGATCAATGGCAGGGATGTTGCATGACAAGTTACGAATGCGCGAAGGCATATGGTAGGGTTTTATGGGGGCTTTGGGGTTTTGGGCTTGGGGCTGAGGTCAAGGGAATTTTGTCGGGTTTTAGAAGGTTTGTTTAGGAAACGAGGAAGATTAAAGGTGAGAAGGGTGAGAAGAAAGGGAAAGTGACCAATGTAAGCTCCATTTTGGACACAACCAAATAGACCAGATCTCTTTCCGGCATTAGAAAATCAGCGCTGCATAGCAGATCTAACACCACTCGAAGCTACTTTGGGGCTGAAACTATGGTGCTTGACTCACTAATGAAGTAGCTATAGAGGTAGTCTCTTATCCAACAATAACTTATCTAGTTGAAAAATATTTCCTTGAAGTGGATTCTCTTCTCCTAAAAGTGAACCATAATATTTGTATTGCAATATCTTGGCATGAAGGTTAATCATTTCTGTAAATTTTAGTAATGTTAGGTGAAGGTCTGTGTAGCTGGTGGATAAAGGCAGTGTGGCCTTGTGCATCTTGTTTCAGCTATTCCGTTGGTTGAAATTCCTCAGTAGCACTCCACCTCAAGAAATGGAATTAGGCTCTGGGGTGACAACTACAAGCAACAACGGTTGTGGCTTGTCTATGGTTGGGTGGAGAGTTAGAGTCCCACTTTGAGTTTCTAAATATCTCATAACATAAGTATATATCGATGTTCCATGTTTGTGCCTCTTATGTCTCTATTTATTTGTTGAAACAATATAATGTTAATGATGGGGGTGTTGTTTCCTATATGAACAATAATGCCTCTAATTTATGTACAAGTTTTATGGAATGCTTCCTTTTCCTTTGAAATGAATTTTTATTTATGGATGTACTAATCTTGAAATAAATTAAGCCTGCCGGACATCAACATATTGAAATCTCTGTAAATGGGTCAATTATTTGTGTAGGCCTATTGGCATATTGGTCTCTATGACATTGACTGACACATGTTGATTATAAAGAAAGTGATTTTCGGTTCAAAAGTGTTCCATAAATATTTTCTTAGGAATGATTTAATTCCTATAATTATTGGAGTCTGCAAGTTGGTCTAAATGGCCTGTTTATTGAAAGATGGGTAGATCTCTATAATATTTATTATTATGTTTAAGGAATGGTTCAATTCCCGTGTTTATTTTGAGCTCGAAGTTAATATAATTATGTGAGCATGGAAGACAGATAAAATCCTTGCTGTTGAAATGCTCTCTGTGTTTTAAGGATTCACATGATTGGCCTTTATATCTTGCTAGTGTTTATTTATAAGCTCATGAAGGATATTGTTAGTTATATGATTAATGTATATAATTATATGTGCTGAATGGGCTAGGTCGAGCCCTGTTAAAAGCTCAGGAGGGATAGAACACATTTTTCCTAGCACACACACACACACACACACACACAGATATATATATAACAAGTGCGAGGAGGAGTCCCTTAAAAATCACCAGATTCAAGCCAAGGTTTGTCACAATCACAGATGGATGAGAGTTATAGTCCTCAGAGGTGAGGACAAGTGCCACATGATATGGATGAGTTCACTTGCCGATCAAAAGGGAATTGCACTATGAGGTGGAAGCGCAATGCCATGTGAGTCTGAAAGATTGTCCATTGAGGTTTCAACAGGGAGCAGTGTCAAGACCAACTGAGATTTAACTTTTGGGGTGACATGGCCTTGGAGGGTCTGCACCCATGCCCATTTGAATACATATTATATATATATGTGTGTGTGTGTGTGTGTGGGGGGGGGGGGGGGGGGGGGGGGGGGGTTTAGTCCATCCAGACTATAGAAACATGATTAATATATGACTGCAATAAGAATGGTTCTACAACTGTGTAGATTTACCACTCAGGTAGTGACATGGCGGATGACTGGGGTGGCCATGTGGGTGCCACATGGCAGATTAAATGACGTGACATTGTTTGATAGATTAGCTTTAAATGACCATATCTTTTGACTCAGATACCATATTAGTGAAAAATTTATATCCTTGGAAAGGTCTCGACGAGATGGATGTAATTATGTTATCCATTTTAATTTTTGTGAAAGTTGAAATAGGTCAAAAAATTTAGACCCCATTTCCATAGTTGTACCTTGGGGATTGGGTCAACATGGTAACTATCTCCTTCTAAACTTAGTGAGGATTGGGGTTAGTAGGGTTTTTTTATAATTATGCTCCTTTGCATGAAAGGGAATTAAAATAAATCATGTAATGATGTTTACAATTTCTTTAGGACTTAGTTTACTAAAACCTAAACATTTAAACCATCACATGTTTTTAATTTATACAATTAGGGGGATTATGTGCATCTTTTAACATCCACTTTTATATTGAAGGAGTTTGAAAATAAATAACCCTACTTGAAATATTCATGGATTTCATTACACTTGTCAGCAAGCATGTGTGCCTTAGTTTCTACTTTTGTTAAATTTTTAAGTTTCAATGCATAGTTGGTTGGTTGGTGCTAAACAATTGTGGGTTGATGGGATTGACATGTCTCTTTTTGGTACATACAATTTGTTGTAACATTAGGTCAGACCTTATAAAACAATTATTATATAAAAAGTTTTGTATTTTTTCTCTCTAAAGTTCTTCCACTTATATCTTGTGTTTCAAGAACAACTTGTGGGAATATTTTTGTATGATTCTTGAATGTTTAAATAAGTAAAAATTGTCTTACATTGATTCAACCCCCTATTAGAATAAGCTTGGAATTTATAGAAGGATATAGAAGCTTCAAACTTGTAACTCTAGATAACAGTTCAATGGGCCAAGCCATACCCTTCATTGGTTATTGGGCGATGTTATATACTAAGCCACTAGGAGGAGTAGTGGTTCCACTCTATGCTATTGCATTTTGTTAGTTGAGTAGAGTAACTGAGAGTGGATATTTATAGAGAATAACAGAGGGGGTAAATTTTTGTAGCAACCATATTGGCCACATGTCTTAGGTAACTCCATAGAGAGTACTTATTCCTTTGTGGTTGCATTTTTCCATAGCAAAGAAATAGAGAGTAAAGCAAGCTCACCTTCTAGCTAAGTTCATATTAGAGTTTTCCATTGAAAATATTTGTGTCTATTTGGGATGACATGTCTATTTATTTATATTTTACATCCCTTGCATTTCAACTACCTTTAATTAATTAAATAGAAAATCAACTAACTAAAAAATCTAGAATGCAAGGAAAACTTAATAGTAAATATTTTAATAATTTTATCATATCTATATAGCAAAATATGTATAACAATTTTTAGATCAATTAGCTCAAATTCAACTACAAAGGAATCCTTGGTATGTGGATATTTGTAAGCCTCTATCTGAGAGATCATTAAAGTAAAAAATATATCCCATGTAATTTAGAGAATACAAAGCACATTAGGAGTTTTATACTACAATAATGTAAGGAGACAAAGCTTTAGTAACCCTTTTTATCTCATTGAATTTTGAAGAGTTCTCTTTTGCAATCCTTGGTAGAAACACATTATTAAATGAGATAATCTTAGTAGCTATAATTTTCCTATCAAATTCAATTTAGGGTGACCAAAAAACATTCTAAGAAGGCGTGAGTGTAAGAAAGAATAGAGTAGTGAATACCATCCTTCCTAGAAAACCTAAATTAAAAGCAAACAGAAATATAAAAAAAAAATAGAAGAATACACCATTGTAATAGTGAGTGATAACATTTGAGAAGCTTACACAAAAATGTGTAACAACTAAGCTTGAACTATCTATTCGACTTAAGAAAAAGAGGAAAAGGGTAGGTAGACGAGCAAAGTTCTATTCAGGAACATGGAGAAACCATGTTAAAATCCTAATTGATGTGTTTGGAATGCTCTATCTATCCTTATAGGATTGTTAACATGTATAATAAATGAACATAAAATATATTACATTATAATAATAAATCTTAGAAATGAGAGAGTTACTCCAATATGTATATATTGATAGTAAAAGAGGATTTATCGAATATATATAATTATTTAAAAAAACATTTGTAGAGTTAATAATTTCCATCTAAGAAATAATGATATTTATTTGAAAAAAATGGTTGAAATGGATACTAGGATAGAATTGTGATATTTTATATGATTATAACATAAACAAAATTCTCAATTTAAAATGGGGAATTTATATTATAAAATGAAGGTTGTAATTCCACTGATAATATTGTTTTATATGTTATCTATTTAAAATTTATGTAAAATTTGCAATTCACATGTGACATTTAATATAAATTTTAAATATATTTTTCCATAATGTTTTTGTTGGACATTTAATTTGTTAGGGTTATGATTAACAATTACAAGAAGTCCAATTTTTTTTTAGAAGTTGAATCCAATGATATAAATATTGTATTTATATTTATATTATTCTCAATGAAAATAAAAGTCACACTCATTCCATTATGGTTGCACATTCTTACAATGATATCAATGTAAAAGTCACACTCATTCCATTATGGTTGCACATTCTTACAATGATATCAATGGTATATCTGCCTTGTTGAATAGCTTAAGCCACTAATTTCGTGACTTTCTTGGGTGCTCTTTCTTTCTTAGAATTTGGAACTCCTTTCAAGAATTTTGTTACCCTATTTGTTTAATGTAACGCTTTCTATTTTTAGGTCGCATATGTAGTATCTCCCCCAAGTGTCTGTTTATTTTCATTTGGTATTTGGAGGTTAAATCTCAGTGTTGTTCTATGTGATGTCAAATTCAATGATAAGTATGAGGCATTTATCATAGATAACATGAGTCTCATGATTAAATTTGACTGTTAGATGATGAGAATCTCGTATTTCACGATTATATTTAGAGGCATCCACCAACGCTGAAACCCATTTTTTTGAATATTTGATGGCATCATCTTAGTCAGGATGTGGCTTCTCCTCCTTGAGTTTGGATGTTAGGGCTCCTAGGGATCATTCCTAGTGTTAACACCCAGGTTGTTCCCTATGACTCCCAAGGGAATACGGCCGGGGTAACCACTAACCAATCTTTGGATCACAGCTTCTAGCCAAACTGTAATCAGAGAGGGCTCTCTCTTTATGATTTGTCTCTGTTATGATGTTGTTTTAGGCTAGCTATTATGCTCAGGTTTTGGTTTATGTTTTGGTTGAAGGATTTCTTTCAGGTCTTACGATGTAGTGTTTAGGGAGTGAAATATCATTGGGCAATGGAGTCTGGAGTTGTGAAATGATTTGATATGCAGGATTGGTGGTGTTCAAACTGCAGGGCCTATTGTGTATCCTAGACAAACAAACTTAGCTTAAATGGTGATGTATGTCAACCAACAGAAAGCAATTAAGAATTTTCTATTAAGCTGGTGAGGTGAAAGTGAGACACGCTGCACAGGAGCAAACTTGAATTCCTGTGACAAAGGCCACTGTGAAAGATGTATTCTGAAAGTGCAGCAGTTAAGAATTACACTTATCAAGATTGCATCTGAAGAAAACATTCATTAACAACACAGATTGAACTCAGGGTATTCATTGAATAAATCCTGAAAGTTATTCTTTTTCCTTGTTGCTAGATATTTAAAGTGAGATAACATATGGATTTTAACAAACAAAATACATAACAGAGAGAGTTACAGAGACTTATTGTATGGCGAAATACACAGGAATCCAGCAGTTTCCAACAGACACTAGTACGCATTCAACACTTCAGAAATCCGAGAAATTCCATCACTTTCTTTATTAACTTCTGAAAGGATTACAGCATAAGAACTTCTTCAGGAGAAATCAACAACAACCCTTCACACTTCTGCGAGGGGCAAATATATACTATCGGTCATTACAAAATATCTGAGTTCTAAGTTATCTCAGATTTGAATACCTTTACCAACTTTTAAGATATTTACATTAGAAAGTTATTACAGCATTGAATACAAAGTAAATGCATTAAATACAAAGTAAATGCATCTTTATGCTTTGTCAGAAGATATTTTGGCCTTTGGAGGCCACTGAGTTGGTTGGAGTGATCTGCATAAATGCTGTGAAATGCGCTCTTGGAGCTGCGCTGCTGTAGCTTCTCGGCCTGGACACTTGTAGCTTTATACTTTGCTTTTTTGGCCGAAATTTCTGCTGAGTTGGCTCAGCTTTAATCTTAAATGTATGCTGATCTTTTTAAGTTGTCCTTTGCTCAACAATTTATATTTTTAAAAACAAAATTTGGTGAATTGCTTACTGTCTATAAAATTCTCTGTATTGCATCTGTCCACCAGTCTTGTGTAGGGAGTTGATGCCTGAGAATTGCATCCATAGTCTCCTCTGCCTCTGTATATTTGAAAAAATTGGGAGCCATCTCAAACAGGTGATTGATCTCATGCATTATAAAAAATAGATGTTCTACCTTGTTGTAGATAGTCTGTCCTGTAGCTGGCCCTGTTTCTTCTAAGTTGCTGGGCTTCTCATTGATTTCGTTTGTGGCAAATGCATTCACTCTTTTGGCATACTGCTCATGAATGAGCAATCTCCCTGCGCTGTTCAGTAAGCTAGGGAGTCCTCTGTTTTGCAGCACCAGGAATTTATCCATGAACCTCTTCACCTCTGTCTGCATGTCCTGGGTTCTTCTATCTAATGTCTGCACCAAATTTCTCAATGTGAGAACCATTTTGATCGACTGAATGGTCTCAGTTCTGTTGGGAATTCCCATTTTCGCCAACTGAGTACTTGTTTTATAATTCAGCACATTGATCATCCTGGTGGCAACTTCAGGCATGTTGCCTAGAGCAGCCCTTGACTTGTGAATTTCAGCTTGTGCTTTTGGGATGAGCTCTAGCTGCTCATGGATTGTCTCTATATACTGCCATTGGTCAGTAATAGACTGGCCAATGTTGGCCCATAGCATTGCCTTAAGCCCAGCTATAACTTTATCTAATTTGAGCTCATTTTCTAGCTCTTTTATCCTGTCTTTGAGGGCTTTCACCTCCCTGCCCTTCTCTGCCACCGCTTGCTTGGATTTATCATATCTGTCATTCACCTTGGCCAATTTATCCCTGGTCTCATTCAGCTCTGCCATTTGAGCTTCCAGGGCTTGAATCTCATTTTTTAGCTTTTGCATGTCCAAGCTAGGGGCCTGCTCTGTTGGTGGAGGTGTTGTAGTGGATGGTGCTGCTTGCTCAGTCTGTTGAGGAGGAGGAGCAGTAATAGGGGCAGTTTCCTCAAGATTTATGATCTGAGGAGGAGGCTGGGAAGTTTGCCCTTCTTCTCTTTGTTTTAAGGCTGCCTGTAGTGCTGTTTTTTCAGCCTCCGATTCTCCTAGCTTCTCTTGAGTTTGGATCAGCTGCTTGTATAGAGACATCAACAAAGCAGTTACCTCTTGATCATGTCTTTGCTGGGCAACATCATCTGTTTGAGGGTGAATTGTGGCTGGAAGTTTAATCTTTCTCCTCAAAGTTGCCATGTCTGCATCCCTCAGCTTTAGTATCTCTTGTATGCCCTTGATATCTTTGGGATCATGCCCAATCTCTATGATGATATCCTCTAAGGACCTTATTCTGTTGTCCTTTGCCTGGGATGATGCTCTCTCCAACTCTAGTTGAGAGGCTGTATTATTAAGGCTATTCTGTAGCCTGTAGTTATCCAATGTTTGGTCTGCTAAGGAAGCATAGACCATCTCACCTGTTTGCTTGTGCAGTTCTATCTTATCCATTGGGTGGATATCTTTGGCAAGGACTTCCAGGTTAGTCCTTAAGTAGTCAGAGGCAGATTGGGGCTGCACTGCTGTTGGCTTAAAATGACTCATGATCATTTTGCCTTCCTGCACATCAAAGGCAGACATGAGTCTTTGTTGATTGGTGGGAGCCATGTTTAACAGATGGTTATACAGTTGTATTTTGATGGGCTCATTTCTCCTCTTAATGTCTATAAATTGCTGCTTGATGCTCTTTTCTCCTTCCCTTTGCTGGCTGGAGGAGTTGACCTCTCCTCCCATAGTTCTGTCCTGTTCCTGCTGGCAGGAACTGGCTGAAGCTTCTCTGCTGGGTGGGCCCATACCAAAAGATTTTCCCATTGGCATCTCTTCTTCTGAGAAGGGATTGACTCTCTGTCTTTTCTCCCCATGAGTTGCTGATGTTGTCAGGGGAGTCTCTCTGTCCCTTTTTCTGAAAATAAATGTATCCTCCTTTTGAGGAGTTTGGAGGATTGTTGCATCAGGTGAAACTTCTTGCCTTGGAGGCATATTTTGTTCAGTGGTCTTGGGGTTTTCCACTGTTTCTTCTTGCTGGGCAGGCTGTTCCTGCCTTTGTTCTTTCTGTTGTTGCTGTTCTTCTTGCTGCTGCCCTTCTTGCTGCTGTTCCATCTCTTCTTGTTGCTGCAGCAATGTTTCCACTTGTTCTTCTGTCAAAGGAGGTGGCTGTTCCACCTGCTTTTCTTTGCCTTTGCTGGTTGTCTGTGCAGTATTCCCGGCAGCTTGCTGATGTGTTGTTGATGATGAAGTAGCTGCTCCGAGTTGCCTTTTATATGAGGGGGGAACCTGTGCACAAGTTTCCAAGTCAGCTTCCTTTTGAACATTTCTAGCCTCTCTTTCTAGCAGCTCTTTATCAGTAAATTCCTCTTCTAGGGTACCCTCTTCCCAGCTCAATGTATTGGCGTATTTCTCAATCTCAGGCTGCCTCACATGTGAATAGGTGCCCAATTTGTATCTTATCCTCCTGAGGGAAACAAAATGATTGGGGTCATATGGTACCCACTCAAAACTAGTTTGCAGCTTGAGTCCCTCTAGGATCTCATCCGCCTCTTTCCATCCTTCCTCTCTTTTGTTATATAGGAAAGGGCCCAGCTGGCTCCTTACCTTCAACTGTGCCTTCTTGTTCTTACTTTGGAAGTGGAGGTAGTCGGCATTCCCAAATTGCCTGAAGTATTATAAGGCAAACAGTCTCATGGGGACATACCTTGGTAGCCTATAAGGCTTCAACTAACAGCCATAAACTCTGATCACTGTGTGGTGTTGGTAAAAGTACCAATTACCAATGCTGTAGGTTTTGTTCAGATGGAGAATTCTCCTCATGTCATCAGTTAACCTTGGAGGAGGAACACCATACAATACTGTCATAGCTGGATAAATGAACGAGTCTATGAACTCACAGTATGTGTATGGTGATACAGAGGTATGATGAAAAACAGAGGTCCAAAACACAACTGACCTTGGATTCCCCTGGGCATTAACTTGTTTCAGGGGAATGGGGAAGCTGGCTGGTTGATAAAATAAGAATAGATGGTAAATGTATGAAGAGTATCTAAACAATCTCTCCCTTGGCAAATTCATTAGCTGCTCATGGATCTTGTCTGCTATGTATGTGGCATAGTCATAATGTACAGCTGGAGGCTTTCCAGGAGAGAATATAGACATCATTGCCATTATGATTTCATCCACATCCTCCATTCCCTTGAACCCTAGGACATAGCTGATCAAATCTACTAGCATTCTGCCCAATTCATTCAAGTAATGATATCCAATAGGAGAAGTTCTGATGGCTTCAGAGCCTGACTGTACAAACAGCTGGTTGATTTTGATGACTTGGTCATTTGACAACTTATTCCCCTTCTTTATCAAGTTCTGCATGTGGAGGGGGGTCAATGGTTTTGCTGTGTGGAAATGCAGCATCTCATTTATGCTTTCTGGGGTGATATGGAACAGAATTGAGCCTGTAGGGCTGAGGACAGCTCTTTGGCCTGGATCATAGCACTCCTGGCATCTGTAGATCAACTCTGGCATAGAATTTACCTGGGGGAGGTTGTAGATGGGCAAGTTTGAATCCCAAATCCCTAGGATATCAGCTCCACTAAGGTGTTGGGCTTTCAACTCATTTAGCATCTGAATATTGTATTTGGAGCCTAATGGAAACCAGTCTAACATTTGATAATCCATATCTCCCAGGGCTTTCCATTCCAACTCCCTATGAGGGGCATTGAGAGGTTTGATGTTCAATGCAATTGGTGTCTCCATGGTCTATTAAGCTTTTTGAACTGTAATTGAACTGTTTGAAGTGAGTAGACCAACCCAGGGATGATTTCTTACAATGAAAGTGAGTTTCAGGTAGCAGAGGGAGATTTGATCCAACAGCAATTGAAATACTGTTTGAATTAGGAATAGGACCACTGTCAGGTTTCACTCTATCTCTTGTGGCAGGTTTTTAATGGACTAACCCACTGTCTCACGATTGCGCGAGCAGTTTACAGTTTTTTGATAGGAACTCGGGAATTAAGGCTCAGCTAGTGTTTTTCCACCTTGCAGTTGTAAATAGAGGTGTTGCAGAGGGAAATAGCCGGTGAAATTGTGAGTTTCAGTGTTCCTTAAGCCTTCTGAATAATTTTACAGACAATTCCAGGCGTACGGAGGATAGATGATGAGAAATACCTGATAAACAGCGAGCAGAGGTCGTATATGCGGGCAGGATTGGTGCTCTGGAGGTCTCCTGGTCGATTTAGCAGGTTGGTAGCAATTTGGACGTGAGCAGCATGCAGAAAACAACAGTAGAAAATGAACGAAAGGAACGTAAAATGTGATTTTTGGCCGAAATATAGACCTTTTGGCCATTTGGCGCCTTTTTTGGGATGACGTCAGCATGACGTCATTGGTGGGGTCAAGGTCGGATGACGTCAGTTGACGTCATCGGGTGACGTGGCGAGCTGCTATGGGTCCATGGGGGATGGTGCGGTGGCAGCCACGTCGGCGGAGGGGCGGACAAAAGGACTGATGCGATGGCAGGCTGGGGGTGATGTGGGCATGACGTGGGACCAGCAACTGGGCGGTCAGAGCCGTAGCGGTTACGGTTAAGCGCTAGCTGCTACGGTTTCTCGGGGCGGTTTGGATACGGACCAGATCTTGTCAGAAGGCGCTCCGAGAGTCCTGAACGGGTGACGCGTGGCCGCGCCCTGACGTATCGCTACGTCATTTTCTCGGGCGCTAAACCTCTGTCGTGGGGGCCGCTCCGATATCAATAAGGACCGTCGGATCCCGTGGGTCCGATCCGACGGTTGACGGGATGATGACATGATAGGTGGATATGGATGCGGGCGCGGTATTATTTAATATTTATTTTCAGGATGCGCGCTTAGGCGGAAGACCATCGAGGTATGGTGCTTTGTAAGGTTTTTCAATGTAATTTAAAAAATCAACTGTGCGCGCAGAAACTTTGGATAAGTGCCAAAAGGTGGGTTTTTTTTTGGATTTTTGATAATTTCAAAGGGGTTTTATGGGTAAAGGAGATTTATAATGGTTTTCAATGCGCAATAATGCAGGCCCGATACTTAGGATAAGCGAACAAAGTGGGTATTTTGGGTTATTTTTGCTAATGAAGCGTGTATAGGTAAAACAAGGTCATTTATGAGGATCTTTTGGCAAATGAAGTTTTCTAAGGGGCCAAATGACTTCAGAAGAGGGGAGGGGGTTGGACTTAGGTTCATCAAAGTGACCAGATGACATTTGATCCCTGACACAGAACTTATTGGCTATAATACCAAGGGGAGGGATATTTATACAAGATTTGGGGTTTATACACCATGGTGTTAATACTAGTAGGGGAAAGGTAATATAGGGGATTTACATAGTAGTATTAGAGGTTAATATGGTGGGAAAATGTGAATGAGGGGGGAAAACCACTAAGTTTATCTGAAACTTACTTAGTTTAAGGAGTAGATCAAAATGAAAAGATTTTTACATAGGAAATGTGGCTTTTAGAGTCATAAGAACCATCATAACACTTCAGATTTTTCATCAATCTCCATGGATGAAGGGATGTTAGTAATAGGAGTGGAAGGGGATTTGGGGAATTAGACATGCTCCTTTGCCTTGTTTTCTTATCTGAACCAGCAAGATTCACTCTGGAAATGAATATCACTTCTGCAACCCCATCTACTTACCCAGCTACTTTGCCTAGCATTTTTTATTTCTTCTTGGAGGGTGCACTTGGACTTGCAGACCCTTACTTGCCTTTTCTTTTCCTTGGCCTCTTCTTTTGCTTTTCTATCTACTTCTACCCTTATTTCTTCCAAGGTCCCAGATTAAGCTGTTGGGAGCCTTTTTTCTCTACCTGAACTATTTGTCTGCCAAGATTAAACAGTTTGGACAGACTTCTTTCTCTATTCTACAAGCTGAAAATTTAAAACATGACATGATCCAGATTAGACTGTTGGACCATCCATCAAAATTTGAGTCCATATTAAGCTATAAGCACAGATTGTATTCTTATGGAAATATGTGATCTTTGAATCATCAAAGCAGAGCATATTTGGACCTTTCATAGCCAATCATAAAATATGAAACCTATTGGTATAGGTAGCTAACACCTAGATTTCAGTTATGGCCATTGTTGCTCCTCAGGGCTTGAAACACTAATTTATCAGGCTGAAATACAGTCTTCAAGGTCTACCTCATCACTGAGGTTTGTTTTTATGTACAAACCTAGCTTATCAATTCTTCCAGGCCCTGTTTGTTTTCCCATAGTTTCCCTTTTTCAAAGTCATGCCATTCCAGCCGATTCGAGCCTTTGCTACTACCGACGATGGGATACATGGTATGCATAAGCAACCCAATAGAGAAAGTCGAGACTTTGGTAACGTCTTGTAAATCCTGAACAAGATTTTCAAAGACGAGAATCTGGTGGGTGGAGCCGCCACCTCCTTAGATGTTATACATGGATTCCTTCCCACATGTCAATGCTCACGTTGAGTGAAGCAAGAATGCCATCATAGGACATCAAATTTACATGTGATAACTTCGCCTGCAATAGAGCTTATTAATTTCCTGCAAGTGTCAATCTGCCAAAATGGTTGTGATAACTTCGCCTGCAATAGAGCTTATTAATTTCCTGCAAGTGTCAATCTGCCAAAATGGTTCTCTTGCTATGGTGGTATGAAAATAAAGAAATAGTGTTTCAATTCAGAATATAAAGGTAAACTTACGTTATTGCTGTCAGCATTTTCTTCTAGCATTCATATGAGCTCTACGGGGCAGCTTTACTTTTGATCATATCTAACATAATATAATTTTGATGTTAGATATCAATTATTTCCTGTTCGACCCAGGTTGATTCTTGTGGAGATTTTGATGATCATGATTGCTTACGTCACTTATTCAGGCTTCAACCAGAGAACTCAAATGAATGTGTTTGGTAGCATATTATAAGAATTTGGGGATGCCTCCCTATATTGTTAGCAAATATTCAAATAAATAGGAATTTATTTGCTAACCAGGTGCAAAGAAGAATCATTTTCTTAATTTGTTCTAAAAGTTTATATAAAGGACAAGATTTAATGCTCTTAGAGGATTATTAATTGAGTGGATGCACAATTGTGTTGTTTTCTTTAATTTTTACAAAGCTTGGGACCATTTCTCTGGTAAATTTTTATTTTTGTGGGAGAGTTAAATTTATTGTTCTTTTTACGAGCAGTGCTTCGCCATTTTTCCAATGCTTTCTCTATTTCCTTATTTGTGTAAATTCTCCAGTTGAAATGGAGTCCTTGGATAGGATAGTGTTTGTAGCTGAGTGCACGTAGGAGGAAATAGAGAGCATAATATTATTAGTGTTCATACCATTTATTATATGAGTGGTGTCATATTTTGAAGGTTGATCATGCTTATTGGAGGACAATTTCTAGATTTTATTTCTCAGATTTAACTATGAATTTCTAATTGAAAGTTTTATTTTATCTAAAATTTGGGTGCCACCTATCTTTTATTTGTTAAATTGCATTGTAAATAAGTGAATTTTCGGTTGAAGTGGACACCCTTAATTTTCTAAGTTTGAGTTATCCTAAAATGGCTTGAATTTCTAATATATTAGAGTTATTCAATACTTTTATACTATCTACTGATGATACATAATGAAAATTAGCAAATCCACTCTTGATGATATTAAAATCTATCTATATCGTGCACAAAAGATGATTGTGTTTCTGCAACTTGAGTCACAACTACAACAAGATGAGTTGTAATAGAAGAGTCAAGATTTTGAATTGGTTCTTGTTAAGAAAAGCTCCCTTTTTTAGTATGACTCCCATCACCTGTTAGAAATTTGTTAGGCCATTTTAGGAGCACATTTTTGTAAAGATGCAAAGGTTTAGCTTGGACTTCCCAAGCCCTCCATCAGACCTCGGGAACAATTTGTTAACAACAAGAATAAGATTGGCCTTAGATATGACAAGGATGTTTACTTTTATTTTGGACTATTCGAATCCCATCTGGTTTCATAGTGTTCGGTTTCTTTGAGATGGTTCATCTTCACTTGCTCTTGTTCAATAGCCACAAATTGTTAGATGCCAACATTGTGATCGAGTTGGCCATGTGAAGATCAATATTTTTATCTTCACCCTTGCGAGAATTGTGGTAATCACATCATCATTCAAACATATCTTCTAGAATCATATTCTCACCTTGTATATGATAGGGGGGAATTGATGGTCAACTAATTGCTTTGAAGATTCATCAAGCAAGCTTGAGCCATAGCCTTAACTAGTGCCAGTTGCTAGAGCCTAGAGTCAGAGTCTGCCATAGCCAAATTTAGTGTTGCAGCTAAAGACAGATTGATGCTCCATGAACATGATTTTTGGTTGGTGGAATTCCTTAAACCACCATCAATAGAAGACTTTGGTTTCTGCTACATCATTTTACAGCCATTTTTAAACTGACATTATTATGTGATCACCTTCAAACCATTTTTAAGGAGCACTTCCACTAGTACAAGACTTTAGCTTCTATCCACATTTGCAATTTTTCCATGAACTTCTTCGAGGTTTAGTTCTAGAGTTAGTGGTCAACCTTAAACCACCACTTATAGAGACCTCGAGTTCTCCCACCTCATTTATTTTGTGGTCTTCCTTAAAGCACCATTTCAGGGAGCACATCTAGCCATTGGTTGCCATGTAATTTTGAACTTTAGTTCTCTTCTTGGACTCATGTATACCCATTTAGATTAAGGGGGGAATGATGGACACTAATATGTTTGGGTTATGGTGAACAATTATTAGAAGTCCAAGAAACATTGGAAGTTGAAACCAATGGTCTAAATGTTGTATTTATATTTATATCATTCTTAATTAAAGTGGAACTTCTGCCCATTCCATTTTGATTGCACATTCAACCAATTTCAATATTTCTTATAAGTACACGTTGAACAAAAGACTTTAAAAGTATTTAAAATAGTAAAATACATTTATTTAATAAAATATGTTGTGATCAACAATTTCATCCAAGTTGATATTTCAAGGATCCAAGATTTGTCATTCAAATTTCATATTTTCCACAAGTTCATGCATAGTGTCCTATATTTTTTAAGTCACCAAGAGATGCATTGTAAAGAATTATTTAATTTGATGTGCCTAATTGTGTTCTTTTACTTAGTTTTGCAACTAATCTTCTTAAAAAAGTGTACCCGACTTCAATTAAGGTTGTTTGATGATCTTGTTAAACAACAATGGCCATTATTAAAACATATTGCAAAATTCATTGTGCTCATTGCCATGAACCTTGGTAGTGATTGAAAATAGAGATTGTTTATGATTTTGAAGCACCCACACATATTTTGAATATCATATGGTCCATGAAAAAAAATAAAGATAAACAAATGACAAGTCAAGGAAAAACTGAGTTAGCAATAGAAATATTCAAATAAACTTTCCAACCCAAGAGCATTGGACACAATTATTCTTTTCAAAATATGAGGCTAGGGTATCCTACATCCTTCAAATTTCAACCAAGCAATTTTACTATCTACCCACCTCAAGAGAAACATAGATTTTTAAATATAATCATTATTACTTTCAAACTCTATGATACACGATATGCAATTCCACCTATAGAATTTATTCTCACTAGTGGGATGGTCAACTCCAAAAACAAAAGAAGAATCCAATTATTCTTTTCAAAATATGAGGCTAGGGTATCCTAGATCCTTCAAATTTCAACCAAGCAATTTTACTATCTACCCACCTCAAGAGAAACATAGATTTTTAAAGATAATCATTATTACTTTCAAACTCTATGATACACTATATGCAATTCCACCTATAGAATTTATTCTCACTAGTGGGATGGTCAACTCCAAAAACAAAAGAAAAATTCATAAGAAAAACATAAAATAGAGTCTCTTCATAGAAATGTATAAGGTGGAAGCTTACTGGTCTAGATAAATGCAACAACACTCCCTACAAGGATGTGACCATTTTGTTGACGTTGAGTCCATGGTTCCCCAAACTTCAACCCTTCCATAATCTCATTAGGCCACTTTGAAACAATTAAACTCTAATGTTAACATCAAATTCATTATTATGCTTGAATTCCTTATTATTGGAGATTTTTTTTTTTTTTTTTTATAGTAAGGTTAGAAGAGGATTAATTCTAGTGTTATATGAAATAATTATTGTTATATGTTGTTATCAATATTGTACGAAGGTATAAATGATGACCATGCAAGCTATTATGCAGGAATGATAGAGTTAGGGTTGGAAGTAACAAGGTTAGGGTTTTGTAGGCTCGCGTCTGAGGTCTCGTTAGGATGGAAGGTAGGTGTGGCTCAGTGAGGTTTCTTGAATACTGAAAGGGACTGAGCATGACTTTGTATCTCTATTTATTTATTATGGTTGGACAGGTAAAAGACGAGGTTTTTCGTTCTCGGGCTGGTAACTGGTTTTCAACCCCATTTTCCTTCTTGGAAGCCATCAAAGGGTATGTTGGTTTAACTCTACCTTGAACCCTCCTTGGAAGTGTTAACACCGTAGTTTATGGATCAAGCCATGATGAAGGTTGAATTAAATCAAGTTCCGCTAGACATCTTGGCAATCTAGGGTTTGGATACAACTAAATTTAACAAAGGTAAAACTCCTGACGTTTCTCTAACTGTTAAACTCCCGACGAGTTCTCCAAAAATCCCGGTAGTTTCTTTGGGAGGTATCACTGGTAGGCTGCTAATTTGAACGAGCGTGGAAAAGAAAATGATTTGTTTGTGTGATGGGGAGCACTTAGGAATCAATGTGCAAAGTCAGATCTTGGGATGAAATAATTTTAAGAAATCATAATCATGGCTGGTAAGTAAATTTTTTCCTTCTCCCACATAAGCATTTTCATTTTCCCAAAAAGATATAGTGTTCATGCGAGGGCTGAAAGATATTGTTAAGAGTTGTGGGTTAAGGGGTTCCAAAAGTATTCTTCCTCCTAAAATATCGGGGGTTCCAAGCTTTATTTTGGTTGGTTCCTTGGTGGGTGGTATAATCTCATCAAATTTGGTTTAAGGGTCTGAATCACTAAGTAAAATGTAGAGAAATAAAGGGTTGTGCCACGTGGGGTGAGGCTAGATTTTGTGAAAAAAATCCCAGAGGTGGAGGTTTCTATTTTTCTTCTTCATGGGGAAATAAATCTAACCAAGAATTCCCCTAATCTGGTAAAGGATACCTTGATTTCTTTAGGTGAAGTAGGATGGGGTTCAAATGAAAGGTTGTATGAGTCTAGTGAGAAATGATTCTCCTTTATCCTTAGGCGTGGCCAAGAAGAAGGTATACTAAATAAGGAAGGGGGGTAGTCACTAGGCCTCGAGGAGTGGATTCTCGCAGTGCAGAATATTTTCTAGGAAGGAAACAAAACCTTCTCTCAAGGCAGGAACATAATGTGTCTATTTAGGCCTCAGACTCCAAAGCATAGGTAATTCGTGGGTCTAGTGCAAAGAGGAAAAATATAAAGGGAATCCAATCAAAGGCAAAGGACAACTGTCTGGTCTTTGGGGTGGATATCCACTTTGATACAACAATGTCGACATTGGATCATATTCTAGTTGGTAGAGCCAAAGAGAGATTTATCAAAGTGTGAGAAATATGTGAATGGACGAAGCAGATGTGGAAGGAAACCCTCGCATGTGAGACAAAAGTTATAAGCCTGGCTAGGGGTTTGTTTATGATGAAATTCAAGCTAGTAGAACTGATTTCATTAGTGTTAGGGTGAAACTGGAGTATTAGTTATTCTTCGGTTCTCCTCAAAAAGTGGAATCCCTTATTCCATGCAAGAAGGGAGAATCTAGAGGAAGTCCCTGTGTGGTTTAGACTCCCTATTCTTCCTCCACAGATGTGGGTAGAGGATGTCTTCAAAGTGATAGGGGGGAAAATCGGGGAATTTTTGGAGGCTGATATGCCTTTCTTGGAGACCAAAATAAGACGGGTGGCTTTTGGTGAATCTTGACCCCAAGGAAGGTGTGTTTGAAAACTTGAAATTTTCGTTCAATGGTGGAAATCATGTTCAAAATATGGATTATGAAGAGATTCCTTTCATATGTAAAATATTCCATAGGACCGGCCATATGGTCAAAGACTATCCTATGGGTTTTCGAGGAAAGAAGAGGAACACTCCATTTATTATGGGTGAGGGTGGAAATAAGGGCCACAGATGGATGAGCAAAAATATAAGAAGGAATTGGAGGGGGGATCCTTTGATTTGGAGCAGATGGAAATGCAAGTGGACAAACTGGTCATGCCTAATACCGGGGATCGAATGGAATCTGAAGAGGGAGATCGATGTGTGGAAGGGGTTGTTGATGCAATCATTGGAGGCACTAACCTGGATTCTAGATGGATCTCTTCTCTTCTAGGTATTTTTCATGCATCATCTCGCAATCATATTTCGAGTCTCGTTTCTTGTGATTCACTATGTGTGAGCATGACCCATCTAGGCCTTTTGTTGTTGAGTTTTCTAGTTTTCTTTTTCAAAGTGACCCTCTGGACAATATTGTAACCACTACCACTCCCATTTTTCGATATAATACCTATTTTGGAATCCTAATGTTTCCATCCTCTTCCTCTATCCCGTATAATTTGAGACCCAAAGGACAAAAGGATTACCCTCTTGCTCAACCAGGTGGTTTAGGGGGCCTCTCGGAGAAGCATGATGTGCCTAAACATAGGGGAATAAAGAAAAATATTTCTAAAGCTTAGCTAAAGGCTAAGACATATATTGTCGATGGTAAACATAAATATTTGGATGGGATACTTAGAGAAGCACATGCCCCGACCATGGTTTCCCAATGCTAGTCATATCCCTTAACTGTAGGGGTTTGGCTAACACCCATCAAAAGCTAGCCTTAAAGAGGTTCTTCACCTCCTCTAGACCTAACGTTATAATGCTTCAAGAAACGCTTGGGCTTGGTGATTTGGTATGTTAAGCGCTTTAAAAAATACTTCCATATTGGTTTTCCTGGGCCTAGATGCCATAGGTTTCTCATGAGGTATTGTTTCTGGTTTCAGTATGAGAAAATTCAGAATTTTAAATTAATGGAGTTCGTTCTCAACCCTTGGAGTGGAGGTATTTTATGCCATAGAACATGGAATGGGCATTACATCTATTAACATTTACGGTCTCTTCCAGGACAAGGAACCTTTCTGGTCCTCATGGTTTGCCAATAGTTTAATGAAAAAGCCTAATATGGTGATAAGGGGAGATATATATTTATCTCTAGAGGCATCGGAGGTCTGGGGTCCATAACCACATATTGATCCATTTGCTAAATTTTTTAGTAGAAAATTGGAGGAAGGGAAGTTGATTGACATAAATATTATCAAATTCAAACCTACCTTGTGGAATAAACGAGTAGGGAACGCTATGGTGGAAAAGAGACTTCACAGATTCTTAATGGTGGAAGGTTTGGTTGACAAGGTCCAACTATTCAAACAGAGGGTCAGCTCAGGGGGCGAATCACACCATCTCCCTATCTTTCTTGATCTAAAAGGAGGATGTAAAAAACTTGGAAGTCCATACAAGGTCAATTCAGACTGGTTGAATGAAGGTAGCTATGTCAAACTTATCACTGAATCTTAGGTTCTTTATAGTTTGGAGGACCCTCGATTTGTTTCTCAACACTTTATAGAAACCCTTAAAAAAGAAAAGCAAGCCTCCATATTATGGGAAAAGGAGAAGAAGCTAAGGGATGAATAAAATCTAAAAAAGATTGAAGAGGAAATGGAAAACTTGGACGACCCTGATGGAGGGAGCCTTGAGTCATACAAAACATAGAATAGAATTAGAGAGGTGGAGGAATAGAAAATAAGAATTTTGTTATATATTAAAGAACAATGGATGCTTAAAAGTAGGTAAATTGGTTGAAAAGTGGAGATGAGAACTTGAATTTCTTCCAAAATTTTTCCAAAGGTCAGAAAAACGTTAATACAATATGGGAAATGGATAAAAATTATGGTACTAAGGCGAAATCTTTTGAGGAAATTGCATGTTTGGGCACGGATTATTTTAAATATCTGTACAAGGCTCCTAAAAAAGTCATTATAACAGAAGTCATAAGGGTTTCTCAAATATTCCCTAGGTTCACTGAGGAGGACGAAAATTAGAACTTGATGTCTCCCATTACAAAAGGAGAACTGGAAATGGTGATCAAATCAATGCAGAAGGAAAAGAGCCTAGGGCTAGATGGTTGGATAGCTGAATTATTCCAAGGTTTCTTTGAGCTAATTGGAAACGATATCCTGAGGGTGGTCGGGGAGTCATGACAGAGGGAAATTATCTATTAACCTTTTAACTCGACCTTTCTGGAATTGATTCTGAAGATAGTTTCCACACTCTCTTTTGATGATTATAGGCCAATTTCCCTGTGCAACTACATTTACAAAGTCATTTCCAGAATTATTGTTGTTTGTCTTCGTCCCATAATTTCTAGGAATATTTCAAAGGAGTAGTTTAGTTTTCTAGATGGGTGCCAAATCCATGAGCCATAGGGGTGGCTCAGGAAGGTTTGCACAGTCTTTGTTCGCGGCACATGGATGGCATTGTCACTAAAATTGACCTTTATAAAGCTTATGATAGAATTATATAGATATATTTGTGTATGTTGTTAGTTCACTTAGGCTTTGATATTCCTTTCATCAATTGGATTATGGGTTGTATTAATTATGTGTCTTTTGCAGTCTTTATCAATGGCTCAACATCCCCTTTCTTTAATTCTCAGAGAGGGCTGAGATAGGGATGTCCCCTATCACCACTCATTTTTTAATTAGCAATTGAAGGTCTTAGAAAAATTTTATTGGCAACTAAAAGAAGGGGAGATCTGCAAGGTATTGAAGTAGTAGAAAATATTTTTATTACGCACCTTCTCTTTGTGGATAACATTTTACTTTTTTTCTAATGGATCCAGATAAGACATGGAAGTGCTAAAAGAGGCCGTCCAATTATTTCAAATAGCAACTAGGATGATCCTTAATGAAAGGAAATCCTCCCTTGCTTATGAAGGCTTTTCCCAAGGGGATATCTGAAGAGTTAAGGCCTACATACCCTTTTAATTCAAGCTAATAAAGAAATATTTAAATATATGGGGTTCTTCTTGAAGGCAAATGCATACAGGAAATCAGACTCGAGATGGTTAGTGGCAAAAGTGGAGAAGAGGATAAAACACTTGAGCTACAAGTGGGTGTTGAGGATGAGTATATTAGTCCTTATAAAAGCAATTTTATAAGCTATTCTAGTTTACTATGCCATGCTTATTCAGGTTTCGAAAGGCATCCTACAAGATATTCATAAAATCTAGGGTAGGTTTCTTTGGGCTAGTAATAAGGTTGACTTCAACTTTACCTGGGTTTCCTGGAATGAGATAACCCTTTCTAAATCATGGTGGGGATGGGGTTTAAAATATTTAAAGTTATTTTCCAAATCGTTTTAAGAAAAATCCAACTGGAGTTTGCTATCAGTGGAAAATTTGTGCACCTCGGTGGTAAAAAGAAGTATATTTTCCCTCTCTTTGTGGATGAATGGGTCAGATCTCATGTGAAAAGAAGAACAAACTATTCTATGATATAGAAAGAAATTGTAGAATATTTTCTTGTAGTTGGCTTGGGTCTAGCGTGGAACATAGGAAACAGGGAAAATGCTAGAATAGGCCTTGACCCTTGGGTGGAAGAATATGAAAATTATGTGCTTCATCTTAGACTGGTAAATACTATAAATGATCAAGGCTTCAAAATTTTGAATTAGGTCGTGAATAAAGATAAAGGAATTCACTTTTTGAACAATGTCATGGATAATAGAAGATCCTCCTTTTGGTCACAAGGTTGGATGAGTGCCAAAAAAATCTAGCTAAATGAAGAATATGTGATCCATTGGAGTGAATACACAAAGGATCTAAGGCGATCCAATGTTAGAATTAATGACAAAGTGGATATGATCAGGTGGGTCTGTTAGGACTCCAAGAAACTCTCCTAGGTTGTAGATCAGAGATGCCTGGTAACATATAAATTTAACTTATTGTTGTAAATGGATGAAAGGAAGGAATTATGCTTGTCCAAGCCAGATAACCACTTCTATTTTGTTTCACTCCAGACATGCATGAACACCCCCAGACTACAAGGCTTTAGACCACCAACTACTCACAGTTTAAGGATTGGGTGAATATGGAGAATACTGACCACACTAGTAGATGCACAAGACCATGTGATGGCCGGCTGCAACGAGTAAAGAAGCCTGCAAGTCTAATATCCTAATACACAAATAGGATGATAGCTCTCTAGCACTAGATGAAGAGAAACTTGAATAGCTTATGTAATGACACATACAAGTCTTTAACATAGAGATAGGATGACAACTACTTTGATGCTAAATATGAAGAGTTCAAGCATACAACATATCAGGCATAGCTTAAAACAGAAGAGAAATGGAAAGTGAGCAATTAACAACAAAAGAAGCTTGTATTAGCTGAAAATGAAGGTGAGACATTGCAAGTGTCAAAATAGTTACAGTCTCCAGAAGTTGAACCTTACATCAAAACATCAACCATCAACCTTGATTATATCTTTTTTTGGGTATATATAGAGTTTCATTACAAAGGCACTTGGCCAAGTTAGGTATGGAGGGGTCATAATTGAGCAGCAATTGCATTTAACTG
This sequence comes from Pinus tabuliformis, assembly GCA_031772625.1. Lineage (NCBI taxonomy): Eukaryota > Viridiplantae > Streptophyta > Pinopsida > Pinales > Pinaceae > Pinus > Pinus tabuliformis. The sequence continues at coordinate 779,361,123 of CM062811.1, forward strand.
CCTCATGGAGTCCCTGAGTGTGTTTGCTTGCTTCAGTGGGTGAATATGATATTTTCAGGTGCTCTGCTGTCCCCTCAAGCGGCTGGAGTGTTCATATAAAATGAAGTCCCATAACTGCTAAATGCAGTTACATGCTCATGTTTTGTCCTTTTTCCATTTGACCATACTGTTTGTTAAATGTGGTTGTTGAGGAGCAACTGCGACTGGTACTGGAAGGCCAGTCACCTTCGTCCTTCGGGCATACGAAATGGTCAAGCGACGTGGACTGCATGGAGAGTGGATGACTCAGAAGGGGGGAGAAAGATCAGCCATAGGATCGGGAGAATAGATGGCGGAGATGGCTTGGTGGGGGATATCAGAAGAAGCGGGAGTGGGATGAACGTGGGATGTTGGATCTTAGGTGGACAGATTCGACGGTGATCGGGCGGCAAAGGCGCGCGGCGGTTATCGAGGGGGGTCGGAGGGTTAAGTAGTAAGCGGTATCGATCGCACTGCCTTTGGACGTTAGGTGGTAAAAGGGCGAGGAGGGTGAGCGATTCCATTTAGCGCGTGATGTGTAGTGGCAAAGGAGAGAGAAAAACTGCTCTCCATCACGCGCTAACATCCCATCACTTTGTAGGCGTGAAATGTGCAAAGGCCGTCCGATCTTGGCGGAGCTGATCAGACGGTGGAGAGATGATCGGGCAAGTCGCTTTATCAGGTGCGACGGGAGTCGTTGGATCGAGAGGGGTGGAAATCTACGGCTGTGATTTAAAGAGGGGTTTATGGGTGCATAGAGCTATACAGATGAGGTTTTATGGTAATCTTTAGGCCTTTAAATATAGCGATATGTGATTGCGATTAGATCGCATCGCAATATCGCATCGGTGGAAGCCAAAGGGGCGCAACCTTTACGCACACATGGATGTGACTTGTGATAGTGATTAAACCTAGACCTGATAAAGGAATTAATCATTTTTTAGGACTGATGAAGGGAGAATGAGCGGTGCAAAGGAAATGGAGGAAGTGATCGTTATGAGCTTCTTTTCAGCACGACCAAGGACTAAGCTCACTTCTGACCTTTAGAAAATCATCATCATATAGCAGGGCTAACACTGGCTCCTTCTGGGGATGAGATCCTCCCTGTGAGGTCTCAAGAATTGTAGACCGTTGCCTTTCCTTCAAAAACCAGATCAACAACAATTTCCTAGTGTTCTGTTGGGCATGGGGTCTAATTTGGCCTACACTAAAACTGATAAAACAACATATTTACAACTTTAAGGCCTAAAGAACTTAAACAATATAACTTTTCAAAAATCGCCCATTAACTGGGCCATCAAAAACTATCTCTCCTTCCATACTTTGCAGTGTGAAAGTATTGTTCCCTTGGATCTGAGTGATGACAAAAGGTCCAATCCACAGAGCATCAAACTTCCCATGGTTGCCTTTCTTCTCTTCAATGCATCCCACTTGAGAACCAAGTCTCCAACCTGAAAACTGTCTGTCTTTGCCTTCCTATCAAAGGCTTCCTTGATATTTCCTTGATGTGCTGCAAATTTTTCAACCAGTTGTTCTCTGATTTGATGCACTTTTGCCAAATCACAAATCCTTTTTGCCATGTCTTCTTCCTCAGTCTGCTCTTCTTGCAAGAACTTTGCCACAAGGAGGGTTAAGTGTATTGAGAATACAACCTCAGTACCATATACCAGCTTGAATGAAGAATTCCCTGTGGATTTCTTGGTGGTCACTCTTTCAGCCCACAGTGCATACTTGAGCTTAGAATCCCAATTCTTTTTGTTGTCTTCCAGCAGCTTTTTAACTATCCTTATTAGGCTCTTGTTGGAAGATTCTGCTAGACCATTGCCTTGAGGGTAGTACGAGGTGGAATGAACTAGATTAATGCCCATTGAGTTACACATGTCCACCAACTCTTTTGCCCTGAAGGCTACTGCATTGTCTGTAACTAATTTATGTGGACAGCCAAACCTGGTGAAGATATTCTCTGTCAAGAACTTCATGACCACATGATGATCAACCTTTCTTGTAGGGATGGCCTCAATCCACTTAGTGAAGTAATCAGTGGCTACTAAGATCCATCTGTGTTGGCCACTGGAATGTGGATTGATTTCCCTATGAAATCCAAACCCCACTGCTGAAAAGGACCACTGGCATGAATAGGCTTCAAAGGCAAGGACTTCAACTGCTGCTTTCCCTCAAACCTCTGGCACCTGTCACAAGATTTAACAAATGAAAAGACATCAGAAAACAAGGTGGGCCAATAATACCCAACTCTGAGGATCTTGTGGGCTGTGGTCTTCCAGTAGTGATGTCCTCCACAGATGCTGGAATGAAACTGATGCATGACCTCTATGGATTGTTCGTTGTCCAGACACCTCAGAAGGATTCCAAATGGGTCCCTCCAATAGAGCAGGCCTTCATGAATGCAATACTTGGCTGCCCTAAGCTTGATGGTTCTGGCTTGGCTTGCACTTAGGCCTGGAGGCACTTCTAGCTTTAGTAAAAATTGAACTATTGTGGAATACCATTCACAAGAAGCTAGATTTTCTGCCACTGATTGACTCTGTCTTGGTTCAGTTGTTTCTTCTATTTGTTCATCTTCTACAACTATGCTTATGAGATTTATGTCCAGCATCCTGCAATTTTCTTCAGCCATTAGTTTGGCAAGGCCCTGACCTCTAACCAGCTTGGTGGGCTTTAGCTCTATGTTGAATTCAATTAGCTTTGCTATCCATTTATCCCTTCTTCCATCAACATCTGGTTGTGTTAGGACATCTTTGACTGAAGCAGAGGGCACATATGCAATTACCTTGGAGTGCAGAATGTATATCCTGAAAGCTTTCAAGGATTTGATAAGAGCATAGGCCTATTTTTCTATAATATCATACCTCAGTTCAACATCCCTTAAGGTTTTGCTAAAGAATGCCACTGGATGATCTGAACCTTCATCATCTTTCTGCAATAGAACTACTACAAGGGTGTCATCTGAAGCAAATGAGAATATATGGAACTCCCTGCTATAGTTTGGGCTAATCAAAGTAGGAGCTTCCATAATATCTCGCATCAGTCCATTTGATTTCTAACCCCTTTTCCAACATGGAGGTGATTATCAGTTCTCCAAAAGTTGGAATAAACCTCCTTACAAAATTTACCTTGCCCAGAAAGGACTGGATATCCTTGTTTGATCTTGGGACAGACAAGGTTTTTATCGCTCTTACTCTTTCTGGGTCAATTTTGACACCTACAACAGAAACAATGTGTCCTAACAACTTTCCCTCTTCTAAAGAAAACTGTGACTTTTTAGGATTGACTGATATCCCAAACCTTCTGCATTTCAAAAATACTTTCTTCAGATGCTACAAATGATCTTGGTGGTTGCTGGAGTATACTGTTATATCATCAAGGTAGACTAGGACAAACTTGTCCTTCTCTCCCACAAATGCTATATCCATAGCTCTCTGAAAGGTTGCTCTAGCATTCATCAACCGAAAAGGCATCTTGGAATACATGAAAGTGCCCCAGGGAGCACGGTGAACGCAGTCTTTTCTTGATCACCTGGATGCATGGCCACTTAATTATATCCTGAAAACCCATCCAAGAAGGACATCACTTTGGCTCCTGAGACTTTCTGTAGCAAATGCTCCATATTGGGTAAAGGATAATTGTCTTTCTTAGAGCATTTGTTTAAATTTCTGAAATTAATGTAGAGCCTGATTTCTCTGTTTTTCTTCCTCACCACTACCAAGTTGGCTACCCATTTTGAATATCTAAGAGGGACTATGATTTTGGCAGCTAGCAACTTCTTGATCTCCTTTTCAATCAGAGGAAGGAGCAAAGGATTTATGTGTCTCAGTTTCTGCTTGAAAGGGATGGTGTATTTCTCCAAGGGAATCTTAATCTAGATGATCTTTTTATCATACATTTTGAGGTCACTGTACTCCTAGGCAAAGACATCAACAAATTGCTTCATCAAGGTGAAATATTCAGAACTTTGGGTAGTAGACAAATGAGTAGAAAAAATTTATATACTTTGGATGATCTGGACTCCCTATGTTATGCTTATGGAATTGTTGTGGTCACCAACAACCCCCCTTCTTCACTTGACATTAGCAATAACGTCAAGCAAAGAGGGGACCCTGAACAAAAATCCCAAAAAATATTTTTCTAAAGTTTTTGTATTTCTCTCCCTAAGGCTTAAATCGCATCGCAAAGAAAGGCCGAAGCATTGCTCGAGCGCGAAAAGCAAGACTGCGAAGGAGCGATGCGAAGTTCATCGCGTCGCATACATCACACGCGCCCCTTTAAAAGAAGACCTTCGAGAAATGCCGATCGCCGATATGCGATATCGCAAATCGCAAACATCGCGCTATGCGGCGTAACCATTAAACAAAATTTGCGATATCTGCGATTTGCGATATCTGCAATTTGCGATCTGCGATGGCAGCGATTTGCGATCTGCGATCTGAAAAGACTTATCACACGATAAACCCAGGATTAAGTGCGCGCCTTGAAGGAATTTAATGACCGCATGCTTGAGTATCTAGGAATGATTGCATTACATTTATCGAAGAGTCAAGTCATGATGAATGTCAGGGTTATGCATTCATTAGAGATTAATATTTTCACGTCAAATCTTTTCATTTCCCTTCTTCTTTGCGTAGACTGCAAGACATGTAACTAATATAAGTTTATATGCAGGAAACATTTGAGGGAAAGAGGAAAGCGCCAATCAGATAGTAAAGAGAGAATGCCTCCGCAAACAGATGCCGCATGCAGCAGAACCGCGGATTCCAGACTATCAGCCAACCGGCACTGATGAAATTAGACTATTCAGGACTCAGAGTCAAAGGCGCACAAAAGCAGCGTGTTCAGAAAAGATCCTGAAGCTTAGACTTGGTAAAGCAGAGAAAGAAGCGCATGAGAAGGAAGACGCTTCAGGAAAACCTGGAACAAAGAACGGAAACAATTCTTAAAACAGGGGGATGTCCATACATCACGACTCCTAACCCACTCAGTCATTCGCACGATCGGAAACCGAAAACAGCAACAGCAAAATCAGTTCGAGAAGAACCTGGGTTATGCTAAGTATACACGTGGCGAATACACCCAGCTAGAGAAAGGTTTTCGAAAATATCTTCTGGTCTGCCGGAAGGAAGTGCCAGCTCCTGTTATTTCCACTTTTATCTCCAGAGCGAAAGAAGAAAGCGGCCAGCCGACTCTTCCCAGGAAAACGTTGCACTGTTGACAACACTAAAGAGAATATACAGAAACGGTCAGAAATTAGATTTTAAGTTTAGAAATAAAGTTGCTTTTAGTAAAAGGGCGGTCATTTGAAGCCGATTCCCTAATTTCATGTAATTAAGATTGATTAGTTAGTAGTATTTAACCCTTCTCATGGTTTTTGGAGAAGGGTCCGGAAATCTGTCAAAAAACTTATCCTCAGAACATGCACTTCTGCACCCTCAGAGGAGGTTTTTGATGAATAGATGGATCAAGATTTATTTATGTTTGCATTTTAATATCTGTTACTGATGTTGCACTTCTGTACTCTTAGCAGATGTTAGAACAAGTAGAAATAAATCATTATTACTTGAAGTTTGTTAGTGAAGTTAGTCATAAATGGTACTTTTATCTCTTGACTAGATTCTGCTAGTATCCCTAAAGTGATATGTAGCTGAGTTCTTTATATGTTATTGTATGAATTTCTGCATTACCATTTGGCACTTCTGTACGGTGGGATCATTTAATCATGCGTAACATATAGAAGATTGATTATGCGATATGCTGTTCACAACTATTCTGCCTAACTTCTTATGCAGAATGGTTTATCTTTATTGGTTTATATTCTGATATCAGTTGAATGATCTTTATTACCAGCTGCTGTTAGAAATCTTCTAGATTGCATAAACAAAAGAAAAACACCCCGGGTTAGCATAGATCAGATGTATTTCTCTTCATTAGGTTACATTAGCATAGAGTTAGTTTAGCAGTTAGAATCGAGACTAGTTTAGAAAAACCTCTAGATTAATATCATCAGACTCTACGCACACACACACACCCATCACATTGGGAAACTGGTCCCATTACCCCCAGTTGGACCCGCTACTCCAAACGGGCAAGGAGCCGCCAACCAGATTCCGGACCGGGTGGGTATCCCCCTTGTTGTTGACCCGACTTCGGGCCCCTCAACATTTCTGGCGCTAGAAAAAGGGCCGAGCTATGAATGGCGCATAATTCAAAATTCAAATACCATTCTAAGAGCAAATCACCCTCACCAACTTCCCTGACTTCCCCGGTACGACTAAACTCGGAACTGGAAGTCGCTCGGACATCCACCGCTGCTATACATCCCGATACATCAGAACAGCTTATTGTCGATCCCCCTAAGTTCAAACCTTGATCCGTAAACTCCAGGGATTCTCTATTTTTAACCAGAAATCTGATAAATCTAAAGGCAGCTTGACTTCGCAATACAACCCTGCTCATCCCCTGACCCGATTGAAGAGTGAAAAGTTCGGCATTCAGCCAACTGAAATCCCTCTCCCCACTAGGAAAAGAGCAAGGAAAGCACTTCAAGAGCCTGACAGAGAGACTCTTTCATCCACCTCGTCCATTTCAACTCCCTCTCCGCGAAGTCAACCACCCACATCTCCACCTCAAATCACTCATCCATCTTCCGCAACCCTTCCTCCACAATCGTCAAAGATCGTAACATCTCTATCTTCTCAACCTCAAATATCATCTTCTGCACTTTTATTAACCAGCAACTCAGCGATGGCACAATCTCCATGGAACAACCCTGGGGCGGTTTTAATGCCTCCACCCCGGAGTCCAATACCTGCCCATCCTGAGAAGTGGTTACCAAAGTTCAATCCAGAAACTGGAATGCTAGCTGAAGAACATATCAATAATTTCATGCTTTCTGTTAATCTCAACGGGGTCACCAACGAAGATGCCGTGGTCCGACTCTTCCCCTATACGATGCAAGGGACAGCCGGGTCATGGTACTTTTCGCTACCCTCCGGATCTATCACCAGCTGGGATATTTTTCAAAATCAATTTCTCACCAAATTCGGCGATGATAGATCGACAGCGACACTGATCAACGATCTGTCCAATCTTAAAGCTGAGGCTAGGGAACCCATTAAAGATTTTAACTTACGGTTGAACAAGATCCTCAATAAAATCCCCGCTGCTTCCCAACCCAGCGAGGAAGTAAGATGCGAATGGTACATCACGGCCTTACCTTCAAACTTGGCCATCTTCGTAGATAGGGCAAGCGAGACAACCTTAGTCGAAAACTTGGCTGATGCATTGGCAGTCGAAAGACGCGTAGTAGCCCTAGAAAAGAGATCTACAATCGAAGAGCGTAAATCTAAGAAAATCTCTTTCAAAGAAGAAACCAAGAAGAAGCAAACGAAGGATCCTTTTGACATGGAAGGATTACAAAAAGTCTTGAAAGCCATGTCTAATGAGATGATTGACATAAGAAAGCAAGTAGCAGAATCGTCCCCAAGAAAGCCTTTTAGGAATTTCAAAAGAAATCCCCCTATGGAGACGAAGCCACCCAACGTGGTCTCAAATTTGGAATCTGAAGAAGAAGAAGAAGAGAGCACCATCGAAACGCAGACCGACGACGAAGAAGTGGTGGAACTGCAAGGAATGTGGGATTTCATCCTCCCACAAGAGGAAGATCAAGAAGCACTTCCGGTTAGCACACGAAGCAGAAATCAACTTGATCCTCCCCAGACTACCCCAAAACAGAAGGGCGCAAGCCCTCCAGCGAAAGAAAAGGTCGCAACAAAGAAGACAACCCCTAAAGCGACCTCATTTAGTCCAGTCCAATCAGAGCAATCGCCTCCATCAAAGACACTAATAGTGTCGGATGAAATGGAGTATAACATCATCGACGACATGAAGAGGACTAGGGCTAATATCACCCTGTACGAGTTGAGCAAATTGAAACACCAACAGAAGATCATGATGAAAGAGTTACACGCCGTACCTACTGCACCTATACCTACAGCTATAGCTTCCCATAATATAGGAAGACCCCCAATCAACGCGATCAATAAAATCGATCCAAGTGACATCGCTTTGATTGGAGGGGGGTCTAGATCTCACACTCCTCCTTTCCTCTTCACTTATGAGATCTTTAACAGAAACGTGCATAACTGCTTGGTTGATTCTGGTGCTTCAACCAATATTCTACCCAAGTCAATATGTGCCAAACTTAATGTTCAACCGCAAAAATCCGCAGTGCGCGTAATTCAACTTGATCGATCACAAGTCGAAGTGATAGGCGAACTTAATCAAGTGAACATAAGACTGTCGTCCAACCCCAAGGTATGCCAGGTCATCGATATTCTAGTTGCTGACATCCCTGAATTTTATGGTCTAATTCTTAGCAGGGATTGGTCCGAGAAGCTCCACGGATACTTTTCGACTGACTGGTCACACATGTGGTTACCCTTCAACGGGAAGCCAAATCAAATAAAGGTTGAACGAGAACTGCACCAAAAGTACATAGTGACGGATTTGGAGGGAGAGAACGAAGCCATAGCATACAACAGCAGCATCATAGGCAACTACTCGGTAGACTCTTTCCTTGGAAATTTCAATGCTCACATATCACCATATTTAGAAAATTCAGTCGTGTCCCAAATAGAAAACTTTTCCCAGACTGATGATTCAAAATGTGTTAGTTTCTTAGATAACACTGTAAATACTTCTTTATTTTGGAAATTATATTTTGATGGCTCTAAGTCCAATGAGGGAGCGGGAGCAGGATGCGTCTTGATTAGCCCGGACGGAAATAAGACCATGCTCACATGCAGGCTGGAGTTCGATTGCACGAACAACACAGCGGAATACGAAGCCTTGGTGCAAGGCCTATACAAAGCAATCGGCTGCAACGTCAAATATCTTCAAGTCTTTGGAGATTCCGAGATCGTCGTCAAACAGGTACGTAACACCATACACTGCCTGTCTAGTCATTTAAAGCACTATCAATCTTTAGTGCAAGATCTCACTGCGCATTTTACAGCATTCAATATTTCATCAATCCCAAGACTTCACAATGCAAGCGCAGACCTGCTAGCAAACGTAGCCTCCAGACTCATCCCCTCCGAAGACTTTAGTCCAGATAGGTTTTCCATAGAATTAATTTTTAAACCGTCTATCCTTGACAACATCACCAACTGGAGAGTATTCAACGACGACCCAGACATCGTAAGTTTCCTTACCTCTGAAGGATCCTATTCAAACCAGATAATCGACGAGGACTGTCATGACCACCAAATACAACAAAATGGCACTGATAATTCTATACCCAAATCAGTGATCAAATTAGAAGATTTGAATGACTTAAAAAGTCGGTTCAAAAGGTCAGCTAACGCCAAACTTTACAGTTCAACTCTGAACTACGAATCAGTGAACTTAGGAACCGAAGAGAAACCCCAAAACGTCAATCTAGGCCAAGGCCTGGCTCCTGAAGAAAAGTCAGCCTACATCCGTCTTCTACGACAGTACAAAAACGTCTTTGCCTGGAACTACGATGAGCTGAAAACTTATAACACTTCTATCATTCAGCACACTATCCCTATGATTGACAACGAGAAACCCGTCCAACAGAAGCTCAGGAAAATCCACCCCAACCTGGAAAATCAGATAAAAACTGAGCTGAATAAGTTATTGAGAGCCAGAATAATTTTCCCAGTCAGACATTCCAAATGGGTATCCAATATGGTACCTGTTAGGAAGAAAAATGGAGATATTAGAATCTGCATCGACTTCTGGAATCTCAACAAAGCCTGTCAGAAAGACATTTTTCCCCTCCCACCTATGGAGCAAATATTACAGGCTGTAGCAGGCTCAGAATTGATGTCTTTCCTAGATGGATTTTCAGGATATAATCAAGTGCTGGTACACCCAGACGATCAGCTAAAAACCACCTTCCGAACTAAATGGGGTACCTACGCGTATCGAAAGATGCCGTTCGGTCTGATCAACGCCGGCGCTACTTTTCAAAGAGCTATGGACATTACGTTCAAAGGGTTAGTCAATAAATCAGTAGTGATTTACCTGGATGATATAACTGTGTACTCCAAGAACCGAAGCGACCATCTCAAAGATTTGAAGCAAATCTTTCAAAGATGTTTAAGGTATGGAATCTCGCTTAACCCGAAGAAATCTTTTTTCGCGTTGAGTGAAGGAAAATTGCTAGGGTTCATAGTGTCCAAATCTGGCATTCACATTGAACCTGACAGAATCAAAGAAATTTCCGAGATATCCATGCCCCATAACAAAAAGACCATGCAATCTTTCCTAGGACAGATCAATTTTGTGAAAAGATTTGTCCCAGATTTTTCACGTATTATTTCTCCTTTACAAAAAATGATAAAAAAGAATTCAAACTTTAAATGGGGTCTAGACGAGCACGAAGCGTTTAACTTAATCAAACAAGCCATCATCAACGCTCCATCCCTAGCAACCCCAAATTTTTCAGAACCATTCATCTTATACACGTTTGCCTCAGAAAATTCTTATGCTGCGATCTTGACCCAGGCAAACCAAGAAAAGGCAGAAGCCCCAATCGCATTCTTTAGCTCAAACTTACAAGGTGCTGAGCTGAAATATTCGGACGTAGAGAAACAGGCGTATGCCGTTTTCAAAGCGGTCAAATATTTCAGACCCTTCTTGCTAAAGGCCCATACCAAGGTCATAGTACCATTCCCAGCGGTAAGAAACCTCCTGATTCAGAAAGATGTGGGTGAAAAGAGAGCGAATTGGATCATCGCCTTGCAAGAATACGACCTGGAAATCAAGCCGGCACACATCGTAAGAGGCCAAGGCTTCTGCAAGATGTTAGCTGGAGCATCGCAAATCCCCGAAGAATCGCCTGAAGAGGTACACACGTATGAGGTAAGCCTAAACGACGCAGAATCATTTTATGCTGACATCATTTATTTCCTGAAAAATGGATATGCTCCATTTCACCTGGATCACATCAAAAAGAGAGCCCTGAGGTTGAAAGCTAAACAATATCAGCTCGTAGATGATGTCTTGTTTAAAAGAAACTATGATTCTGTGCTTCTTAGATGTCTTGAGAAAACTAAAGCCGAAAAGGTTTTGCAGGAACTCCACGATGGACCAGCAGGTGGACACTATGCTGGAGAAGCCACCGCACACAAAATCTTACGTACAGGATACTACTGGCCCACGCTGTTCAAAGACTCGTACAATCACATAAGAAAATGCCAAATATGCCAAACGGCTGCAGGGAAACAAAAGAAGTCATCCATGCCACTGCAGCCGGTTAACATCGAACAGCCGTTCAGCCAATGGGGCCTGGACATAATAGGTGAGATCGTTCCTCACTCCTCTAAACAGCATAGGTATATCCTCACTGCAACTGACTATTTCACTAAATGGGTAGAGGCAGTTCCTCTCAAGACAGCTAATTCTGAAAACATTGTTGAATTCATAGATCAGTTCATCATTACTAGGTTTGGATTGCCAACGGCCTTAATATTTGATAACGCTTCATATTTTTCTGGAAATACCATGACTGAGTTCGCACTCAAAAGAGGGTTCAAACTGAATTATTCCGCCAACTACTATCCGCAAGGTAATGGGTTGGCTGAATCAACGAACAAGAACCTAATCAGGATCATCAAAAAGACAGTCGACCAAAACCAAAAGAATTGGCACAAAGCACTGGTAAACGCCTTATGGACAGACAGAATTACCAAGAAAGCCTCTATCGGGACTTCTCCCTTTAATTTGGTTTACGGGAGAGAAGCAGTTCTTCCTACTCACTTACTCATTCCCTCCTTGTCCTTAGTACAATACATTGATGAAGTACCTACTTCTCCCTTACAACTAAGGCAAATGGAAATAATCAAGTTAGAAGAACGACGAGAGCAGGCCAAGAAAACCCATGCTCACCACCAAGCGCTGATAAAATCCTCTTTTGATTCGAACATAATGACCAGAAAAAACTTTCAGATGGGTGATTTAGTTTTGAAGTGGGATAAGGCTCACGAAGAAAAGGGCAAACATACGAAATTCCAGAAGCTATGGCTTGGTCCTTTTCAAATCGTAGAAGTCATAGGCCCATTGACTTTTGTGTTGCAGGACTTGACAGGCAGGAGAGATTCTCTGCCTGTAAACGGACAAATCCTCAAAATGTATTTCCCATAGGAGGTCATCCTTCTGTTTTTGTAGGATAATTTTTTTTTTTTTTTTTTTTTTTTTTTTTTTTTTTTTATATTTTTTTTACGTTAGTTTTCCATTTTTTTTTTTTAAATAGGGTTGGTTGTGAACGATCATAAATAGTATTCATGAAGAAACATACCATTTCTCTATCAGATTTTGATTTCACTTGTATAAATAGCAAAACTTTTCGAAAAATCTGACTTTTATTATTGACAGGTAGAGTTAACTTTAGCCTGAATGTGATGTTAGTTTCAGCTTTACAAAGAAATCTGGGATGAAAGTAACTTTTGGCAAAAAATTGTTTTATGCCAATGCAATGAAAAGTATCATCGATAGCAAAATAAGTATTCTCTGCAAAACTGCTGTTCTTAAACTCTATTATTGTCGTCCAGAGCTTTCTTAAGGAAAAACAATGACTTCCTCCCTGCTAAGGAGAATCGCAGCATCCAGAGAAACAATCCAAGAAAACACTATATCTCAAAGAATAAGAGGTCTCATCGCGAGCCGGCTTATCATGATCACAGATATTATAACTTGCTGACTTTGCCACTACTGTCTATCAAAACAGGGCAACGACTCAAGATTGTTGCAATCGAAAGACAAGGGGTCTCATCACGAGCCAGCTTGTTCAGCAAAAGTGTAAATCAAGTGGATGACTGTGTCATAATTTGGCCACCAAACCAAGACATTGTTCTTTAGAGAATAAAAAATTAAAAAAGAAAGAAAAAGTGTCAAAAGGGTTTTTCTCTGGAATGTTGTAAATAACCTCAAGCAGGAAAAAGGATCATTGCTGGATAACATGGTAACCCTGTCGAGGCTATGGACGCTTGCGGGCAGCAGAGGCTCTACCTACGACAAAGGAGCATACTTTACAAAGCCAGTACGCAGAGAAGACCTAATTTTGTCTTTGAAAAGACTGAGTAATGACTAGGTATGAATACAAGAAATAACCCAGAGGAAACAAACAATCAGAATGAAATAAGAAGTTGTGACGAAGCATCATCGACAGGATAAAAGGTAATACTCTATCTGTCCATAACAAAATTTAGGCATAAGAAAACTTTTCTGTTTTGGAAGTGAAAATGCAATAGAGCAAGCAGAGATAACTGGTTCTTCATAGTGAATCGCCATTGTTGTGGTCACCAACAACCCCCCTTCTTCACTTGACATTAGCAATAACGTCAAGCAAAGAGGGGACCCTGAACAAAAATCCCAAAAAATATTTTTCTAAAGTTTTTGTATTTCTCTCCCTAAGGCTTAAATCGCATCGCAAAGAAAGGCCGAAGCATTGCTTGAGCGTGAAAAGCAAGACTGCGAAGGAGCGATGCGAAGTTCATCGCGTCGCATACATCACACGCGCCCTTTAAAAGAAGACCTTCGAGAAATGCCGATCGCCAATATGCGATATCGCAAATCGCAAACATCGCGCTATGCGGCGTAACCATTAAACAAAATTTGCGATATCTGCGATTTGCGATATCTGCAATTTGCGATCTGCGATGGCAGCGATTTGCGATCTGCGATCTGAAAAGACTTATCACACGATAAACCCAGGATTAAGTGCGCGCCTTGAAGGAATTTAATGACCGCATGCTTGAGTATCTAGGAATGATTGCATTACATTTATCGAAGAGTCAAGTCATGATGAATGTCAGGGTTATGCATTCATTAGAGATTAATACTTTCACGTCAAATCTTTTCATTTCCCTTCTTCTTTGCGTAGACTGCAAGACACGCAACTAATATAAGTTTATATGCAGGAAACATTTGAGGGAAAGAGGAAAGCGCCAATCAGATAGTAAAGAGAGAATGCCTCCGCAAACGGATGCCGCATGCAGCAGAATCGCGGATTCCAGACTATCAGCCAACCGACACTGATGAAATTAGACTATTCAGGACTCAGAGTCAAAGGCGCACAAAAGCAGCGTGTTCAGAAAAGATCCTGAAGCTTAGACTTGGTAAAGCAGAGAAAGAAGCGCATGAGAAGAAAGACGCTTCAGGAAAACCGGGAACAAAGAATGGAAACAATTCTTAAAATAGGGGGATGTCCATACAGCACGACTCCTAACCCACTCAGTCATTCGCACGACCGGAAACCGAAAACAGCAACAGAAAAATCAGTTCGAGAAGAACCTGGGTTATGCTAAGTATACACGTGGCAAATACACCCAGCTAGAGAAAGGTTTTCGAAAATATCTTCTGGTCTGCCGGAAGGAAGTGCCAACTCCTTTTATTTCCACTTTTATCTCCAGAGCGAAAGAAGAAAGCGGCCAGCCGACTCTTCCCAGGAAAACGTTGCACTGTTGACAGCACTAAAGAGAATATACAAAAACGGTCAGAAATTAGATTTTAAGTTTAGAAATAAAGTTTCTTTTAGTAAAAGGGCGGTCATTTGAAGCCGATTCCCTAATTTCATGTAATTAAGATTGATTAGTTAGTAGTATTTAACCCTTCTCATGGTTTTTTGAGAAGGGTCCGGAAATCTGTCAAAAAACTTATCCTCAGAACATGCACTTCTGCACCCTCAGAGGAGGTTTTTGATGAATAGATGGATCAAGATTTATTTATGTTTGCATTTTAATATCTGTTACTGATGTTGCACTTCTGTACTCTTAGCAGATGTTAGAACAAGTAGAAATAAATCATTATTACTTGAAGTTTGTTAGTGAAGTTAGTCATAAATGGTACTTTTATCTCTTGACTAGATTCTGCTAGTATCCCTAAAGTGATATGTAGCTGAGTTCTTTATATGTTATTGTATGAATGTCTGCATTACCATTTGGCACTTCTGTACGGTGGGATCATTTAATCATGCTTAACATATAGAAGACTGATTATGCGATATGCTGTTCACAACTATTCTGCCTAACTTCTTATGCAGAATGGTTTATCTTTATTGGTTTATATTCTGATATCAGTTGAATGATCTTTATTACCAGCTGCTGTTAGAAATCTTCTAGATCCCATAAACAAAAGAAAAACACCCCGGGTTAGCATAGATCAGATGTATTTCTCTTCATTAGATTACATTAGCATAGAGTTAGTTTAGCAGTTAGAATCGAGACTAGTTTAGAAAAACCTCTAGATTAATATCATCAGACTCTATGCAAACACACACACCCATCACATTGGGAAACTGGTCCCATTACCCCCAGTCGGACCCGCTACTCCAAACGGGCAAGGAGCCGCCAACCAGGTTCCAGACCGGGTGGGTATCCCCCTTGTTGTTGACCCGACTTCGGGCCCCTCAACAGGAATGCAGATTGATCTCCTTTTTGGGTAGTCTTATAAGGCACATCGTTTTGGTCAAACAACTTTTCTAGGGGAACTAGGCCTTTGGGTATATGATTGTTGGGTAGCTAGACAATGCTATTTTTTCCAAATTTGTTCTTTAGTTGGGATTGAGGGCTTTCTTCTAAGGCTTCATTCTCTTGGTCAATTTTCATTTCAGAGAATTCATCAATGACTTGAAGGAACCTATCTAATTCATCATCATCCTCAAAAAATTTCCAATGCTGGACATTATCAGGCAAGGATGGTCTATATTTTACCTGAACTTCATAAACTAGTCTGGGAGGCATGGGAGGGATAAAGATACTGGGAGACACAGCAAGGGAATCAACAAGCTGATTTTTGACTCTAGGGATGTATGAGATGCAAAAACTATCAAAAGAATCTTTCAGTCTCCATACCTCACCTCTATATGATTTCAGCCTCGAGTGCTCTGCTTGAAACTTTTTGTTCACTTGCTGAATGATGAGATCAACGTCTCCAAACACCTTTATATTTCTGATCCTCTGTCTTTAGCTACATTAAGGCCCAATATCAGAGCCTCATATTCTGCTATATTACTAGTGACCTAGAAGGTCAACTTGAAAGATAGATGTGTGCTTTTTTGTTTTGGAGATATCAGCACCACCCCTTCTCCTACAGTTTCCCTTGAACATGTTCCATCAAAGAACATCTCCCAAACCTGACTTCCTTACTCTTTCAAGGCATGGCTTGCTGGTTTCTAGAGCTGCAACAAGGCTTTCTGGGATTCTTCAATTTGGAGAATACATGCTCCAAAATCAGTGTCCACAACATAGATGGGATGATTAATAGGATTCTTCTCATCACTGATGATGTAAGCCAATTGTGCTTCTCTATACAATCTCCTTCTTTCCCCTCCAAAACCTAGGACAGTGGCATAAGATAAATCATTTTGTAATTTTCCACCCAGCCTCCTAATCCACCCTCTAGAAAGTAGCATACCAAACTTAGGGGGGACATCTGCTACCACAATATCCATCATCATGCTCTTCATGGGTAGCTGAGTTAGGGTAATAGCCAAGTCTTTGATTAATCCCAGACATTTTACCTTTCTTGAATCAAAGGAGAATAGATCATGATAAGGTCTGGTAATGTCAAGGCCTAACTCTTCCATGACAGCTATGGGCATTAGATTATGGCTCGAACCGATGTCCAACAAGCAGTTATGGAGGGTTTTTTCATGAATGGTCAAGGAGACATAGAATGATGGGGAGCTACTATCAGATGGTTTAGTCATTGGGTTAAGCACAATTGTAGGTTTATCATCTTGCAAATTTACATAGTTATGGGAGGCTTGTGGGGCTTTTAGCTCAACGACATCAAGGATAGGCTTTCTAAATACCTCACTCTTTGCAAGGTCTATCAGAGGCATAGATATTTTTAACTTCTGGACTTCTGATTCAAAACTGAAAGGGGAAGGGAACTTGTCAGGACCTCTTACCTCTTAAGCTCGAGCTTTGGGGATGACTAGTTCAGTTGCTGGCTTTCTCTGTCTGCTGGCCTGCTACTCTATGGGGATAGCATCTCTTTGGGCAGGATTCTCCTTGACATTACTTGTTCTTGACCTCAAATTATACCTTTATTGTTCATCAGTCTGCAGAACAGCTTATCTGTCCCACTCCTGACTAGTTTGTTCTTGGAGTAATGATTCTTCATAGGCTGCCAATGTCAATAAGGTAGCATTTCCCTTGTCTTCCATGTAGTGAATCCCATCCTCTTCATCGAATTGTTCCTCCTCCATGACTACGTTCTGAAAAGGAGTCTTAACTCTTTGTTCTTCATTAGTCTCCTTTACTCTCTGAATGATCTACAATTGATCATTTGCTCTTTTGAAGGAACTTGGATTTCTAGGAGCAAATGAATTAGGCAGCCTTGCCTTCCCAGAAGCCTGTTCAACCTTTAGCTTAGATATCCCAGTGGCCAATGACTCTATCATTTTAGTCATTTTATCTAATTTGGGCTCTGAAGATGAAGAAGAGGTAGAAGCCTCACCTTTTGGTCTCATTCTGTCAACATGACCCTTGAGTTTTTCTGCAGCCATGATATTAGATTCTACCTCTAGGGCTGCATCTTGCATTTCAGCAAACGTGGCACATCTTCTTTCTCTCAACAACAAGCAAAAGTCGGAGTCAAATGCATTAGCATAAGTGAGTTTTGCAGAAGTGGGGGTAGGCTTTACCTCAGCTGGTATCTTGCTATACATACGATTAAACCTCTTATTAAAATCGGACAATGATTCCCCATTTTCTCTCTTGAAGTTTCCTAACTCAGTATGGTAGTATAATAGGTCTTTATTATCTCCCCAATGTTTTAAAAACACATCATCTAATGCTTCAATGTCTACTATGGACCTAGGGGTCAACTCTCTGAACCACTTTCTAGCCTCTCCATCAAGGCTCTAGACAAACACTCCCATCCACACATCATCCTCACTGATAGCGAGGTTATCAGCACAACTATAAAAATATTCGAGGTGTTTTTCAGCTATTACTCCCTCTGTACCAGTGAATTTAGGCATGTATTTCTGATATTCTCCTACAAGCATGGAATTCAAAGGAATAGGCAGGATGAGAGGTCCATACCTAGCACCTATGATTCTTTCCATCTTAGTAGGAGCTTGTGGGCCTGCCATGACTAGGGTAGGTGAATGGATACTAGCAGTTTGAAATGTACAGGGTTGTGAAATGAATGACAGGGACAAAGGAATATGATGGACTGCGTGGGAGTTTTTCTTTGGACTAGGATCCAAAGGGGAACTTAATGAACAAGGATCTTTATGAATCTCTGAGGGTATTTCTTCACTAACAGTGTTTGGCTCTAAATCTTCAAACTGTACATGCTCAGTTACAAGCCTCTCTTGCGGAGATACATAAGATTGTTTAGGCTTACTTGATCCTGATGCTCCTTTCTGTGATGTTTTTCCTTGCTTGACAATCTTCTCAAGGTTAGGCACTAGGTCAGCTGGTGATTTCTAAGGGTTCCTCCAGGTATGCCTCACAAACTGAGCCAGAACTATAATGTGGAGTCACCAAAGGTTGGTCCTCCAGTAGAGTCGCCAGATAGATGATTACAACCGGAAATGTGTCCAGACTTTGTCTATCATCAAAGCTGGATCCGTGTCGTTCTCCCAGGGAAGCTGAGCTTCAATCTCCTCTTCCCGGCAACGACACCAATTATGTTAGGACTCCAAGAAACTCTCCTAGGTTGTAGATCGGAGATGCCTAGTAACATATAAATTCAACTTATTGTTGCAAATGGATGAATGGAAGGAATGATGCTTGTCTAAGATAGATAACAACTTCTATTTTGTTTCACTCCAGACATGCGTGAACAACCCCAGACTACAAGGCTTTAGACCACCAACTACTCACAGTTTAAGGATTGGGTGAATATGGAGAATACTAACCACACCAGTAGATGCACAAGACCATGTGATGGTTGACTGCAACTAGTAAATAAGCCTGCAAATATAATCTCCTAATACACAGACATGATGACAACTCTCTGGCACTAGATGAAGAGAAACCTAAATAGCTTATGCAACGATACATACAAGTCTTTAACATAGAGATAGGATGACAACTACTCTAACGCTAAATATGAAGAGTTAAAGCATACAACATATCAGGCACAACTTAGAACAGAAGAGAAATGGAAAGTGAGCAATTAATAGCAAAATAAGCTTGTATTAGTTGAAAATGAAGACGAGACACTGCAATTGTCAAAATAGTTACAGTCTCCAGAAGTTGAACCTTACATCAAAACATCAACCATCAACCTTGATTACATCTTGTTTTTGGGTATATATAGAGTTTCATTAGAAAGGCACTTGGCCAATTTAGGTATGGAGGGGTCATAATTGAGTAGCAACTGGATTTAACTGCTTGATGGAGTCTCTGAGTAGCAACTGCATTTAACAAAGCACCTGAAATGATCAGATTCACCCAATGAAGTATGGAGGGATGCGTCTAGTCGATTAGATGGAAGATGTAGGTGGAAGTACCCATGACCAATGCTCCTTCTCATCGCATTGAGCCATGAGTAGATGGCTCACTATTACATTTGGATGGAAAGATGTGACCATAGGGGTGCACAAGGTATTTCTTCTACCACGGGAATATTAATGAGCTTGGATAATTTGAGGTCAACTTTATTTCACTATGAGACATGACTTCGTATGGAGCTTGGTGTAATAATTGGATTAGCTAAATGGCCCCAATATTGCCCTGAATTGAAATAGGTGTTCAATTAAATGCCAGTCGACCAACTTGTCTAAGGGGCATGTCATGCCAAGCCTTAGGATTCCCATGCCATCATCTAAACAGTTCTCATCTCATATTTCACATGTCCTTCAGGTGGGTTGTGTGCTTGGTCATGCCAAATCCCTTGTGTCACCAAGCCATCCATATGTGCCCGATGTAAACCCCAAGTTTCAGTTTTCTGACACATGCATCCTCACCGAACATACATTTTTGTCACATTTATTATGATATCTTCGTTAAAAATTATGTGATGGGGATGTATCCCATTGCATCTGCCTTGTTTAAAGGTGCACCCAACTCTAGGGCCTAGCATCCTTCCCAACTCAAAATTATTGTCTTCCCAACAATAGTCCAGTTATGACCCTCTGGTCATCTCATATTACATATTGACATATTGATGCATATCTTCTATAGATGATGTCTTTAAATACAAATTTGGAAATCACCTCTGCATGTCAAGATTTTCTTTATCCCCTCATGTTGCCCAACTAATCAGGTAGCTAATTCAATTGTTATGCCAAACTCTATAGAAAGTCATGTCTCATAGTGAAATAATGTTGACCTCAAATCATCCAAGATCATTAATCTTCCTATGGTAGAAGAAATACCCTATGCACCCCTATGGTCACATCTTTCCATCCAAATGCAATAGTGAGCCATCTACTCATGGCTCAATGTGATGAGAAGGAGCATTGGTCATGGGTACTTCCACTTACATCTTCCATCTAATCAACTAGATGCATCCCTCCATACTTCCTTGTCCATAGTTTGCAAAGGAGGATATGACTCTATCGTTCCCTCTACCCGCTAAACAATTATCTCTATCTCAGGGTCTCATGTCCAACCTCTCGAGCTTAACATTGATGTGTTGACTCTCCACTGGCCTAAAAATACTAAGGTACACTTCCTTGGTCACACCTCTGAACCATTGCTTCCATCACAATGTCCCCTTTCTTCGCTAAGTTTCTCATCCTCTTCTTTAACTTCTATATCATGTCCATCTAAGTGGACATAATATCCACATATTATGAGAGAATAAACTCTACACGATTGTTTCTCATATACCCACATGTATCTCCAGATAAATGCTACTCATCTTCGAATATAGTGGCCTTCTTCACTACTAAATAGAAGTCTCCTCTCTAAGTCTTTGCTATGATCAACTCAGGTCCTAACAAAATGAACATGTGCCCCATATGAGGCACATGGAAAACTCTCTCATCAGTCAAGAATTCCTAACCGAACATCAAGTCATATTCATCAAGTTTCACTACTGTAATGTCCATGATTCCCTACCAATCCCCTCTGTGGATAGATACATCCTGAACCGAACGAGTCATCGACATATCTTAAAATTTGTTAGCCTTAAAGGAGACATTCTCAAGGTTGATCTTATGTCCAAGATTCCTTGATACTTCTTCCTTCACAAAGTTGTGGGTAGTTCCATTTTCAACCATCATTCTCACTTGGATGCGTCCTAGCTCTACCCCCAAAAACCTCTAATTGGGTTCTTTCCTCCCCCCTTAAATTTTTATTTCTTCTTATGGGAAGATACTTCTCCTAGTACCTATAACATCCAAAATTTTGTTGCTTCTTGCTACTCTGAATAATCCACCTTCTTCTTAATGGATCAATTTATTGTTAAGTGATCTTGTCCATAGGTCCAACATGTTATGGGCCTCTTCTCTTTGGCCACACATGCTTGTTTTCCTCCCTTGGAATCCTCCTTGTTTTCTTGGTCCTTCTTCTTCTTGTTGTTCTTATCATTCCACCTATCCTCCTTATCCTTTCCATCTTTCTCGTAGTATAGGAGCTTCTTCATTTTGGTGATAGTTGTTGCAAGAGTTTGGACACCTTGCTTCATGATTTATCATGAATGTCTCTAAGTTATAACATAATACCTAAGAACTCCTTGATATAGTTTTGGATCCTCTTAGTATGCTTCAACTTGCTCAAGAAATTCCTTACCACCCATTCTGGATTCCCTTGTCCAAATCGTGAAATAAAATCTTCTTTAAGTTATGTCTAAGTCACAATATTTTCCATGATGCAACTAACCGCAAAATATTCTACTCAAGTTCTCCACAAAAGATTTGTTGTTCCTATGAGATACATTGCATATACATTGACCTTCATCTCTTAATAACATCCTTTCATCTATTCCTATATTTGTTCCACATGCCAACATAAATTCCCATGCACCTTAGCACTTCTAATCACATCATATGTTTCGAGTTCTTTTAGTTTCACCTTCATAGATTAATTGGTTAAACTCTATAACATGGATTGATTCAATATTACTATGGTGTTTCTTCATCCTTTGTGAGTGCGATAAGTCACCTCACCTGATCCTCAACGTCCTTCATCTAGTCTTCATGATCTCGAGCTTGCCTCAATTCATAATCAATAAAATAGGAAACTCCATCAAGGATTCTCCTAATCTCTTGTATATGTGCTCATATTTATTGAAATTCCTTTCCATTTCCTTACATAGCATTATCAACTAGGCCAATATTCTTTCATTATATTTGACTCTCTCTGATAGTACCACCTCATCTTGGTCCACTAGGTTAGACTTAGTGCTCACCATAATCGCCTACTTCCTTCATGTTGGGATGAGATCCCTGGGGTCAATTTTGTTAAGTTTTGGGAGAATTTTGTAATATATTTTGTAATGAATGTAAAGGCTCTGTGAAATGTGGAAGCGGAGCGCCAAGATAGTAGAAGTCAAAGGGGATTTAGTCACTTAGTTGGGTAGTGTTGGGTAGTGAACGCCCCATGGAATGAGTATGGGGTGTGAAGCCCAGAATTTTGGGTAATATTAGGGTAAAAGACTTCGTGGAAAGCGTGGAGCACGAGCTATAGGAGGTCAAGTCAAAGGGTAGTCTGCCAGAAAATATTGTAAATAAATAGTAATAGAGTCAACTCGCGGTGGGATCGTGGGACAAGGGAAAGTATAAATAGAGCGAGGCTCTATGAGGGAAAGGCAATTCAGTTTTCGGATATTTGATGCTATGTTATAATGGGTGAATAGTCTAAGAGCAGTTGTAAGTTTGAGTCGAGGGAGTAGGGTAGAAGGTAGAGGCTCTGTAGCTGTGTGCATAGAGGCCTGGAAGGTCCGCAGCTGTGTGTGCAGACCCCTGCAGCTAAATGCACAGGGTGGATCTGGATGTATTGTTGAAGATTGATAATAAAGATAAGTTTCTTCCTAATTATGTGTTGATTGCGACTGTACTCTTTTATGATAAATAAACTGTTATGATTTCTGCCTTTGCTACATTTGAATTCATATGAACTAGATTAATCTTGATGTGTGAAGTAACCAGAAGTAATAAATGTTTGCTTAAAGACTGTTTTAACTAGATTAAACGAGTAATAAGTGATTCCATTTATAATAAGCACATTAAGGGTATTCCAATCTGTGTGGATCTGGCGTGGCACAAGACTGTAGAATAGCGCGCGAGCTCCAAACCACATCCAAGACATCCCCAGGGTGCGAAAACCTAGTTCCAACACCCTCCCCTACTACCTTGGGTGAGACCCCAGTCTGCGCTTTGCGGGCTTTTGCCGAAAGGGTCGGTGGCTGCAGGATTTGTTTGGCTAAATAATTCTTTCGAACCTGGGTCAAGCACATATAAGCCAAAAAATGGTTCCATTGCTGGGACCAGGATCTGCCTAAGAGGTGTCTAATGTAGGAACACTGGAATCCTACAAAGAAAGAGCTCGAAGATTGGTGGGATCTGAAGCTCCACAAGTTCGCAGTTTAGAAAAATAGGAACTTGCAGATATCAGAGAAACGATGGTTGGATTGCTATATCCTCACAGACATACATGAGATCTTCTTCGTAACATTCCCGATAGAATTGTATGAGTGGATCACAAACTTAGCTAATAGTGTGGGAAGGTGCAGATTAGACCAGCCAATAGTGTGGACCCCAGAACTGGTGCATAGACTAGAAGCCACTGAAGACAAATTCACGTGCGCGGTCAATCACTGGGTAGATCGAACCATTGGAGGATTCATCATTGAATTCACAATAGATACCACTGTAAGCTACAACGAAGCAGAAAGAAAATTTCTCCAAGGACCGCAGGGTCGGTACATCAAGTCATTAAACACTTGGATTAAGATGCTATTGTGTGAAAAACAAATTATGCGCATACATCAATGTCCGGGGTAACACAGAGTAGAAGAGGTTACCAAGGAATGGGAGGAGTAGGGAACAGTCCTCTGATTTCTATCTCATGGGAAAGCGAGGAATATCTCGCCAGGTTCTCGCCCACAAGTGCAGTACAGTTGATTGCAGAACGCCTTCCGCCAATACCACCTCCATCTACGCCATCACCCCCATCACCCCCGTCACATCCGCTCACACCACCTCAACCCTCACCACCTCCTACAACAGGAATGGAGGCCGCAGTCAAGCTACCGACCTTTCAAGGTATAGGGAATGAAGATCCAAGATGGTTTTGGTTTGTGATAAACTCCATATGGGACGCGCAAGTTATAATGGATGAAAACATCAAAAAGGTTACGCTAGTCAGTGCACTCTAGGACCACACGCTGACATGGTACATAAAACACTCAACCAACCATCCAAATGAAGGACTAGCAGCTATACAAGATGCACTTAATAAGGAGTTTGGCCAACCAAAGTCTGAGAACCAATCGATCATTGGGTTCAAGGAAATAGCAATGCTTCCTGGTGAAACCCCATGGGATCTGGACCAAAGATTAAAGAGTACTATTCGCGAAGCTAATATGACATTGACCAACGGACAACATTGCATATGGTTTATGGCATTGTTAACACCCCATCTAAGGATGGCTCTATCACAATAGAAGATCTCAACCCGAGCCGAGGCACTAAAGACAGCTATGAGGTTATACGCGATCCCGATTCCAAACCCAGGGTTGGGAGTTCAGCAACTACACGTGCAACTTCAGAACATAAGTTTGGAAGTACAAATATTGAAGCAAGGAAGAATGCCTTGATCAGGGGTACAGCCAGAGGCACAGTGTATTAAATGTAAAATCCACGCACACGACAAAGACCATTGCCTGGTCTTTGTGAAATATCTGGCGGGAGGAGGCTCGATGCCATTAAAATTTGAAGTCCAGACAGGACAAAATGCCATGCCTGCGCTCTAGTGTACGATTTTCCAGGTGAGAGGGAAAAATGCAACAAATAACTGCCACCTATTACAGAAGTATACCCAGACCTCACAACAGTTGTATTGCAATTTTTGTTGATCAGTAGGACACGATGAGCGAATGTGTCAAATTTACGACTTAATGATGGAATAGACCCCAGCCTACAGGGTACAAGCTAAAACATGGGGAGGATTTCAAGGATGAGGTCAGGGAAGAGGATGGGGACCCGGCCGAGGTTGTGGACATATAACTTATTATAATTATGGTGAACAAGGACACTATGCTCGCGAGTGCACTAACCCAACTAGGATCTCATGTCCTTATTTCGAACAGTTCGATCACGAATTGGTAGATTGTCTAGGATTCTAAATTAAGCGAAAGTTCAAAGACACATCAATACACCATACATCACTAACCCCGTGGGCGAGGTGTTGGAGCCACTACTTACTCCTCAAAGAAAATATTACAGACTCTCAAGGCTATTTGGGAGGAGCTAAAGTAGAAAATTTCCTTGCATGTACAAATCAGGGGGTATTTATAGCCACGTGTGAAACTGACCCTTGGGGCTATTCGACTTCCTGCATGACAATTTGACTTCCATGACCTTTCAACTTTACATGACGCTTCATATGACAAGTGGGCCTCTTGAACTTCCATGTTACATAACATTGATTGACAATATGGCCCATAGTAGAGATGTGTATGACATGAATCATGACAAGACTCGATGTGATAGTGCTAGTACATTCATGCTGCTACTGGTGTGCATGTCAAGTTGCAGTGTTGTTGGGTGATGGATGTCCTCATGGTGTGTCATAAATTCACCTCCACATGGCAAGGTGCAGATAGTCTTCAATGGTCATTGGGTTCGCTTGATGTTCCATGTGCACGTTGATCCTTGCTTGTATGTTGGCATGCTTGACAGGTTCATCCATTCGTGAAAGGTGTGTGTTCATCCATCCATGAGTTTGTGAACACATCTTTGCATGTTTGTCCATCCACGAACATATATTTGCATGATCGTCCGTTCACGAACACATCTCTTTACATACATCATTTTTTCATCCATTCATTAACAGGTCCTCTTGCATGTACTCCCCTTGTTCAACCCATCGGTCATGCGCCATGTTTGTTTGTGTACCTGTATTTGCAGTCACTCATGACGAGACGACATCAAATCCATAAACCTCCTAGTCTACCATGATGCATGATCATTTCAAATGCAAGAGACCAAGAGAGAAGACAAAGTTACGAAACTCCACGAGGCAAGCTTCAAGCTACAATGGATTCTCTAGGCATTGTTGGTGAAAACTACGCAGCAGTCACTAGGAGATGGTGACAGGTAGTCTGGATCGACAGTGACTATTTGTGGGGTTTGGTTCGGTTGGAGGACAAATTTGCACAATTTTTGGGAGGAGCAGTGTGGACTGTAGGAAGGCTAGGTAGACAAAATATGCACAATTTCTGGAGGGAGTGGGTAGTAGGAGCTTGGCAGTAAAAATTGCACAATTCCAGGATGGAGCTGGTAGCAGGCGTCTGGGAGCTTGGCAGAAAAAATGCACAATTCTTGGAGGAAACTCGTAGTAGGCTTCCAGGAGCTTGGCAGCAAAAACTGCACAATTCTTGGAGGGAATTCGCAATGGTTGCTCAAAGCTACTGGCTGGAAAAACTACACTGATGATGGAGGTTGGCTTGCTGATCTCCTTTGTGCAATTTCTAAGCTGAGCAGACTACTAGTAGCAGAGATATTTCTCATGAAATCTGCACAGTTTTCCATGTGAGTAGCCAGTAGGCTGAATGATGGGTTTGCTGGGAAAAATGCACAATTTTCTGAGGAAGACAAGGATGGGCACTAGGTGTTTGTTCGTTGTGTCTGCAAAATTTTCTCAGTCAGCCGAATGGGAATGGTCTGCAACCTCTACACAATTTTTGAGGGGAGTCAGTACATGGGTGGCTGCTGAGTCAAACTCTCCGATTGACCAACAGGAGTGTTGATTGATCAGCTTGCAAGCAACGCAACGTGAAATGGCTTGCTTGTTTCTCCTACGCTGTTCTAGGTGAAGGTCGATCAAGTTAATGGCAAGGTGAAGGTCTGACTGTCAGAGGGTGATCCAGTCTTTCGAACTTCAACAAAATGACTAAGTGTGTGAGTGATTGGAAATGCGCATATACGAACTTGCAAACACACAGTTACATGACTTGATGACGAGATGAATCAAACCATCTAGACACACATGCTCAACGTGACTGACTGATGGTGCAAGTCAACAAGCACGACGCTTACGATTGATCGTTGGACGACCGCGATGATGCTTGCGTGATAGTGTATACAACTATGTGTGTGAGCGCGACATATGTTTACACAGCGAACACAACATGTACACACGAATCAGAGACCTTGTGTATGAACAGAACATGGTCATAGGTGTGACATTGTTACCAACATGCAAGAGTTGTCTGCTGAATGATCAAGCGAGGTGGGAGAAAATACTCACATGAGCTCTCGGGGTGAACCTGAGTGTGTGCAAACATCAAGTAAAACTCTCAAAGGAGGCTTCAAAATTGGATGCGGGCCAAAATTTTGGAGGGTGTTTCAGCCGCTACAACAAGGCTCAAACCAATCTCCTTTCAGTTGCTTCAACTACTATCACCCTCTCATGAATTTGTCCTATAAACCACTAGAACTTGAACTTTCCACCCTAAAAAACCACTTGGATTCCCTCTTGTAGCATTACAGGGCAACCTGTAGCAATCACCTTTAGCAAACCCGTAGTTTCCTTTTTCTTCATCAGCTTCAACGTACACGACAAGTTTGACTTACCATAGATACATAATGATTCCCAAATGTGATAATATGATTAGGAAAATCTCTTAGGCCACTCCAAAACTTCTTTGTCTTCACTGCAAAAATAGAGTAGGGTTAGTTTCTTATCATGGAAGTATGCTATTGATTTATGAAAAAGTATGAACTAGGTAGATGGTACCTACAATTATGATTAGTAGTTTGATGAATTATGCAAGATAAATTAGTTTCCTTTTTGCAAGTAGATGAGGTAATTTGATGAGTTATGCAAGATAACATAGCTTCATTTACGCAAGTAGGTTAGACTTTGTCTTTTCATGAATTGAATAGTTATGGTTTTACAAGTTGAGTCAATAATATTTATATTTTCCTAACTTGAAGCAGCTTCCAATTTGTCCTTTTATCAAGCTTTCATTCCAATTCAATAGAAGGAAGGGTTTTTGAGCCCTCTTTGATCTAATGTCATAACTGAGGGTGGCATGAGTAAAATCCTATTTGTTGTGCATATAGCACTGTCACTTAGAAGTTTTTACAATCCCCGGGTTGATAATTTGAGTTGAGGATCCCTTGGGATTTGCAACATTTTTTGTGCAATACCAGGGCTCATTAGTCACATAAGGTACAATACATGCAATAAATTCAAACATGTGGTAAAAGAGTGTAGGAAAAAATCAATGAATTCTTTTAGACATTTTAGACAATATGTAGAACTTATCCAAGACAAGCAACTGAAAAAGAATTCATTTATTGAAATACCTAAAGAAGATTCCACCATCAGCAGTCATCATATCAAGAAAAGGGAAAAGAAACAAGTGAAGTGTGGTCTTGCACTACATCCATTTGAAGAAGATGATCATTAGTACATAAATAATGGAAGTTATTATCACATGTTTGAAGATGAGAATATTTATCTCTTTCAAGAAAACTAAGGGAAATGATATTATTCTTGGAAAAAATGAAACAATGAATGTGATCGCAAAAGGGAGAGCCAAACTTGATGTCAAATATATAAAATTTGTTGATGTATTAATAGTTGAAGGGTTGGAGAAAAACATAGTGAGTGGGATTCAAATGAATGATAAAGGATATGTTTTCATATTTACTTCAAGAGGATGAAAAATTATAGAAGAAGACACTAGAAGATAATAGCTAAAGGAATCAAAACTGTAGATAAGTTAAACACATTGAAGAAAATTCACAAAAGAAATAAGATACTGAAAACAATATCTTCTTTAGATTTTGAATAAAGGAATCAATCCTAGGAGCACTGACACAATCTCAAGCGGAGCTAATGACAAAAATATAACAACTTAATGATTTGATGGAGACTAGTAGAAGTAGCAACATGTTGCCCTCGTGCATGATCAAGTCCATGGGATCAACCTATTTATTGGAGGTATAATTAGCTTAGGGGGAGCCTTGCATGATACTAAGGTCTCAAGGTTGTACCTGCATGATCATGACGTATCCCTAGTATGAGTCATGTAGTATGGATCAAAGAGATTCATCTTGATTTAGTGTTGCAAAGCACTCTTGTGTGCTTTGATCAACCATGCATCATTGTTGTTTCGTCATCCAATCCATTAGTTGAGTGTTCCATTTTTTGGAGAGAGTCATGGTTCAACCATAGGTATACACTTGTGATTATTGGCATAATTGTTGAGTAGCCTTGTTCAAGGTATGCATAAAAGAGTCATTTGAATCAACCATGCAAGCACTTATGTTTGCAATATCATAGGGCCTATTGGATGAGAGTCATTTGGTCTATGTATACATTGGAGAGACAATTGAGGCATGTAACAACCATGTATTTGTATTTCATTGTATATCATTGGTCATGGTTGGGTAATCATGGTGTTAGACATGCATTAGAGAAACAGTCATGAGCCTAGGAATATATTGAAGAGTGTAATTATTTCAGCCATGTATGGGATTTTTGCGTCATTATAGTAGCATTATATTTCTTTGATGAAGCCATGTAATATGATTATAAATCCCTATACTTTCACTATATTGTTAGGATATTCTGACACATAGGAAATAGTTAAGTTCAACTTGGTCTAGTATAGAGTTAGGTAAAGTGTGTTTCTTTACCATTGTACATTTTGTAACTTACAATCCGACGGTCACGATATGTAGTGATCCGATGGTTCACTCTCTCCTCGGTATTACCGACACTTGATCCGTGGCTTGACACCCGCTTGGTCCATGAGTTCTATTTAAAGCGCATGGAGGGTCATTGTTCGGGTAATCCGTGCATGAGAGAATCTTATGTAAATTTTCATTCTTTGATTAATAAATTGCCTGTAGTAGCCACGTTGGCGCAGGCCGTGGACTGTTTCCCTCTTTGAGGGTTTTAACCCCGTCAAAAATACTGGTGTATTGATCTGTGATCTGGTTGTGAGCGGTGTCCTTTTGGTGTTCTTTCTGAGGAACTTACCCTGTAAATTCGTACATGGTATCGGAGCTATTTGAGGGCCGCGTCCGTTGGTGATCCAAATCTGAAGCCGGTAGAACTGCATCCGACTGCCGTTTCCTAGATCTGCTGTTTCTGGCTGCTTTCGGGCCGAGAGGACTACTCTGTTGTGTTCAGAGCATCTGTTCCAGTGAGGAACCCCTTTCGTTTCACGCGAAAAGGTTTCCGGTAGCCCTAGCTGCGTCATTTTTAAGATCTGGAGGTATACAGTCTTTATTTGCAGTTTACTGTTATTTTCTCTCTGCTTATTTCGGTTTCGGTTTATTTAGTTTTTTTTTAACCGGATCTATACCTTTCATTTCTGCGTATTCTCTTTGCCCTGCGACTCTATGCGATCGGGGCAAATCAGAAACAGAAAGGAAGGATTTTTCTCATGCGTATGCTCTTTTCCCTGCACCTTAGTGTGATCTCGGAAAATCAGAAACATTGAAAAAAATATTTAGTTTTTCGGCTAAAGCTAACTTTGAGCCGCAAGGTTCATTTTTGAAAATATCTAGTTTTTTGGCTAAAGCTAACTTCGAGCCATAAGGTTCGTTTTCTTTGCATGTCCGTGTTGGGTTTTGTGTTTTGTGTTTTGTAGGGAAAAAGAGCTTTCTCAAGGCAAGCACGCAAACCAAGGCCCCCCCCCTCTCTCTCTCTCTCTCTCAAATTTTTTGTATAGATCAATTGGTTCAAAGCTATTTTAAGAGAGTAGAGGTCTTGGGTTCAAGTCTCCATTTTGTGGGGGCGGATTTTTTCATTCCCGCACATTCGCGCACTTTGTCGGCAACTTCAACAAATTTTTTTCAAAAAGCCATAACTTCTTCATCCGGAAGCCTTTTTCAGAGCCGTTTTTTTTTAAAACAGCCTAATTTTTCGAGATCTATCCATTGGAACACTTACTTTCAGCATCTTCAGCTTCAGTTTTTTTTTAAAATGGAAAGTCCATGCCAAGTCATTCTTGACAGCACTAACTACTTCCAATGGATATCCTACATGGAAGATTTACTTAGAAGTAAAGGTCTCTACAGAATAGCCACATGCCAAGAGAAGAAACCAAAAGATGAAGACAAGGCTGCAAAATGGGAAAATAGACAAGATCAAGCACGTGGTTTGATAGGGATGTCTATTTCTCCTGATCTTAGATTCCATATTGCAGAACTTGATACTCCTCATGAAGCATTGGAACAAATCACTAAAGTTTTTGGGATTAAAAATGAAATTAGAGCCCATCAACTTGAAAATGAGTTGCTTACATTGGATCCTAATAATTTTTCTTGCATTGAAGATTTCTTGTCCAAATTCAAGACCCTTAGATATCTCTTGGAAGGTGTTAAGGTTAAGAAAGAAGATAGTAACCTTATTTATTCCATCCTTACTAAGTTGGGACCAGCCTACTCTGTATTTGTTTCCACCTTCCATTCTACAAGGGAAGCTTTCATTTGTCAAGGAAAAGACTACAAGGCCCCTTCCTTTGACTCTTTTTGTGATTCTTTAATAAGAGAACAAGAAAAACTCTTACACCTTGGTCTTCTTAATCTTGGAAACTCTTCCAAGAAAGCGTTAGCCGCCCAACAGCAACCAAATTCAAAGAATCCTAAGAAGTCATATCCTAAAAAGAATGGTCCTAAACCAAACAAGGGTTCTAAGCAAACTCAGCCTCACAATGAAAGATCATTTCAACAAAATGATAGGACCAATAAAAACAAATGGAAGAAGACTGATAGATATTGTAACTTTTGTAATCGAGATGGCCACTTAGAATCTAAATGCTTTAAGAAGATGGAAGCCTTAGAAGCTGCAACGAAGAAACATAACATCCATGTGGAGCATTCTTCAACTTCAACTTCAACTTCATCTTCAGGAATGGCACTTTCTGCATGTCGTTGTCAATCATCTCAGTCTGGTTATGCATTAAATGTATCTTCTTCTTCTCATTCTCATGAGTGGCTCATTGATTCTGGAGCCTCTTATCACATGGCCAAAAACAAATCCATGTTTTCTTCTTTAAATAATTGTAACACCAAAAATATATATGTTGGTGATGATAGATCTCTTAATGTTGTAGGGACTGGAACTGTTCATCTAGACAATGGTCATTTTAATGATGTATTATGTGTTCCAACCTTATCCTGCAACCTTCTATCTGTATATCAGATAACTCATTCAGGTGAAGGTAAAATTTTTGAATTTTCACCTCATGATGTTGTAATCAAGGATCTAAGAGATCCTAAACAGATTCTAGCTACTGGTATTGCTGATGATTCCACAAGGTTGTATAAGTTTCACAACTTTGGGTCATCAAATCTTCCCTCAGTATTTGTTGCTCATAATGATGAAGTGAGCAAACTTTGGCATGAGCGATTTGGTCACTTAAACTATCGCTCCCTTCAGCATCTATGTAAAGAAAATATGGTGACAGGTCTTCCTATGGTATCTTGCAGAGATGGTGTTTGTTCCGGATGTGTACTCGGAAAACATCATCGGGACAGTTTTGAAAAACGTGCCTCTTGGCACGCCTCAGCCCCTTTACAGCTTGTGCAGAGTAATTTATGTGGTCCACTTCCTGTTGCTTCATTCTCTGGCTGCAAGTATTTCTTAACTTTCATTGATGATTTCTCCAGACGCACTTGGGTATACTTCTTAAAACTCAAGAGCGAAGTATTTAACACAATTTTGGCCTTCAAAGCCTTTGTTGAAAAACAATCTGGACATCAAATTCTTAAGCTAAGAACTGATAATGGTGGAGAATATGTTAAAAAGACATTCATCAACTTTTGCACCGAAAATGGAATTCAAATGCAACATACTGTTCCATACACTCCACAACAAAATGGTGTGGCTGAAAGGAAAAATCGCACCTTAAAGGAAATGGCTAATTGTATGCTGCAATCTAAAGGACTCAGTCTTAGTTTTTGGGCCGAAGCAATTAATTGTGCAAATTATATAATCAATCGCACTCCTACTAAGGTTCTGTTGTGCTCTACAACAACCCCCCATTTCATATCATCTTTATTTATAAACATTAACGTATGAAATGGGTCCCTTTAAAATTTAATTTGGTATTAATGCTATTATGATCCAAAAAAGTCCAATAAATGAATAAATACACTTTAGAAATTTTTTTGGATAAACCCTTAAAAAGAAATCATGTAATGATTTGTCATTGCGATAAAGCGATCGCAAGATCGCATATCGCAATGACATATGAATTATAATTAAGCACCCCAAAGTTTTCCGCCGATACGCATTCGGCGATCGGCGATCGGCGATATTCCATGTACATGTTATAATACCCCATGCCAATAATCCCGACGCGATACACATTCAGCAAATTCGGCGATCGGCGACACGCTACAACAGTTGTGATGTTCCCAAAGACTTGTCCCGATGCGATGCGCAATCAGGAATCGGATATCGGCGGCAATCGCACCCAAATCTTATTGCGTTCAAAGCTTTTCGCCGATGCGATATCGCATTCGGCGATCGGTGATATCCAATACACACCATTAAAGCACACTAATCACACCCCCGATTGCGATCCAATAAAGCGCGGTTTTCTACGAAGAGCCGTTAAGTGATGGGATGGCGCAATTCATTTGTAATAAAAGCTTGATCGCTCACGCAATCCTTCATCTATTCTCAACCGCCAAAATGTCCATTTCACGCTTAAGTGAATCGTTCACCCAAATAACGATATAATGGACATTTAAGGAATGACAGATTGAAAACGGCTAATTAATAAGATCATGTCATAAAATCTTTTTACGGATTGTATCCGCGCCCATTTTAAAAGCTAAATCCTTCAGTTACGCATCTATTCATATGTGCTGTATCACTTAAGAGTTTTTCATCGCTATCTCTGTGTATTATGCCCAATTGCCTCTTTGTGCAGAATTAATTCACAGAAGCTAGGCCTGAGAAGATGGGAAAGAAGTCCAAGAAGACTGCAGGTGCTTCCGCAACACCAACTGCAGGACAAGCGGCCGCAAATAAGAAGAAGGGACTAATATCCGATACCACATGCACGGGGCTCACCAGAGTTACTTGGCAGGGCACTTATAACCTAATTGAAGCTGAGCAACCAGAAAAGGTGGTGACAGAAGCCAGTGTGGACTTACTCAAGAAGTCTGATGCAACCCTCAAAGATTTGGCCGACTCTTTCCTTCACAGGATAGCGGCCAGAGATCAAATTCTTCCCTATACAGACATTGTGCGATGGGCGATTGAAGAAATCCCCATATTGGACAGAACTTTTAATACAAGAGATGGGAGGATTTTCGGATCATTCAAGCCAGATGACCTAAGGCAAATGTATCATTTGCCTGAGCCAAAGAAAATATATAACAAGGCCTTCTTTGAAAAGTTCGCAAGCGAAAATGAGATCGAATCTGAACCTATCAAGGATTGGTGGCAAAATCCCAACAAGCACAAGCACGAATCCTCCGGTAAGTACTCGGTCGATTCTTTGGCTTCTCCTTATTGTTATGCGGGGATTATGATGTGTAGGCTGTGGGGATTGCATGATTCTGCCAATTTTACCATTGAAATGGTTCCTTTAATGGAGGCAGCAGTAAATAGTTGGATTATAGATTGGGCTACTATTCTTTCGGATAAATTAGCAGTAGCTGTTCGTGATTTTAGATCTCAGACTGTTGTTTCAGAAAGGAAAATGCCCCCGTTCTACTATAGTGCATATATCTTAGACACTCTTTGTTTCAATTCCGAATTTCCTGTTCTCGGGTGGAGATGGACTGCACAGGACCCTTCACCCATTCATATATATCATCAAAAATTGTGGAAGTCTTCTTATAAAGACCACCTGTATCAAATCTGTAATGGTTTTATGGTGCCCATTTACTATTCCATTTTTGATAAACCCATTTCAAAAATTTCCTATCAAGCTTCCTTTGATTTACCAGCAGTAGCAAGTTGGTTTGGAGAAGAAAATTTTACCTATATCAGAGTTTTCGGCAGTGAAGCCAACCCACATGTGCTTCCTCTATATGTTCCAGATAAGCTGCTAGCAAGGGAAATTGCATATCAAATCATGGCTGAGAGTACTACACAGACTCTCAAAAGAGAAAAGAAGAAGGGATGGCCATCTTTTCCCTTCAGATGTGGTGTTTATACGTTGCATGATCTTAAACATGCAGAAAAGGAAGCCACAAAGCTTCAGTCTTTAACTCTGGCCACGATCCCAAACAGACCATACGACCCGAAAAAGACTGCTTACACTGCATTAGAACAGGCCAAATTAACAAGGTTTGAGCATCAGGCAGATATGTTTGATGACCTGTTCGTTGCCTCCGAATCAATAGGTCATGCTAAAGAACTCGCTAGGATGCGATATAATGATGAGGGATTAACTGAGTTCAATAAACTCAGAGAACAGAGGTTGCAAACTCTGCCTCTGGATTTATTGGCAACAACCCCAGCGACATCATCAAGCGGACCTGTTCAGGAACAGGAGGAGAGGCAGAAGAAGCAACAGGAGAAAGAACTGGCAGATAAGCAGAAGAGGGAGCAAGAGGAACAGCAGAAAAGGGAACAAGAAGAAAGGCAGAAAAAAGAACTGGCAGATAGGCAGAAAAGGGAACAAGAAGAAAGGCAGAGGAAAGAAAAAGAGGAGCAGCAGAGGAAAGAGCAGGAGAAAGAACAGCAGAAGCAAACCACCAATGTAGACACTACTATAGACCCCAATTTATTACAAGAATGGCAGCAATTTCATTCCATCATCAGTGGATTGGAATGTTCAAAAGATGGGGATAATTCTAAGACAAACGATACGCAGGATGTTACCTCTCCTCAGGTTCTAAGTGGAACCAGCGGCCCACCATGTTCTAAAGAAGTTGAAGTTATTCCAAAAGACCCCTCTGACCAGATTATTCTACAGATAGAAGATATTCCGCCATTGGATGTTTTCTACAGCCCAAGACACAGGGCAGTTGTAAAGCGGTCAAGGAAGAGACGAAGGATTGATCAACCTTCTATCTTCCCCGAACAAACTGTCACGGGTAATGTAGTATGGAAGGAGGAATTGGATCCCTCCGATGACTTAACAAAGCTATCACAGTATGCAGGCGCTTATTCGGTGGCAACAATTGACAAAGCATCGGAGGTGAGCCTTCTATTGAAGAATAAGGACCAAGAAATCTTTGCGTTACAGGCAGAATTGGTTGAAACAAGGCAAAGGGCAACACAAGTAGAAGAACAGTTGCTGGCACAACAGCAAGAGAACAATCAGCTGACTCAGCAATTGCAAGCGGAAAGGCAAAGGATCGATCAGGATGCGATCCAGAAACAAAAAGAATTGTCGGAGGCATTGGAAAATTTGAGTGCGGCGAACGAGCAAATGATAAAGACCAAAGATGAGCATATTGCTCAAATGTCATCGCAGCTGGAAAAGATGAAGGGCGCATCGCAGGTAAAAGAGTTTAAATCAGAGGCATTATTGATAAACAATGCATTGATAGCTCAGGTCAGACTCTTGTGTCAACAGATCGCTCAAGCTGAGTCCCTATGTGAGCTAACTACAGCAGTAAATCAGCAGGTAGAAAAGGCCAGGACTGAACTAGATCAAGTGGACGAGGCCATTACTGCATATCTTGATTGGCAAGATACTGATTTGGGAAAAGCAGCAAAATTGCCCAGGATTAATGAAACACAAAAAGATATACTTTTCACAGAATGGCACACTCAAGTGATGAAAGCAGAAAGGGCGGCTTCAAGATGTAAATCAACCGCCAGCAATCTAGTGGATCTAGTCAATAACACTCTTTACCTGGCCAATATGATTTCTCAATGTACACCGGGAAAGATAACAACTACAAATACATTAGAGCAAACATGCTACCCTGAATTAGAGGAAAAAGGAAGATTAATCGCTGGAGTTAAAAGCTTATCCTTAGATGCATATTGGCTCTTTTTGATCAAGCCTCATACACAGAGATCTGCCCTAAAGTGCCTTACAGACGCAATCGGGTGTATAATTCCCGATATCCAAGATGCCACCTACGCTGCACAGCTTAGTTCGCGCCTCAACAAACCTCCGGAAGTTGAGCCAATGCTTGCAATTAATCAACTCAGATTCAAAGGAAAGCAGCCGACTTAATGAGTCACCCTCCCGCTTGCCAGATCGCCAACCAAAACAGGATCAAGAGTTATTGATACCAGCTTAGTAGGATTTTTGTTTAGTAGATATTTAAATTAGATTAGTATTTATAGACCCTTTCATTGTTTTGGAAAGGGTCGTAAAATTTTGTAACAGACTTAATAGGCTGAAGTTTGCACTACTGTGCTTCAGTCACTATTCTTTTATGAAATTGGACCAGTTGTTCTGAATTTGACATTAAATTTTTTTAATGCAATTGCGCACTATTGCCTTTGTTGAGGACGATTTCTGTGTTGAAGGAAGAACTGCTAATAGCGATTGATATTTGGGAATGTGCTACAGCTCATATGGTACTTTTATCTACGTCTGAAGTCATTCCTTTTATATGAATTGTTATGCTATATATTCTTGCTATTGTTGAATACATGTATGCGCTGTAACAACAAATCTCTATTTCAGCCCACTATTGGATGTTTTGCGATTTGCATTTTCCTTTAATCATGCATGTAACAATGATATAAATGATAAAGTGTAGTAATTTCGCTGTTATCGCTTTGTGTAACTATTTATGCATAGAAATCTTGAACAATTTAATATCTATGTTTGAAAATAGAGTCATCTAAATGCCTGTCTAAAAGCTCAGATCATCAAACGCTACACTTTAGAGATCGATAAAACCCCGGGGTAGATTATAGTTAGTATATTCATGCCGATAGTTTTAGTTGTTTGTTTAGCACTAGCATAATCTATAAGTCACTCATCCATCCCATTTTATCTATTTTTGGGAAACTGGTCCCATTATCCCTAGTCAGAGCCACTACTCCAAACGGAAAAGGAGCTGTACTAAGGTCCGGACTGGGTGGTTTCCCCTATGTTGTTGCAGCGATTTTCGAGGCATCAACATAATTGGCGCTAGAAGGAGGGCCATCAACTGTGAATGGCACATAAGTCCAAACCTATAACCCATTCTAAGAGTAATTCTCCCTCCGAATCCCCTCGACCTTCCCATTTGCACACTGGTTCGCCGGTATCCAAACAAGGAGAAGGGGAATCAACTACCACTGCTCAAACCCATCATACCCCAAAACAATTAAGTCTTGAATCACCTGAAGTCCAGTCTCTAATCCATAAACTTCAGAGCTTCTCGATTTCACCACAGAAATCTGAGGTATCACAAAGCAGTGCGACTTCGCAGTTCAATCTGACTCATCCTCTCACCAGACTTCAGAGCGAAAAACTCGGTATTGAACCCACTGATTTCCCTTTACCTAAAAGGAAAAAGGCGAAGAAAATTACTGAAGGATCTGATAGTGAAGAGCTTTCATCCACGTCCTCCCTTGCATCTTCCCCTCTGCGAGGTCAACCGTCCACTCCCCCATTACAAATTGTCGTTCACCAGGGATTAGATGCCTCAATATCCCAACCTGTTCACTCCTCATCATTAATCCCTTCCCATATATCTGGAATCCCAACAGTAGTGTCAACCACCGTCGCTATTATAATGGCAGACCCATGGACTAGGCCAGGTGCAGTCAACATGCCTGCACCATTGCATGATCTACCAGATGCTCCTGAAAAATGGCTGCCTAAATTTAACCCAGATGACGGGACCCAGGCTGAAGAACACATTAATAATTTTATGTTAGCAGTTAACTTAAAAGGAGTGACAGAGCAAGATGTTGTTGTAAGACTCTTCCCCTACACCTTACAAGGATCAGCAGGATCCTGGTATTTTTCCTTACCCTCTGGTTCAATTACCAGTTGGAACACATGCCAAGAGCAGTTTCTTACCAAATATGGAGATGATAGGTCCTTAGCTACTTTAATAAACGACCTCTCCAATCTGAGGATAGAGCATAGGGAACCAATAAAGGAATTTAATGCCAGATTTAATAAACTCCTAAATAAAATCCCTACAGCTTCTAAACCAAGTGAACAAATTCGAAGCGAATGGTATATTACCGCCCTACCTGCCAACATAGCTATTTTTGTGGACAGGGCTGGGAAACCTACCTTAGCTGAAAACATGAGAGAAGCACTTGTTGTTGAAAAGCGCATTAACGCCCTAGAGAAGAAAGCTGCTTTGGAAGATAGAAAAGCTAAAAAAGTCTCATTTAAAGAGGATTCTAAGAAGAAAACCCCAAAGGACCCGTACGACATGGAAGGTTTACAAAAAGTCCTTAAAACGTTGTCTAACGAAATGGTTGAAATAAAGAAGCAGGTGGCCGAAACCTCAAACAAAAGACCATTTAGGACTTATAAGAAAACTGAAACTAAGCCACCCAATGTTATATCTAATGCAGATTCAGAGCAAGAAGAAGAGGAAGAGGAAACAACCTCACAAACCGATGATGAAGAAGAAGTAGCTGAATGCCACGGAATGTGGGATTTTATACTCCCAAACTCTGATACCGAGAATGAAGAAGAAGCCTTTCCGGTTACTACAAGAAGTAAAAGTACTTCTGAACCTGCCCAGGCAACTTCAAAGAAAAGGAGCGCAGGTGCAACCATGACAAAGGAAAAAGTTCTCCCAAAGAAGTCGCCTGTAGTTATTCCGCAAAACCAGCCTTCAACTTCTAATTCTCCTTCAACATCCAAAACATTAGTAGTATCCGATTCAATGGAATATAATATTGTTGATGACATGAAGAAAACTAAGGCAAACATAACTATGTTTGAGCTTAGTAAATTAAAGCATCAGCAAAAATTACTTCTTAAAGAATTGAATGCTGTTCCCTCTATTCCCCTTCCCAGTGCAAGAGCTGCCAACGATTCAGGCCAACCTCCTTCAGGTATGGTTGAAGCTACCGATTCAGTTCTAATTGGAGATAGATCAAATTCTCATACTCCACCCTTCCTGCTGACCTATGAGATTTATAATAGAAACCTGCACAACTGTTTAATTGATTCAGGGGCATCATCTAATATAATGCCAGCTTCAGTTTGTTCTAAACTGAATATTGAACCCTAGAAGTCTGCTATTCATATTGTACAGTTGGACAGGACCAAAGTGCAGGTTGTGGAAGAAATTAATTTCGTAACCATCAGGTTGTCTGCCGATCCCAGGATTGTACAGAGGATAGATATCTTAATTGCTGACATACCTGAATTCTATGGTTTAATTTTGAGCAGAGATTGGTCCGAAAAACTGCATGGGTATATTTCCACAGATTGGTCACATATGTGGCTTCCCTACAAGGGAAAGCCAAATCAAATAAGGATTGATCGAGAGAAGCATATGACCCACACAGTTACTGAATTTGAGCAAGAAAATCAACCTGTTGCATTCAACAACAACATTTTGGGGAACTATTCGTCAGAGTCATTCTTTGGCAACTTTGTTGCCCAACCATCTCCTTTTTCAGTCAATCATTTTACATCTCAGATTGAAAATTTTTCACAAACTGATAAGTCCAGATGTTTTAATGATGCTGAGGAAAATGTAAATATTTTTGTTACTACTCCTTTATTTTGGTCTTTATATTTTGATGGCTCTAAGTCCAGCGAAGGCTCAGGAGCAGGTTGCATTTTGGTTAGTCCACAAGGAGAAAAGACAATGCTGTCTTGTAGGTTAGAATTTGAATGCACTAACAACACAGCCGAATATGAAGCTTTAGTCCAAGGATTATATAAAGCAATCGGCCTTGAAGTGCAATATCTAAAAGTATTCGGCGATTCGGAGATCATTGTCAAACAGGTGAGAAATGCAATTCATTGTCTTTCAGGTCACCTCAAGCATTATTAATCGCTAGTACAGGATCTTACCTCACACTTTTCAGCATTTAACATTTCTTCCATTCCTAGGTCACAAAACTCGGCAGCCGACCTACTAGCCAATGTAGCTTCTAAGCTTTTACCTTCTGAAGACTACAGCCTTGATAGATTTTCCGTAGAATTACTTTTTAGGCCTTCAATTCCCGACAATGTCACTAATTGGAGAGTATTTAACCATGATGAAGATATCTTGCAGTTTCTTACTTCCAAAAAATCCTATGATAATCAAGTTATTGAGGAAAATGACCATGATCTACAGATGAAAGAAACACCTCAAGAAAATTCAATTCCTAAACCAGTGGTAAAGCTCGAAGATCTTTATGATATAAAAGACAGGTTTAAACCTGTAATTAATGCAAAGCTTCAAAGTTCTACCCTTAGGTTTGAATTGATAAATCTAGGTACTGACCATGCTCCTCAAAACATCAATTTAGGATTAGGACTTTCTCAGGAAGAAAAAGAAGCATTTATTAAACTATTGAGAAAAAACAAACAGGTCTTTGCTTGGAAGTATGATGATTTGAAAACGTATGATACATCTATTATCCAGCATACCATTCCCATGCTTCCTGATCAGAAACTGATTCAGCAAAAGTTAAGGAAAATACATCCAAATTTGGAGAGCCAGATAAAGTCGGAGCTTAACAAGCTCTTAAAAGCCAAGATTATTTTTCCGGTCC
Organism: Pinus tabuliformis; assembly: GCA_031772625.1. Lineage (NCBI taxonomy): Eukaryota > Viridiplantae > Streptophyta > Pinopsida > Pinales > Pinaceae > Pinus > Pinus tabuliformis. The sequence goes on from CM062811.1 coordinate 779,402,894, forward strand.
GACACTCAAACTGGGTCTCTAATATGGTGCCAGTCAGGAAGAAAAATGGCGACATTCGAATCTGTATTGATTTCAGGAACCTGAACAAAGCGAGCTTAAAAGACAACTTCCCATTACCTACTATGGAGCAAATCCTCCAATCAGTAGCAGGCTCTGAATTGATGTCCTTTCTTGATGGATTCTCAGGATATAACCAAGTTCTGGTTCATCCTGATGACCAACTTAAAACCACATTCAGAACAAAATGGGGAACATATGCATATCAGAAAATGCCTTTTGGACTCATAAATGCAGGAGCGACATTCCAGAGAGCCATGGATATGGCCTTTAGAGGGTTGATTAATCGAACAGTAGTCGTCTATTTAGACGATAGTACTGTATATTCTAAAAAGAGATATAATCATTTGCATGAATTAAATCAAATCTTTCAACGATGCAAAAGGTATGGTATTTCTCTGAACCCAAAAAAGTCTTTCTTTGCTCTTGATCAAGGAAAACTCTTAGGCTTTATTGTATCCAAAGATGGCATTTATATTGATCCTGATCGGATCAAGGAAATTTCTGAAATCCCTTTTCCACACAATAAAAAGTCGATGCAGTCATTTTTAGGCCAGATTAATTTTGTTAAACGATTTGTTCCGGATTTTTCTCAAATTGTATTACCACTTCAGACAATGATCAAGAAGAATTCAATCTTCAGGTGGGGATCAGAAGAAAAGCAAGCTTTTGACGTTATCAAGCGATCAATAATCAATGCCCCAGCCTTGAATACTCCAAATTTTTCTAATCATTTTACATTGTATACCATTGCGTCCGATGTGTCTTATGCTGCAGTTCTCACGCAGCCAAATGCTCACAATTTAGAGGCACCCATATCATTCTTCAGTTCAAATCTTCAGGGTGCCGAATTAAATTACTCCGATGTAGAAAAACAAGCCTTTGCTGTATTTAAAGCGGTCAAACATTATAGACCCTTTCTTTTAAAAACCCATACAAAAATAATAGTTCCTTTCCCGGCAATTAGGCAACTATTAATCCAAAAAGAGCTGGGTGAAAAAAGAGCAAATTGGGTCACAACGCTTCAAGAGTATGACCTAGAAATTAAGCCAGCAAAGATTGTTAGGGGCCAAGGTTTTTGCAGGATATTGGCAGGAGCATCCAACATTCCAGAATCAAGCGATATAGATCAAACTCAAGAAATTAATCAGATAAGTGTTACTGATTCTGGATCTCAATATGCAGATTTAATTTTTTATCTAAAGAATGGTTATGCACCTCCAAATTTGTATTATAAAAACAAAAGGGCCATTAGATTAAAAGCAAAGAATTTTACAATCATTGATGACGTGCTTTTTAGACAGAATTACGATTCTATCTTGTTAAGATGCCTTGAAAAACCTGAAGCCCAAAAGGTTTTGCAGGAGCTACATGACGGACCAGTAGGAGGACATTTCTGAGCTGACACAACAGCTCACAAAATTATTCATGCTGGTTACTATTGGCCTACTTTGTTTAAAGATGCTCACGAGTACGTAAGGAAATGTCTAAATTGTCAAACTGCTAGCGGAAGACAACGTAAATCAGCTTTCCCCTTGCAACCAATCAACATTGAACAGCCATTTGAGCAATGGGGATTGGATATTATTGGGGAGATTACTCCAGCATCTTCCAAACAGCATAAGTATATCCTTACTGCTACCGATTACTTTACAAAGTGGGTTGAGGCAATCCCTTTAAAGACAACAAATTCTGAAGCAATCATTGAATTCATAGACCAATTCATCATTACCAGGTTTGGTGTCCCAAATGCTCTTGTGTTCGATAATGCATCTTACTTTTCAGGCAATGCTATGTTTGATTTCGCTATTAAAAGAGGGTTTAAGTTAAAATATTCTGCTAATTATTATCCCCAAGGAAATGGTTTAGCAGAATCTACTAATAAGAATCTGATTAAGATCATTAAGCGAACTATCGAACAAAATCAGAGGAATTGGCACAAATCCTTAGCGTTCGCATTATGGGCTGATAGGATAACACAGAAAGCTTCTATTGGAACTTCTCCATTTAATCTTGTCTATGGAAAAGAAGCAATCTTACCCACAAATCTTATTCTTCCTTCTTTAGCCCTAGTGCAGTTTATTGAGGAAACTCCTTCCTCTTCTATTCAGTTTAGACATGACCAGATCCTAAAATTAGAAGAGGAAAGAGAAAAAGCCAAGGTTATCCATGTCAAACATCAGAAAGTCATCAAAGCAGCTTTTGATTCAGTCTCATCCGGTTCAAAACAATTCCAAGTCGGTGATTTAGTTCTGAAATGGGACAAAGCCCATGAAGACAAGGGTAAACACTCCAAGTTTCAGAAGCTGTGGCTTGGACCATTTCAGATCTGTGAGAAGATAGGCCATTCAACCTTCATATTGCAAGATTTATCAGGTTTGAGAGATTCTCTCCCTGTTAATGGCCTTGTCTTGAAAAAATTCTTTCACTGAGGAGGTAACCCCTTCTCCTTTCATTTCAGTAGGTTTTCATAGTTTGTAGGATTTTTAGAAATAAGGTTGTGAGATGTCTCCCATTGACCTTTTGCTAGTTTGAAAAGTTGTCTCCATAGAATGAGAATGAACATTTGCTTGTAAAATGATAGAACTTTTAACCAAAAAGGATAATTTCTAGGAAATTAGATGTCTTTGTATTCTGAAATCACAATTCAAAATATTGTCAACTCCTCTCAAAGCATAGAAAAATTATAAACCATTTTCTGTTTTTAAATTGGTCTCTAAAGGTTATCCATACTAAGATAGGAATCAATCCAATCTCAGCATCTTCAACTCTTACTCTGTCATCCATTACTCTTAAGAAGAAGATCGTTCACCCCATCCACCAAAGTTTATGATTATTCAGAGTGTAATTCTAAAATATAAGATATTTAAGATAAGAGGTCTTATTACAAGCCTGCTTACCACATTCATAGAGAAACAATTTATCTGACATTACCAATACTGCAAACCAAAACAGGGTAATGGCTTGAAATTACAAGACAAGGGGTCTCATCACGAGCCAGCTTGTTCAGTTAAACTACTATCAGTGAGTGGCATTGTCAAACAGCTGGCCACCAAACCAGGACAATGGCTTTTTATCTTATCAATGACAAAGAAGAAAAAAGAAATGAAATACAAAATATGAAAAAATATTTTGAATTCATTCTGTTAATCACACTCTTAATTGGATGGGACAATGGACAATCACATGGTTAAAAGGTATCCCTGTCGAAACTATAGATGTTTGCTGGCAGCAGAGGCTCTACCTATGACAGATGAGTTTACTATAAAAGGCTGATTTGGAAAGGTATTCTATTTTATCATTACAAACCAATAAAGACCTATTTCAAAGCTTAGAATGTTTTTATTTTCTTAAAAAAGAGGAAGTCAACAAAATAGTTTCATTTTTCTCAGAATATATTGAAATCTAGTTATATTAGAAATTTCCCCATTGATTGAAACTCTATTTTCTGAAAAAGCTTAAGTGTTTCTATTTTTGAAAGAGATAACTAGTTCTTCCAGCGAATCGCCAATTGTTGTGCTCTACAACAACCCCCCATTTCATATCATCTTTATTTATAAACATTAACGTATGAAATGGGTCCCTTTAAAATTTAATTTGGTATCAATGCTATTATGATCCAAAAAAGTCCAATAAATGAATAAATACACTTTAGAAAACTTTTTGGATAAACCCTTAAAAAGAAATCATGTAATGATTTGTCATTGCGATAAAGCGATCGCAAGATCGCATATCGCAATGACATATGAATTATAATTAAGCACCCCAAAGTTTTCCGCCGATACGCATTCGGCGATCGGCGATCGGCGATATTCCATGTACATGTTATAATACCCCATGCCAATAATCCCGACGCGATACACATTCGGCGAATTCGGCGATCGGCGACACGCTACAACAGTTGTGATGTTCCCAAAGACTTGTCCCGATGCGATGCGCAATCAGGAACCGGATATCGGCGGCAATCGCACCTAAATCTTATTGCGCTCAAAGCTTTTCGCCGATGCGATATCGCATTTGGCGATCGGTGATATCCAATACACACCATTAAAGCACACTAATCACACCCCCGATTGCGATCCGATAAAGCGCGGTTTTCGACGAAGAGCCGTTAAGTGATGGGATGGCGCAATTCATTTGTAATAAAAGCTTGATCGCTCACGCAATCCTTCATCTATGCTCAACCGCCAAAACGTCCATTTCATGCTTAAGTGAATCGTTCACCCAAATAACGATATAATGGGCATTTAAGGAATGACAGATTGAAAACGGCTAATTAATAAGATCATGTCCTAAAATCTTTTTACGGATTGTATCCGCGCCCATTTTAAAAGCTAAATCCTTCAGTTACGCATCTATTCATATGTGTTGTATCACTTAAGAGTTTTTCATCGCTATCTCTGTGTATTACACCCAATTGCCTCTTTGTGCAGAATTCATTCACAGAAGCTAGGCCTGAGAAGATGGGAAAGAAGTCCAAGAAGACTGCAGGTGCTTCCGCAACACCAACTGCAGGACAAGCGGCCGCAAATAAGAAGAAGGGACTAATATCCGATACCACATGCACGGGGCTCACCAGAGTTACTTGGCAGGGCACTTATAACCTAATTGAAGCTGAGCAACTAGAAAAGGTGGTGACAGAAGCCAGTGTGGACTTACTCAAGAAGTCTGATGCAACCCTCAAATATTTGGCCGACTCTTTCCTTCACAGGATAGCGGCCAGAGATCAAATTCTTCCCTATACAGACGTTGTGCGATGGGCGATTGAAGAAATCCCCATATTGGACAGAACTTTTAATACAAGAGATGGGAGGATTTTCGGATCATTCAAGCCAGATGACCTAAGGCAAATGTATCATTTGCCTGAGCCAGAGAAAATATATAACAAGGCCTTCTTGGAGAAGTTCGCAAGCGAAAATGAGATCGAATCTGAACCTATCAAGGATTGGAGGCAAAATCCCAACAAGCACAAGCACGAATCCTCCGGTAAGTACTCGGTCGATTCTTTGGATTCTCCTTATTGTTATGCGGGGATTATGATGTGTAGGCTGTGGGGATTGCATGATTCTGCCAATTTTACCATTGAAATGGTTCCTTTAATGGAGGCAGCAGTAAATAGTTGGATTATGGATTGGGCTACTATTCTTTCGGATAAATTAGCAGTAGCTGTTCGTGATTTTAGATCTCAGACTGTTGTTTCAGAAAGGAAAATGCCCCCGTTCTACTATAGTGCATATATCTTAGACACTCTTTGTTTCAATTCTGAATTTCCTGTTCTCGGGTGGAGATGGACTGCACAGGACCCTTCACCCATTCATATATATCATCAAAAATTGTGGAAGTCTTCTTATAAAGACCACCTGTATCAAATCTGTAATGGTTTTATGGTGCCCATTTACTATTCCATTTTTGATAAACCCATTTCAAAAATTTCCTATCAAGCTTCCTTTGATTTACCAGCAGTAGCAAGTTGGTTTGGAGAAGAAAATTTTACCTATATCAGATTTTTCGGCAGTGAAGCCGACCCACATGTGCTTCCTCTATATGTTCCAGATAAGCTGCTAGCAAGGGAAATTGCATATCAAATCATGGCTGCGAGTACTACACAGACTCTCAAAAGAGAAAAGAAGAAGGGATGGCCATCTTTTCCCTTTAGATGTGGTGTTTATACGTTGCATGATCTTAAACATGCAGAAAAGGAAGCCACAAAGCTTCAGTCTTTAACTCTGGCCACGATCCCAAACAGACCATACGACCCAAAAAAGACTGCTTACACTGCATTAGAACAGGCCAAATTAACAAGGTTTGAGCATCAGGCAGATATGTTTGATGACCTGTTCGTTGCCTCCGAATCAATAGGTCATGCTAAAGAACTCGCTAGGATGCGATATAATGATGAGGGATTAACTGAGTTCAATAAACTCAGAGAACAGAGGTTGCAAACTCTGCCTCTGGATTTATTGGCAACAACCCCAGCGACATCATCAAGCAGACCTGTTCAGGAACAGGAGGAGAGGCATAAAAAGCAACAGGAGAAAGAACTGGCAGATAAGCAGAAGAGGGAGCAAGAGGAACAACAGAAAAGGGAACAAGAAGAAAGGCAGAAAAAAGAACTGGCAGATAGGCAGAAAAGGGAACAAGAAGAAAGGGAGAGGAAAGAAAAAGAGGAGCAACAGAGGAAAGAAAAAGAGGAGCAGCAGAGGAAAGAGCAGGAGAAAGAACAACAGAAGCAAACCACCAATGTAGACACTACTATAGACACCAATTTATTACAAGAATGGCAGCAATTTCATTCCATCATCAGTGGATTGGAATGTTCAAAAGATGGGGATAATTCTAAGACAAACGATACGCAGGATGTTACCTCTCCTCAGGTTCTAAGTGGAACCAGCGGCCCACCATGTTCTAAAGAAGTTGAAGTTATTCCAAAAGATCCCTCTAACCAGATTATTCTACAGATAGAAGATATTCCGCCATTGGATGTTTTCTACAGCCCAAGACACAGGGCAGTTGTAAAGCGGTCAAGGAAGAGACGAAGGATTGATCAACCTTCTATCTTCCCCGAACAAACTGTCACGGGTAATGTAGTATGGAAGGAGGAATTGGATCCCTCCGATGACTTAACAAAGCTATCACAGTATGCAGGCGCTTATTTGGTGGCAACAATTGACAAAGCATCGGAGGTGAGCCTTCTATTGAAGAATAAGGACCAAGAAATCTTTGCGTTACAGGCAGAATTGGTTGAAACAAGGCAAAGGGCAACACAAGCAAAAGAATAGTTGCTGGCACAACAGCAAGAGAACAATCAGCTGACTCAGCAATTGCAAGCGGAAAGGCAAAGGATCGTTCAGGATGCGATCCAGAAACAAAAAGAATTGTCGGAGGCATTGGAAAATTTGAGAGCAGCGAACGAGCAAATGATAAAGACCAAAGATGAGCATATTGCTCAAATGTCATTGCAGCTGGAAAAGATGAAGGGCGCATCGCAGGTAAAAGAGTTTAAATCAAAGGCATTATTGATAAACAATGCATTGATAGCTCAGGTCAGACTCTTGTGTCAACAGATCGCTCAAGCTGAGTCCCTATGTGAGCTAACTACAGCAGTAAATCAGCAGGTAGAAAAGGCCAGGACTGAACTAGATCAAGCGGACGAGGCCATTGCTGCATATCTTGACTGGCAAGATACTGATTTGGGAAAAGCAGCAAAATTGCCCAGGATTAATGAAACACAGAAAGATATACTTTTCACAGAATGGCACACTCAAGTGATGAAAGCAGAAAGGGAGGCTTCAAGATGTAAATCAACCGCCAGCAATCTAGTGGATCTAGTCAATAACACTCTTTACCTGGCCAATATGATTTCTCAATGTACACCGGGAAAGATAACAACTACAAATACATTAGAGCAAACATGCTACCCTGAATTAGAGGAAAAAGGAAGATTAATCGCTGGAGTTAAAAGCTTATCCTTAGATGCATATTGGCTCTTTTTGATCAAGCCTCATACACAGAGATTTGCCCTAAAGTGCCTTACAGACGCAATCGGGTGTATAATTCCCGATATCCAAGATGCCACCTACGCTGCACAGCTCAGTTCGCGCCTCAACAAACCTCCGGAAGTTGAGCCAATGCTTGCAATTAATCAGCTCAGATTCAAAGGAAAGCAACCGACTTAATGAGTCACCCTCCCGCTTGCCAGATCGCCAACCAAAACAGGATCAAGAGTTATTGATACCAGCTTAGTAGGATTTTTGTTTAGTAGATATTTAAATTAGATTAGTATTTATAGACCCTTTCATTGTTTTGGAAAGGGTCGTAAAATTTTGTAACAAACTTAATAGGCTGAAGTTTGCACTACTGTGCTTCAGTCACTATTCTTTTATGAAAATGGACCAGTTGTTCTGAATTCGACATTAAATTTTTTTAATGCAATTGCGCACTATTGCCTTTGTTGAGGACGATTTCTGTGTTGAAGGAAGAACTGCTAATAGCGATTGATATTTGGGAATGTGCTGCAGCTCATATGGTACTTTTATCTACGTCTGAAGTCATTCCTTTTATATGAATTGTTATGCTATATATTCTTGCTATTGTTGAATACATGTATGCGCTGTAACAGCAAATCTCTATTTCAGCCCACTATTGGATGTTTTGCGATTTGCATTTTCCTTTAATCATGCATGTAACAATGATATAAATCATAAAGTGTAGTAATTTCGCTGTTATCGCTTTGTGTAACTATTTATGCACAGCAATCTTGAACAATTTAATATCTATGTTTGAAAACAGAGTCATCTAAATGCCTGTCTAAAAGCTCAGATCATCAAACGCTACACTTTAGAGATCGATAAAACCCCGGGGTAGATTATAGTTATTATATTCATGCCGATAGTTTTAGTTGTTTGTTTATCACTAGCATAATCTATAAGTCACTCATCCATCCCATTTTATCTATTTTTGGGAAACTGGTCCCATTATCCCCAGTCGGAGCCACTACTCCAAACGGAAAAGGAGCTGTACTAAGGTCCGGACCGGGTGGTTTCCCCTATGTTGTTGCAGCGATTTTCGAGGCATCAACAGGTTCTAAAGAATATCACTCCAGAAGAAGCTTGGAGTTCCATTAAACCAGATGTAAGTCACTTTCGTGTTTTTGGAAGTGAAGCATGGGCCCATATTCCAGATGAAAAGCATAAAGCTTTAGAACCTAAGAGTGAGAAGTGTACTTTTGTTGGATATTCTGAAGATGTAAAAGGTTATAGACTTATTCCATTTAAGCCCAAAAATGTTATCATTAGAAGAGATGTAAAATTTGATGAAAATAAATCGGCCTGCGAGCCTAGTCCAGCGGATGTGCCACCTCTTCCTATCTCTTCTACTTTTGAAAACATTTCTTCCTCAGATGATGAAAGTGAGGATGACAATCCTCCCCCACCTTCTCAGGATCCTCAACTTCCAAGATGGGTCCGTGCTACTCGGGATGCAGCAGGTGATCTTGCCGGTGATCCTACAGATCAGCGACGTACACGTTCTCAGTTTGAAAGAGCCTCTTCTTTACTGGCTCAAGCTCCAGTAAATCATGATCCTGACACTTTTGCAGAAGCTTCAGGCCATCCACATTGGGAAGCAGCTATGAATGAAGAATATCATTCTTTGTTGGCAAATGATACATGGGATCTTGTTCCTCTACCAAAGGGACGCAAACTTGTTAGATGTAAATGGGTTTACAGAACCAAGTATGGACCAGATGGGAAAGTTGATAAACATAAAGCTTGTCTTGTTGCTAAGGGCTTTTCACAGGTTGAAGGCATTGACTACACTGGAACCTTCTCCCCTGTTGCCAAAATGAACTCTATCCGCCTTGTTCTTTCCCTTGTTGCCTCTTTAAAATGGGAAGTCCATCAGATGGATGTTAAATCTGCCTTCTTGCATGGGGACTTGCATGAAGAAATCTATATGGAACAACCCATTGGCTTCATCCAAACAGACTCCAACCTTGTATGTCGACTTAAGAAATCCCTTTATGGTCTCAAGCAAGCTCCTCGGGCTTGGTATGCCAAAATGGATAGCTTTCTTTTAGAATCTGGCTTTTCTAGGTGTTATTCTGACAATACTGTCTACACCAAGAAAGTGGGCAACTCTCTTATCATCCTTGTTCTTTATGTTGATGATCTTACTCTTACTGGTAGTGATCCCAACCTTATAAACCATGTGAAGTCCAGCCTTAAAAAGAAATTTGAAATGACAAACTTAGGACACTTACACTATTTTCTCGGTCTTCAAGTCTTGCAATCCAAGGATGGTATTTCCCTTTCCCATTCCAAGTATGTTTGTGATATTCTTCGTCATTTTCACATGGAAGACTGTAAGCCAGCCCCTTCTCCCTTTCAGTCTGGAGTCAAACTTTCAGTCTCTTGTACTTCTCCTGAAGTTGATGCTACCTTATACCGTCAACTTGTAGGAAAACTCTTGTATTTAACCCATACTCGTCCTGACCTTTCCTTTGCTGTTGGCCTTGTTGCTCGTTTTATGAAAAACCCCCGTGAAAGTCATTGGAAAGCAGCTAAAAGAATACTTCGTTATGTTCGAGGTACAGTACAGTTTGGGATTCATTACAGTGCCAAAGCAGCTCCTCTATTAGTTGGTTTCACTGATTCTGATTGGGCTGGTGACCCTGATGATCGGAAGTCTACTGCCGGTTATGTCTTCACTCTTGGTTCAGGACCTATTACATGGGCTTGTAAGAAACAGGCTGCCATTTCTCTTTCGTTAGCAGAAGCAGAGTATCGTGGTGCCGTGGAAGCTAGTAAGGAAGCCTTGTGGCTTCGTCAGATCCTATCAGAGTTTGGCTTTGAGCAGCAGCATCCAACCACACTTTGGTGTGATAATCAAAGTGCCATTCAGCTATGCAAAGATCCAGTCCACCATCAGCGCAGCAAACACATTGAACTACACATGCACTTCATCAGAAAGCGCATTCATGACCATGTTCTTGAAGTGCAATATTGTTCAACAGATGATCAGGTTGCAGACATCTTCACAGAGGCTCTCACAGAGGCGAAGTTCACTAAACTTCGATATATGCTTGGAGTTCAGGAAGTTGTCACTAAGGGGGGATAGGCTCTAGTACCTCCTTCCTTCTCCTATTGTGTCATATTTGTAAATCCTTCAATCCTATCCCAAGTTGTTCTTAAGGGGGGATGTTAGGATATTCCGACACATAGGAAATAGTTAAGTTCAACTTGGTCTAGTATAGAGTTAGGTATAGAGTTAGGTAAAGTGTGTTTCTTTACCGTTGTACATTTTGTAACTTACAATCCGACGGTCACGATATGTAGTGATCCGACGGTTCACTCTCTCCTCGGTATTACCGACACTTGATCCGTGGCTTGACACCTGATTGGTCCATGAGTTCTATTTAAAGCGCATGGAGGGTCATTGTTCGGGTAATCCGTCTATGAGAGAAAGCTTATGTAAATTTTCATTCTTTGATTAATAAATTGCCTGAAGTGGCCACGTTGGCTTAGGCCGTGGACTGTTTCCCTCTTTGAGGGTTTTAACCACGTCAAAAATACTGGTGTATTGATTTGAGATCTTGTTGTGAGCGGTGTCCTTTTGGTGTTCTTTCTGAGGAACTTACCCTGTAAATTCCTACATGGGGGATAGGCTCTAGTGCCTCCTTCCTTCTCCTATTGTGTCATATTTGTAAATCCTTCAATCCTATCCCAAGTTGTTCTTAAGGGGGGATGTTAGGATATTCCGACACATAGGAAATAGTTAAGTTCAACTTGGTCTAGTATAGAGTTAGGTATAGAGTTAGGTAAAGTGTGTTTCTTTACCGTTGTACATTTTGTAACTTACAATCCGACGGTCACGATATGTAGTGATCCGACGGTTCACTTTCTCCTCGGTATTACCGACACTTGATCCGTGGCTTGACACCCGATTGGTCCATGAGTTCTATTTAAAGCGCATGGAGGGTCATTGTTCGAGTAATCCGTGCATGAGAGAAGCTTATGTAAATTTTCATTCTTTGATTAATAAATTTCCTGTAGTAGCCACGTTGGCGCAGGCCGTGGACTGTTTCCCTCTTTGAGGGTTTTAACCACGTCAAAAATACTGGTGTATTGATCTGTGATCTGGTTGTGAGCGGTGTCCTTTTGGTGTTCTTTCTGAGGAACTTACCCTGTAAATTCGTACATATATATCATTAGGTCAAAGGAGGTTTATTACAATGCAGCATAAGTGTTTCTATAGTAGCATGGAGAGATGTTTGCATCCCCACTACACGTTTATGGGGAGCATGGTTTTGGCTTCTTGGAATGAGGATGTTGTTGGTAGCTTATCCAATTCTGTAATAGCCCTACCCATTGGTTGCATCATGGTCTACAATTTGTCAGTATGGTATTTTAGCATGATTTGGGCAACCCTTTGCCGTTGATGTCAAAGGAGGAGAGTAACATAACTTCTACCAAAGAGTGAGTCCAGTGAGTTGGTAATGAGTGAAGTCAGTTTTGGTGTTGCAGGAGGTTGGAAAGAACTATATGACTTTAATTACTAAACTATTTGTGTTTGCAATATAGGGCTCCAACTACCGGATTGTCAGTGTTTTCTACCAGAATTCCATACTCCGGTAATTCACCAATGTTGGAACATGTTAATGCATGGTTATGACTGATATAGTTATCATGGACCTGGTCAAATGATATAGCTTGTTTTTTTTTTGCCTCTAGTTAGATGTGTGAATCCATTGATGGTTGAATTTATCATTAATTTGGTCTCCAAACAAGTGTGGATGCATTGGTCTCCAAATTTATCATTGACTTTGTAGCATTATTTTATTAGAGGATGAGCATTAAATAATTGGATAAAGCTTAATCTGTGTAGATTCGGTCAATGGGAGTATGGATCGTTGTTTTAATGTCTTCAATAAAGAAAACATTGATCTCATCATGGAGTTATTAGTATAATGATCGAATTGGTCCAAAAAGTTATTAAACACATTTAAGGTGTTTGTGTTGGTTGCATCATTGAGGTGTGGGCATAATTATTAATGGAACAATCTCAATATGGTCATCAATAGTTAGTTGTGGTCCAAGCATCCTAGTTAACAATTATTTCTTATGAACTAATCTGGTCCATGTTTGGTTGGTGTGAAAACTATCAAATAAAACAATTGGCTGTGCCCACGATAAATATCATCCCTAAGCCTACAAATACCTTACCAAAATTGCATCTAAGGTATGGATTGTTGTTGGAAACATGCACCATCGAGATATCTAGAGTGTGATCTAGGATATGATCTAAAGTGTGATCTGGAGTGCAAGTTGGAGAGTGATATGAGTAAGACTGTCATAGGTTTTATTTTTCTGTATCTTTATGTCCTAGCATAGGTCTCTAAGAACATTATTGAATGTTGATTCATTTGTTGATCAATAGTGTTAACCAACAAGATTATTAATTACTATGTCATGGAGTGCCATTATTGATGTGGTTAATCAATTAGGTTTTTGATGTATTGGGTAATTGGTTATATATATGTGATGTCATGGATCTAATTCTGGTTGGAAACAAAGTGGCTCCGAGAAATATCTCTTTGTGTATGGAATGATGGTGCGCTATTATGGATAATATAGATGTAATTTGATTTGAATGAGAAATTGGTGTTTAATTGTAGTGATAGAGCCCTATATGGTGTGATTTGGATTATTAGAATCAACTTAAAAAATATATTGCATGTCCATGGGAGAAGATCGATAATGTATATGTGTACCACACTAAAAAAAGGATTTATTGAGTAGATATATACATTTACATAGGGAATTAATGTGTAATAAATTGAAATTTGATGAAGGGTATGATGTGAAGAAGTGTGTATGGTGCCATTTTTGAGGTGCATAGGCAGTGTATTTAAAATGTGATATTAAAGTTTAGGTGAAAGGAAATGTTGTGACAATGTGCATGATAACTGAGGGAGAACCTACACAATATAGAGTTTTGAGTGTTGTGAAATTTGGTGGCCTATAGAGCATGAATGACAATATATTTTTGTAGGATGATGTCAAAAGGAATATTGGCTTAATGGCAGGGTTTTATAGTTGCAATGATCAATTATTTGCAAGGGTTGTTTTTATAGACAAAGGGTTGTTGACCCGTGTTTAATACAAAGACAAATTTTTATATAGATGACATTGATTGATTACAAAGATCAATACCTATGACTACATATGTTGCAGGGATAAAATTTCGTTGGAGAAGGTCATATATATTGACAATGTTCTACAGGGCATAAACCTTATAGCTAGGTTTAATGCATTGATTGTAGTAGGTTGTATCTTATATTAGCTATGACGTCTATAATTGATGGTAGAGTTTAGAGTTATATTGATGCTAGTGTTTGTGAAAAGGACTAGACTTAAATTTACATTGTTGAAAGTCATAGTGCATTTTGTAGTGCATTGATCGATGAGTGCATTGAGAGAGTTTTTTTTGAGAAAATTGTGAGTGAAATGTTGCATGCATATATCTTTATTTGTTTCTATTGTGTCTCGATTGATAGTCAATGTATTTAGGGAAGAGTTGTGTTGAGTTTGGTGATCATGTTTGTTATTGCAAAGGATTTGTATTTAGTTAAAATTTCTTGTGATTATTCCAGGGGTTATATGGTTGAATTATGTCTGCAGGATTCCTTTTGTAATGCAAAGCATATTGTAATCCTATCATGATTGACATTTTCTATTGATTAGATTCCACATGTACAAATCCTATGATATTTGAGCATGTCTCTATTTTGAAATATAATATTGTTAGTGATTAATGTGAATAGGATTTGGACACTTGCTATGGTGTTATTTAGAGTATATGATGTTGGTCCAAGATATGTATGATTGTGAGGACATATTTGATGTTTTAAAAGAGACAAAATAATGTTGCTACTATATGCATAGATGTATTGTCATGTCTAGTGCATCGTGGTATGTTACTAGGTAAAATCAAGTGAATGCTTGTATGGTTGAGAGAATTATGATGCTACTAGAGTTGACGCTAAGAATGTTGCTTGAGATTCCAAAGGTTTGGCATTGTATTGATGTTTTGGTTGAGTGAGACGGTATTGTATTGTCACCAAAATTTCTCACCAATAAGGATTGGGGCAGTGATGCTAATGGGAGGAAATCCATAAATAGGTTTGTTTTCCATCTTAGAGATAAGTATTTTATATGGATCAATTTAAAATAATGGATATATTATTATTGTTTGGTGAGACAAAGTAAAGAAAAACAAGGAAGCTTTGGATTCAAAATGTCTTATTTAAACTTGGATTTAACTAAAATTCTAGAATTATTATATTTTTTTGAAAATCAATGTACTAATCCAACATGATGATATTGATGCTCATGTGAGATTGTTTCCATGCTTAAGCTTTTGAGTTACAACATTATTGTATGTGATGGATAAATTGTTAAAATTTTCACCAAAAGTATAGCTAAAACTCTATTTTTTAAAATCTACTAGGTATTGTGACTTATAAATATATATGAAAGGAGAAATAAATGCATAACATTTTCATCCATTTGTTCTCTTTTTTGTATATTTTCTTTTTAAATCTTTGTAAATAACACTTTTTTAAAACAAATTATTCTTATTGCAATATTATTTTGTATTTTATATTTTTTTTTTGAATTTTTTCACTTATACTTTTAAAATATATTTTATTTATTTTATATTATAAATTTATATATTTAGATATATTTTATTAAATTTATACTATAAAATTTATATAAAGTTTAATAGTTATTAAATTTTTAAATGATTTACAAAAATTCATAATATAAATTAAAAAAGAAAAACAAATTAAATTTAAAAGTTGAACCAAAACGAGCCAAACTAAAGACTTAAAAATGAATTGTATTCTTACACAGTAGAATTTGGGATCGGATGGTGGGTTAAAAAGAATATTGTTATTGTTTTATGGATCCTTTGTATCTTTTTCAAGTCAATAATTTGTAAATAGCATGGTGAGTAAAAACAAGTATTTTTGTTTTTGTATTGTGAATTGTATGTAATTATATTGGTTGAATTGCGTTCATTAGTTGATGTTGAAATTAAACCATGAATAAATAGGTGTTCAATTAAAAATGAAATTGTTTGTTTAATAAAATAATATATTCATTTATAACTTCCAAGAACGAACCCTTATTCAACCGGCATAATTGATGTGACATCATGCCAGAGATGTGACGATTTAACGTCGGACACGGGAAGTGGGGCCATTAGCGCCACTAGCAGCTACGTAGCTTTCCGCAAGATTTCGCTTTCGCTTATTTTCCCCACGCCTCACTTGTTTTAATGGCGGCACCCTCCGCTCTTGGTATTCATGGTCGTAACGTACAGCTTCCTGGTAGCATTTGATGGCTTTGGCCATTCCTGGATCTTGGGGCATCGGATGGATATTATTCTCCACATCTTTCGCTATTTTTACAAAAAGCTCGACGCATGGCTTCACGAATTCTCTGATATCATTGTTTGCGAAGCTGTCGGGGAGCCGAGAAGGGAGGCTTCAATCGCTTTGTCTCCTCAGCATTTTCGGGGCCGCCGATACGCTGCACCGCCGCTTTGTTGAAGACGCGCGCAACAACAGAAGCAGCCACGGCAGCCTCCACATCGGTGTCGTATTCACTGCACGTGAATGACTTTGCCACCATTAATTCTACGGGTCTCCTCACCTCCGCACACCACTTCCGCGATGACTTCCCCCTATGCGGAATTTACGACGCACCGTGGCGAAATGAGACCGGCTCTGGTCTTTTTTATGTTTCTTGATCTGCTCCTTCTCATCCAATTCCACCTCCATTTCTTCTTCCTCTTCATCTTCAACTAGTTGCTCATCTTCGACCCTTTCATTCTGATTCCTTGGTCCTCCCATTTCTAATATTTTCTCATCCTTGCCATCGCTTCGATTGTTACGGTCACCAGACCCTCGCATTGCTAATAAGCTCGCATCTTCTCCCAGGTTTTCACTGTAGACTCGTGATCCATCACTCATTCCTGATAGCTTGATATCTTTCTTGTAGCCATGATTTCGAACCCAGCACCTGCCTCTTCGTCCTGCCATTCTTTATTTGAGTTTCAAGCTTCTACGCTGTTTGATCGGCGAACAAGTACTAATCACTATCAAACCCTCAAACCCTCCGAACATATCACAACGGAATTGAATGAATGAATTGGTTTTTGTTACATATAGCTGGTTTATATATACTTTGCTATTGTGCCAATTTGTAATTCAAATAATATTTGAATTTTAAGTCGGGTGAAGAGTTTCTTAGCGCGGCCATGGATGGTATGGGTTATTCCTGTTTAATCTATTTTAAATTTACAAATAGAATTCAAATGGGTCAACTTTTTTTTTCAGAGTGAAAATCCATATATGGCCGCAGCCTTCATGATTACATTATGGCCGAAGCCAGTCAAATATGGCCGAAGCCAGAATACAGTACGGCCGAAGCCGGCAGAATACAACAGAACCATCACAATACGGCGAAGGGGGAACCTCCGCAGGGTTCGAACTCGGCTGGGGGAGCGAAAGCCATCCGCCCCAGCCGTCTCATCATGCACGCTGGGTGCATCAAATGGGTCAACTTTAACTACTTCTAAATTATCATATTTTTAAGGACAATATATTTTATCATATTTTTAAGGACAATATATTTAAAAATATAATCTAAGTATATGAGAAGGTATTAGATAGAATAAGAAACACAATATTGTTATTATAATGGAATATATTTATTGTAGAGTTAAAAGGAAATAATATAATAATAAGTTATAGTAGATTGGTAAAGATGAATATTGATATCTATGTTTAAAATATAAAATAAAAGTTAAATTTGGTGGATTAATTGATTTATTTACTAATTTTAATAAAATCAAGGTAAAGATGTAAATGCCTCACGCTAAATGGGTTTTTGTAGATTAGATTGAGACACTATTGCCCAAGTGCATACTCCAAACTAGGTTGAAAATGAAGATATCTAACAAGTTTTTTTATAATGCATACTGGCCTACTCCTTATATTGACCCCCACTTGAATTATTGATGTTGTCATCAAGAAGGCTCTGATGAAAGGGCTGTAGGAGGTGCATAGAAACATCAACAATTTCAACATTTAAACATGGATCTAATACCATTTGTCATAGAGCTAGACTTTTCATTCCATTTGAGCCAAAACCACACAAAAATCCTAATTTCCATGTTGCATCAACATGACCTCGCTAGTTGGTTATGACAATTAACCACATATATTACCCACAATATGCCTAATCAACATATCACAACCATATGGACTCCTAATGGTTAAAAGGTGACTTTGTGGATGCACCATGACCCCTTAAGCATGTGCCACTAATGTGTTTCACAACTCCCTAGTGTAATGGCGCATTACTCCGAGACTATACCTTAAAATATACTTACTTATATAGTCTTTATTTTATTGGTTACTTAGCATAACATCATAAACCTTTAATATAGTGCAAGTAAATATTATTGTCACTTCTACTTCAATTAAATTTTAGTTATCAACCATACATGAGCATTATATGCAAGATATTAAACCAACAATAGTATCATCATATACATGGAAAAAGTATAGTAAATGGATCTCTAGAATTCTTCTTTTAAAAATGAATCACAATAAATCATTCCTTTGATACAAAAGTTCAGTCTACAGAAAGTACATAGACAAAACCCATGCAAAACTACAAGGAAAAAATGTCCACCAGAATGACCTTACTAGGATCGCCTAGCCACCTAAATTGACATATCTCTTGATTCAGTTCCTTCCTCGCTCACGTTTGCATGAACACAAACCACCAATCTACCTCATCCCCACCTTGGCGCTTCTCAGTACTTCACTGCTTATCTTGTGACTTGTCTTCATTCAGTTGTGAGTTCCATGACTTCCTAATTTGTTGGTTTCCTTACTCCACTCCTCTATGTGGCTATATATATGACACATAGTCAAATCCTCACTCATGTCCCTTTGCTTCATCGTTGTATTGACTCGTTTCATGTGTCATGAGCCTTAAGTTGGGCTGACCCCTATCATTTGACCTTCACACGAACACAACCACTCATTCCACCTGTTTGGTCATTCCACTCGCCAATTGGCCCCTCCTCATATCCATCCTACACACAATTTGACTAAATGGCCCCATATTTCCCTGAGTCGAAATAGGTTTTCAATTAAATGTGACTCGACCAACTTGTCTCAGGGGCATGTCATGCCACGCCTTAGGACTCCCATGCCATCAACTAAACAGTTCTCATCTCATATTTCACATGTCCTTTAGGTGGGTTGGGTGCTTGGTCATGCCAAATCCCTTGTGTCACCAAGCCATCCATATGTGCTCGATGTAAACCCCAAGTTTCAATTTTCTGACACATGCGTCCTCACCGAACATACATTTTTGTCGCATTTATTATGATATCTTCGTTACAAATTATGTGATGGGGATGTATCCCATGTATCTGCCTTGTTTAAAGGTGCATCTAACTCTAGGGCCTAGCATCCTCCCCAACTCAAAATCACTGTCTTCCCAAAAATAGTCCAGTTATGACCCTCTGGTCATCTCCCACTACATATTGACATATTGATGCATATCTTCTCTAGATGATGTCTTTAAATACAAATTTGGAAATCACCTCTGCATATCAAGACATATTTTATCCCCTTATGTTTCCCAACTAATCAGGTAGCTAATCCAATTATTACACCAAGCTCCATACAAAGTCATGTCTCATAGTGAAATAATGTTGACCTCAAATTATCCAAGCTCATTAATATTCCTGTGGTAGAAGAAATACCCTATGCACCCCTATGGTCACATCTTTCCATCCAAATGCAATAGTGAGCCATCTACTCATGGCTCAATGTGATGAGAAGGAGCATTGGTCATGGGTACTTCCACCTACATCTTCCATCTAATCGACTAGACGCATCCCTCCATGCTTCATTGGGTGAATCTGATCATTTCAGGTGCTCTGTTGTCCTCTTAGGTGGCTGAAGTGTTGGTATAAAATGAAGTCCCATAACTGCTAAATGCAGTTACATGCTCATGTTCTATCCTTTTTCCATTCGGTCATACTGTCTGTTAAATGTGGTTGTTGAGGAGCAACTACGACTGGTATTGGAAGGCCAGTCACCTTCGTCCTTTGGGCATATGAAACGGTCAAGGGATGTGGACTGCAAGGCGAGTGGACGATTCGGAAGGGGGGAGAAAGATTGGCTATCAGATCGGGAGAATAGACGACAGAGATGGCTTGGCGAGGGATATTGGAAGAAGCGAGAGCGGGATGAATGTGGGCCGTTGGATCTCAAGCGGACAAATCCAACGGTGATCAGGCGGCGAAGGTGCGTGGCGGTTATCAAGGGGGGTCGGAGGGTTAAATGGTAAGCGGTATCGATCGCACCGCCTTTGGACGTTAGGTGGTAAAAGGGCAAGGGTGCACGATTCCATTCAGCACGTGATGCATAGTGGCGGAGGAGAGAGAAAAACTGCTCTCCACTGCACGCTAATGTCCCATCGCTTTGCAGGCGCGAAATGTGCGAAGGCTGTTCGATCTTGGCGGAGCTGATCAGACAGTGGAGAGACGATCGGGCAAGTCGCTTTGTTGGGTGCGACGAGATTCGTTGGATCAGGAGGGGCAGAAATCTACGGTTGTGATTTAAAGAGGGGTTTATGGGCATGTGGAGCTATACGGATAAGGTTTTATGGTAATCTTTATGCCTGTACATATAGCGATATGCGATTGCGATTAGATCGCATCACAATATCACATCGGTGGAAGCCAAAGGGGCACAACCTTTACACACACATGGATGCGACTTGAGACAATGATTAAACCCGTACCTGATAAAGGAATTAATCATTTTTTAGGATTGATGAAGGGAGAATGAGTGGTGCAAAGGAAAATGAGGAAGTGACCGTTATGAGCTTCTTTTGAGCATGACCAAGGACAAAGCTCACTTCCGACCTTTAGAAAATCATCATCATATAGCAGGGCTAACAGGGTCCATGCCCATTTAGGAGTCTATATGCCCAAATTTGGTTACCACCATCTTATTAAATCCTAGATCCTTATTGATCGAGATTAGTGGAAGACTCCTCTTTGGAAGTTGGATTATCTAGCCAAATCAAGACTTGTTTACTAGTGTATAATGAGAAACAAGGTCGCGACATGGGACAACCTCCAAGAAAAATGAAAAGAGGGGCCAGGTTGGTGTGCTTTGTGTCAAAATGAAGAAGAAACAATCACCCACCTTTTTCTATCATGTACCTTTCTTACTAGCATAGTGACGATAGTCAATCAAAGTTTGGGGTGCAACCTGGTATGGTAGGCCTAGACTATTCGAGAGTCTTGGAAATCCTAGTGGGACTCAGTGTAGAATGGAAAAGTTAGTCCAATGTTCCACCTCTTCTTTGCAGGGGAGTTTGGTTAGCAAGAAATCAACTATATTTAAGTATCACATTCCATCACCTACTATCATCTTTTGTATAATTGTGGTTGTTCACTTGCTTTTCCCATTTAAGAAACTACAGGTGCTCATAGGGTGATAGTAGAGGAAGTGATCAATACTCATATTGTTTGGGCCTATTTTGATAGTGTATTGAACAAGAAAGGGGCATGCAGTGGGGATTTAATAATTCACCTAAAAGACCAGCATTTCCTTAAATCTAAAATTGGGTTGGGAATAAGAACCAACAAATATGAAGAACTTTTGTCCCTCAAACTTGTGTTATGTTGGGCTTGGGATCTCGGTTTTCGTGCCATGCAAATATTTTGTGATTCTTTCACTGTGATAAAATGGTTCAATAATGTCCATAGGTGCCACATTTTCACTTTATTACCTATATTGGAGGAGGTTCTATGGTTAAAATCCTTATTTCAATTTTTCTCTTGCAGACACATCTATAGGGAACATAATGTAGTCAGAAATTTCCTCTCTAAAGAGGGTGCTAGACAAGAACAAGGTTCTTGGTAGGTCTATGATATTATAGATAGAGATTTTTGAGATTTTCAACATCAGTCATATCTTGATCTTTAGTGCTTAAGCCACTGTTTTCACTAGCAGAATATTATAGTGATGGCTCATTTTTGGCTTCTGTTTTAGTTTTTGATAGAATTCTTCCTCTTTTGTAGCATAGGATGGTTTATATGCAACATTATGGATGGTGACTATTTTTCTTTATTGGAAAAATGTATCATAAATATTTTTGTGACTCATGGGACTTTCTTTTGAAAGTATGGGATCATCGTTTTTGATATTTTTTATAGATGGGAATGCAGAAGGCATGTACACATGTAACCTTTTATTCCTCAATAAAATTTTATGATTTTTCTGCAGAAAAAAAGAAAGAAAGATTGTACAAAGTTTAATAAAGCAAATTCTGTACTTGGTTATTAAAAAATCTCTAATTTCCAATCATATATTACTTCCAATCTCTCTTCAAAATTAATTATAATCCTCAATATTCACTACATCTACATAAAAAAGATTATACTAAAGGTAAACATATATATATAGATATACATATACATGTACATATACATATATATATATATATACATATGTATGTATGTATGTATATGTATGTATGTATGTATGTATGTATGTATGTATGTATATATATATATATATATATATATATATATATATATATATATATATATACATACATACATACATACATACATACATACATATATAGATATATATATATACATATATATATCTGTGTGTGTGTCATGTTAATCATGTAATATATTAGCATTGTCACATAAATTAAATGGTTAATAAATGTTGATAGACATCAATTCACTTCATGATACATTAAACATTACTAAGGTTTAAAAAAATCTTAAAAATTAACTAAATTATAACTTTATTTTAAATTATTATTATTATTATTATTAAAAATATTTAAACCCATATGGGGTGTTTTTAGGGCAAAGGGAGGGGGGACGAGCTACAACCATCCTTCCTGGCCAAGCGACTATGGGATTTGGTAGCACACCCCCTCAAGGAAATTAATGTTTTCTTGGGTATTAAAACCTCACCTGCATTGAGTAGTACGACCAACATTCAATCCCAAGATCATGCATCTCAAATGGCTTATGAAGCAGTTTCTTTGTCGAGACAGTTATGTCCCCATGTGGGAAATGAACTCCATTTGGATACCTATAAACTTGACTCCCATTTTGGTGCGAGTCTATCTACTCTCCACTACTTTCTACCTCACCTTGCAGATTGTATCTTTGTCCTATATTTTGAACTCCTTGCATGGAAGGCTTTGGATATCTCACCTTAGTGAAGCTTGGTTAGGCTGTATCATAATTAATTTCTCAGTCCCTGAAAGATGGAAGTTATGTTGCAATATTTGATGGTTTTGGTGCTGTTTGGATACTTTCCATATGGCCTTCTTATAGGAAAGCTCGAGTCTGCTATTTATATTTCTAAATTCATTGACTCAAAATGAAAACTAGAATGCTAGATTAGCATTAGGAGGCAGAAGTAAGGTCATATTCACCTCCCATAGAAATCAATTACTGGTAGCTCTCCCTAGTTAGACATTCTCAGGTTTGAACAAATTTTATCTTTCAATATATATGCCTATTCTCAGTTTTGTTATCCATGTCTTGCTCCTTGGGATTTCTTCTCCCCTGAATTTCTATGCTCCTTTTCACCTTATCTAGCATTTTTCTTTTGTTCTCGGTCCCTTATCTTGTAGTGTCTTGGCCCTTGATTCCACCCTCCCTGGCAACTAGCCATCTTCTCTCATCCTTCTTTGCACCCTCTTTTCTCCCACATGGTTTGCTGGCATCTTTTCCCCTCCCCCTCAACTAATTTTCTCTAGATTCCGGGTTACATGTCCACCGCATTTCTTCTGCGACTCCCTTTCTTGAAGTCAATACCCGCCTGTTGCATTATCCTTTGTTCATATTAGTATAAGTACTTGGTTTAGAGTCATGCCTCGTAAATTCATGTGTATCAACCCATGGGTCGCCTACTCTTAGGAACGTGCATCTGGGACATATACAATGTAACAACCTTGGTCAAAAATATGTGTAATAAAGTTAATAAAGGAAAAATAATAACCATGGTTTGAGTTACTAGTCCTAGAAGCCTTGATTGGAAAAACACTCTAGAAGCCCTTGGTGGGTTGAGTTACTAGTCCAGGAAACCCTGGTTTGAAAAATGCTTTAGAAGCTCGATAATAATTATGGGTTGAGTTACTAGTCCTGGAACCCTTGGTTGGAACAGATGCTTTTGAGCCCTAGACAGCTTAGGTAGAGACCAATTTGGTGATGATTAGTGATGTCTGACCATGAGGCGGAATCAATGGTTGAGGGTTGAGGTGGTTTGGCCTCTAAAATCCTTGGTTTGGTTTTTCTTGAGTTGTTTTATGAGATCCCACATTCATGCTTGGAATATGGTGTGAGGGTGTAAGCCAATCTATGGTCAAATGGTACATGGAAGTCCCAGACCTGGTTGCATTTTGCATATGTTATTGAGAGCTTATTCCCTCTTGTATTTGATGGGTAAATATACTTGTTCATATGTGGTTTTTATGACAGACTTGAAGTATGAATTCCATCATGTTTTGATTTGTAAATGAATGAAAAATGAATATATGACCTAATAGATGATAATGCAGCTAATGTGATAAGGCATCAATGCTTCTTAGCAATTCTAATATAATTATGATGCACCTATGCTTAGATATGTTGATATGACATGTAGATTGCATATTTGTGACATGTTTGACGAAATCCCTGTCATGGATAGTACGGGTTAGATCAAGTATTTGTATTAGTATCATTGTTTCAATGTTATTTTTCGTTTATGGAAGTTTCATGAAGTTTTGGAAAGTGGGCTGAGACCTATCCCTGAAAAAGTGGCACAAAATCTAGGGTCGTAGGCTCAGAACTAGCTGAAAAAGTCCTTAGCCGCTGGCATGCCCTTGTTGTGCGAGCAACTAGAGGGTCCCAATCACATGCATGCCAATGTCATGGGAGCAAGTGAGGCTTTAGGTTAGTAAAATGTCAAGTTACCTTAGGGGTTGGTCACTTGGAAGGGTTGGTTGGCTCTTGAAGGTTCTGTAACATATGTAGAAGGTTAGATTGGTTGTGTTTTGTCGGTTCCACTTCCTTAACTATACATGGGGAGTTTAATCACATCATATAAGCCTCTCATCACATGTTTACCCCAACGGAATGGTTAACTCGAGTAAATGTGGGAGGAGGGTGTTACATACACGTGTAGATCAAAGGCTTCAATTGAGCAGTTTCATGGCCTCACCCTAGAACCAATCTAAGAGGACCTTGCCCACTTGGAAAGGGAGTGTACCTACCATCGATAACAACTTTCAAACACTGAAGGTTTTGTTGGGACGTATAATTGAAATATTTTTTCACCTATTTTCCCTACCTTTTCTTACTATTTTGACTCAAATCCATGCCTTGTCACTCTGAAAGTCATCATTGACTAAAGTATGTTTCATTTTTGTATGTCATCCTTAATATCTAGTTTTGCATGTAATTTGACATAAAATCTAACTGCTTTAGCCTATTTTATTTATGAATTGACGAAAGGTTGTTTCAGGTTGTGTGGCTCGTTGAGATGCTATTACAGGACAACATTTTCCACAATTTTTCCTCATTAAGGATGGAGTAAAGAATCTCCTCAGATTGTTGATACACACTCAACTTATTTTGGATACTCTGTTCTCCTATGCTTAGTAATGAAGATTTATTTTGGACAAACAATTGGTCAGAGCCAACTCGACTGTTGAAATGAGGCATCCATGGAAAACATAACTATCCCAATTAAAACAATTAGGATACCCAATTGGTAAACCATTGTAATTTAGAAAAGTTGTTGCAACTATGTTTCAACTAGGGTAAATAGTTATAAGACAATATTGTATATTATTGATTTATATCACACAAGAATTGAGGGATTCTCTTAATGATCTTGCTTTTCCAAAATAGGCATGTACTCTGAATTTATAAAATAATGTACTCCCTATCTGTGAGGCACACATAGATAGGATTAAAAATGGAGTACCAACATTGCAATCCTATATTGTAACTTTTCATTAATGCAAGTCTCTACCATTTGTGGCTCCATATATTTATCTTAATTAGCTTGTGTGTTATGTAAATCACTAGTCCCTGCTAAAAAGGGGGCCCTATATAGTAGGGATAATTGGTTAGAAGAGGTATTGTAGTTGTGTATTTATTTTCTCTCAGCTATGATTCATGTGTGATTTTGTTGTTACTATTATAGATCTTATTCATACATTGATTAGTTGTAGAATTATAACCTCTATCATTGTGTAACAACATAGTCCTTGGATCTGTCCCTTTATTAGTGTGATAGTTATTTGATTATTATTACAACTCTTTGGTTTATTTATCTCATTGAATTGTTTGAGTGTTGAATGGTTTCTAGGAGTTCTGTTTCTTTTGAATAAGAGTGATCATGTGACAGGGTATGATTTGTCCTACAGTTGTGTATTTTCCTTCTACAAGTATGAGAAAGGTTGGGGTGTGACAACAAGTGCACTTTGAGTGCTGAGAGTGACATTACAATGATTGGTTTTGGAATTTCATTAGTGTTAGTTTCCATATGTTCCTACATATAATTTGTGTGACAGCCTTGAAACCAAAGGCTTACCTAGATTGACAATTTATGTGTGAGTTGGATTGGTTGTTCTGAATAAAAAGGACAATTGATCTGCCCAATTGTTTTAATGGACCTAGATAATTGGGTACTTGATGTTTGGCACTCGTGTGGTATGTTTAAGCAATATATGAAAACCATTGACTTGTACTAGCATCTAAAGTTCCTCCTAAGTACAATATTGTTGGACCCCACTAAGCACAAGGCTAACATCCTACACTCCTTGAAGCATTTCCACAAGAATCTAAGGGACATTGGTCAGTGTATTGGTCACATTAAGTGCATATGGGCATTCCTCCACTAGCTGGAAACACCCTCAGCAACATGGAAGAACCAATATAGGTAGCTGCTACGGATTTCGACTCTGAGAATTGTTTTTTGTATTCATGGACATTTTGTTTTTGAATCAAGTAATTCTACTTCCAGGCCAATCCGACTAGCTTTTTTGTATACACTCTCTACTCATATTGTAAAACATGATCTCAATTGCCTCTCACCAAAGATCGCACCTTTGACTATGGTCTAACCTCCTTGATGAAAGAATGACCTGACATCACTGACTTATCCATGTGAATCTTAGTTTGGAAGGTAATAAAATATTTACACCACAAAAAGGAAAAATATTATAAAAGAAATTAATATATGAGTTAAACATATATACATTTTGAAAAACATATAACAATATTTTTAACCACAAAGATTAGGCACAACTTTACTATAGAGGATTTTAAATTATTCATAGCCTATCAATACATATACCCAAAAAGCAATATTTCACACTTAAAATATTTTTAATATACTTTATTCTAATTTAACTTAAATTGAAAAACAAAAAATGCCTAATTATCTTTAAAATAAATTTCAAGATATTTAAATAAACAAATTTGAAAATAATTATAAAAAAATAATTTTCATTTTACAAAGAAAAAAACCACATAAAACAATTGAAAATTTAATTAAATTTTAATTATAAAATAAATTTAATTATATATAAACATACTCATAAATTTGTATTTACATAATTTGATTGCTATCTATATATATATATATATATGATTTTTACGTTTAAAAAAAATACAAAATGACTTTTTGTTTTATGCATAAATTATTTTATAAAATAATTAATTTAACTTTAAATTAATTATTTTATTTATTTTTTTAGGTTAAAATTAAAATCATTGTAATAAGAAGACTCAGAACTATTAAAAAATATTAATTTCTAAATATTTAATTAATCATAATAGTATTTTTTAGATAATAGAAGATCATATGTTTAATTAGAAAATTAATTTCTTTATTTTATTTATTTGTATTTTGAAACTTTTGTAATATTCCGAAAATAAAGTTGTATAATTTTTCTAGATATCAACAATTGAGATTCAGATGGGAGAGTCCATATTTAAGCTCAAATACAAAAGAAACTATACATAGTTGTGCACCTAGGTTGACAACCAAATCATTATCCCACAACCGGTTATATTGTCAACAAATAAAATGATCAAAAAATACCCATATAATTGCCATAGCAAGCACCTTTCTAATACAAACATAGAGCGACCAAGCCAACAACATAAGCATTAATCCACCATACATTACTGTTAAACACACACATGGCAGCAAATGAATATGAAAGATAAAACATAAGAGTGTATTTCTATTAACAAATGATTTACATTTATAGTACATGTTGTGACCGTTGGGTTTCACATCCCAAGGTCTCTTGGACTCCTTTTGTCCATTCGGCTTCCACACTAACCCATTGAAGATTAGGTGTCCAACATTCCCCCCCCCCCTTAATCCGAAGAGTTATGTATGAGTCCAAGAAGAGAGTTGTAATACAAAATGTGCAAAAATGCATGGCAGCACTAGGCTGAATGTGCTCTATGAAATGTTGGTATAAAGGGCGGTGGTTTAAGGATGACCACCAACACTGGAACGCTTAGTGCAGTTCCCAGAACTCTTCCAAAACTGGCAAGAAGCTGAAGTCTTCTGCTAGAGGAAGTGCTCCTATTGTTTTGAAGAGAGAAACCTTCAACCATGAAAGTGAGGTCTCACCTCGCATAAAAGGGAGAACTTCAACCTGAAAAGGGAAGTCTCAACCTGTGATGGTTTAAGGATGACCAACAACTATGGAATGCTTAATGCAATTCCTGGAACTCTTCCAAAATTGGCAAGAAGCTGGAGTCTTCTGCTAGAGGAAGTGTCCCCAATTCTATTCCTAGAATTCTTTCGAAACTGGCAAGAAGTTGAAATCTTTTGCTAGAGGAAGTGTCCTAGATTACCAATAGAAGGCATGCTCAGGGCATCTTTGTCTCTGGATACAACTCTGAATTTGGTGTGGCAGGTTGTGGCTCAAGCTCGCTTGATGTGACTTTGAAGCTTGTAGATGACCATCATTTGCCCCCCTGTCAGATACAAGGTGAGATGATGGAGAAAACTAAACTACAAGATTGTTCAATACTTCGGAACAAGTTCTCACATGTGATTGGGATATCTTATTGGTTGTTGATGCCCATTTCCAAGAAGCGATCCATTCAAGATGAATCTTTGTTCTTGTAGAACGTTTGTTTCTGAAGCATCTATATGAAGAATGGGTGGTTTTATGAAAGTGCTTACATGGATGAAGATCAAACAATGATCTTTCAAATGGCCAACTCGGTCACAGTGTTGGCATTTTACAATCTGTTGTTGTTGTTGTTGTTGTGGAAGAGGGGCAGAATCTGGAATAGCTGGATGTGAATTGTCATGAATGAATCCAGCACTCTGAAACTAAATGGGCTTTGAGTAGTCTAGAATATGAAAGGACAAGTCCTTGTCATATCTAAGACCAGTTCTGTGCTTGTTGTGGACAAGCTGTTCCCAAGGTCTGATGATGGGCTTGGGAAGTGCAGACTGAGTTTCTTCATATGCATGTACAATTGCTGCTTTATTGGGCACTGGATCTGAATGAACTTCAACAATATTGACTTGCTGTTTATGGGAGTCTGTTTCATTATTCTGAACAGAAACAAGTTCAGAATGATGATTCCTCTATTTTAATTCTTCTTGCTGTAGCTGAGATTCGAGCTGAAAAAAAATCAATTTTATCTTGTGCATTTTGGAGACAGATTTGAATGTCTATGAGAGAAATTTTGCTGACTTTTAATGTATCATGATTAGTAGACAATAATAGAGTTTTAGGGAACTCTAATATTTCACTGATTCTGGCCATTTTTTTCTTCAATGTCTAATTTACACCTTAAAAATTGATAAATATGCAGCAAATCATTAGTGTGCAACCATGTACAGTTTTCAAAATTACAATGTATAGCTATTGCAGAAGGACCATTTAACGTTGTATTCACACCATTCACCGCAGTCACAAACAGTGGTAATGAACTAGTCATTCAACGCACTGAGCTATTAACACCAACACATGAATCAATACACAATACAAAGGGTCTGACTACTTTGACTCAACGCACAATATATAGTTTAAGAGAATGCCCAACTCAGGCAACAGACACACAAAGAATGAGATAATGAAACATATGCTCAGTCAAGTATTCAAATCGAATACACTAGCCCAACAGAAAGTGCAGTTTGTAATTTGGCATCAATTGCTCTGCCATGATTTGCAAGAGAAAAGGATATTCCTATTGGGTCTCATCCTTCAAAGCTCTGATACCACGTTTTGAATGACAAACAAGACAAATATTAAAAATGGTATAAAAAACACAGTTATATGTATTAACCAATGCGGGTATCATATTGACAGAATTGGTAAATGACGATGAAGCCCATTTAAGAGACAACATACTGTGGAGAGGCACAACACATACAACATTACTACTGGTTTAATATGGACACAACATAGGTTAACACAAAGCATTTTCCACAGTTTATAAAAATGCCATGACACTTATAAACGTATACCATTCCGCACCATTTCGTTGTGCCTATGGTATGGATGTCTATTAGATGGCACTGCTCGTGGTTCAGATTGAACCAAGATTATTCCATGCTCGGCAACATTACGCGCTGCACTGAATTCACGCATCACTTCCAGGCAAAAAAATCATTAAATGCATATAAAATAATTCCACACCAAAAGTATCCAAAGATGCAACTTTCAGTTATAAAACACCATCTTTTCAGTTATAAAACACCATCTTCAAAACATTTAACGAATAGGTAACATGACCATGTCCTCAGAGCAATGGAGCATCCTCCTCATACCACTTTTCTCTATGCTGTTCAATCGGTGCTATCAATTCTTACCCGATGGAGTGTTGTATGGACAGATAATATATTATGCAGGCGAATAATAGACAGAGAATAGCGTTTTCTATGCAGAGAGCAGCGTTTTGTATGTAGGTGAATAATAGTGAACAACAGGTGAATAATGCATTCGCGTTAGAGCTGTCAGGCTTCTTTTCTTCTAGGTTTTACCATTGCCTGAACGTTCTTCTCGCTTCCACCCAAGATTGATACGCCATTTGGCACCCATGGCAGTAGATTATACGATGTCAGGGCAGTGCATCAGAGTGGCGCAATCTAGACAAAAGGCACAGTCTT
The DNA here is from genome assembly GCA_031772625.1 of Pinus tabuliformis. Taxonomy (NCBI): domain Eukaryota; kingdom Viridiplantae; phylum Streptophyta; class Pinopsida; order Pinales; family Pinaceae; genus Pinus; species Pinus tabuliformis. Next base: position 779,433,747 of record CM062811.1, read on the forward strand.
GACAGAAAAACGCATATATGACACTGCCACAGAAGGTGCAAACTTGACAGAGAAATGGTCAAAGGTAGGTAGAGCAGATGTGCATGAATTTCGATTAGGCGCAATAGAGAGATAATCCAAGGAATCAACAGAGTAAAAGCATCAAATTTCTCACTGTCATTGAATTAATGTAGTGTTATGGATAGTGAACAAAAATGTCATAACTATATGCACATAGAGGCCACAAAACAAATGGCTCAAATTTGAGCAGGGCAGGAGATCGCCTGCTGTGATACCATGTTAAACACACACATGGCAGCAAATGAATATGAAAGATAAAACATGAGAGTGCATTTTTATTAACAAATGATTTACATTTATAGTACATGTTGTGACCGTTGGGTTTCACATCCCAAGGTCTCTTGGAATCCTTTTGTCCATTCGGCTTCCACACTAACCCATTGAGGATTAGGTGTCCAACAATTACTTTTCCACCAAAACATAATTATCAAAACACACCCAAGAAAAGCCATAGTTACCACCATAGTAATCGAGACAAAGAAACATATGCCAAGATGAGTCAAAAAGAAAATAATAGTTAAAACCTTCAAAATAAACATGCACCTAGTTTCTTGGGCCAAATGTTGAAGCATAATTCACCAAACTACTAATTCATCCCGCTTGGTCAGTGATCATTGTCCGAAGATGAGGTTGTTGCAATGACCATCACCTAGAGCCCAGAGGGTCCATCAAATCACCACTATCTAATTCACAAGCGATATGGCCTTCCACATGTGCACAAGAGTTGATCTTATCTAGGCATAAAATATCATATCCATAACTGAAAACATAAACCTTAAAGTTGACATAGACTCCGTTGAAAGAGACAAAATTCTCACTAGCCTCTATTAGGAATCAAATCATGACACCATTAAACACAAAATGAGACACAAATGGAGCCAATAGCCCAATCACCAATTCTATGAACACAACCCCTAGACACCACCCACTAGGGCCATTCCAAACCCTAATGTAATCCTAGACAGGACACTGCAAATAAACAAAATAACCAAAATAACTAGGCAACAAAAGGAAACTAATTGAGACTTTGCAAAAGAAGGGGCAATTAAAATCAATGATAACCCACTATATTTCAAAGTTGCCATCAACAATAAATAGAACAAAACTCTCATAAATCTTTTTCGTTTCTTCCACCACCTTCGTAGGCCAGTACCTTCGCCTCTCTCCACCACAATTTCCAACTTGAGACTCAACGAAAGCTCTTCCATTGCACAGTCATAAAAGAATAGATGCAACACGAGGTCGAGGACCAACCCTCGCCTCTAGACGAACCCCAAACAACAAATCCTAAGCCCTCCATATGATCTCAATTAATTACACATGCCAACTGGAACATGCATGTCGTCACCATGAACTATCTCAAAGCTAAAATTAATCCTTAAATTGTATGAATGAACTATCTCGATATTTTTGAAGATATTATTATACCATTAAAAAATTATCCGTCGACCTCATGAGTGAATGTAGCCATACCCACATAGAGAATCCTCTCTACTTTTTTCGATTCCCTTCGGTGCTTCTGCTCCATCCTTTCAGCTCCTGCAAAAGCTTTGATTCATCGTGATTACACAATTCACATAGTTTGTCCAACTCATCAATGCGGGCAATGAAACCGTGATGATACGTTCTCAGATCTTTGAAATACTGCGACTGAGTAATCTTCACTTCAGACTCTCTTTTCAGTAGAGCTTCAGGTTGTTGCTGCCCCTTGCATACATCTGTTCCCCACTTTATCACTGGATTCCCAAATTGAAAATTCTCTCCATTGAGCAGAGATTCCACCACATTCTTCGGCACTTTTGGAAGCAATGCACGCAGTTTGCATCTCTCTGCTGCAGTGAGATTTTCTTGCCACGTCTTCACTGTTAAAACATTTCTCAGGTCATCCAAAAGAAGTATATTCAGGGGCAAAACTGTGGTTTCAGCTATGCCAGCATCCCTTATCTTGTATTCATCGCTTATACATTGTTTAGTTATGCCGATCATTAATCCCTCGGAACTGCAAAACAATTATTGATACAGTTAATACACAAACTGTAAATTGAGCAAAATTCGAAAATTATGATTTTAAAAAACATTACCCACCTGTTTGTTATGATCTTGCTTCTCTTCAAATTTGTTGGTAATCCAATTTCGCTCAAGTTGTCCAAACCTAATCTATCGTGGGAGGAGATAGTGGTCTCAGTTATTTCAGGTTCCTTTATCTTCCGCTTATTATTGTTGGGTGACACAGTGGTTTCAGTTTCAGTTAATTCATGTTCCTTTATCTTGGGTTTATTATTGCTGGGCGACACACTGGTCTCAGTTATTTCAGATTCCTTTATCTTGAGCTTACTGGTAGGACATTGTCTTGCCAGTCCGATCTTCGATTCCTGAGACCTGCAAAACAATTCATGGGAGTTTTAATATAAAAACTGAAATTTGCGAAAAACATGGAAAGCGGGTAGCAGTATTGTAGTAACAGACCTGTCCTTCCTAATTTGTGTTCTCTTGGAAGAATATGATCTTAAAATGTCACGATGATGTTCGCAGTAACTGCTACCCTCCACCCGGGGATTACAACACCGCCAAATTGGCATCGCAATTTTCTGCCAAATTGCATTCGACTTGCTTTCTCATGATGATGTTTATTATTTAGGTGAAGCCTGACACGCAACAAAATTTTGAGAGTTGGTCTTTCTTTCCGAAAATCAGATTTGGATCTCTCAGATTTCACTATTCCAAATATAATTTTGTATTATTAATATAAGCGTCTGAAAATTGTTAACATGCACCAATGCTGCAAACAAATGCTAATATGCACCAATGCTGCAAACAAATTATAAAATACTTCGGACGGTGTTTGCGTAGGAGAATGAGGGTATCTTCACAGAATAGGTCGGCCTTTTATATGTTAATTTTTTGGGAGTCCGGTGTGGGGTGCGACAGACGACCGTTTTGTTTTTAAATTACAATACAGTTTAAAATTAACCCCCACATTCAACGGCACATAAGTATATATGTGAAACAACAGATTATCCCTGTCCCGACCTTTGGGGAGATTTATGGGTTTGTCATTTATTAAAATGTATGTTAATTAATTAATTAAATAATTTATTTATATTGTAAATTTTTTTGGATGGTTAATATTTTGATAGTTATTTTTATAATGAGGATGATTAATGTTGTCTATCCAATTTAAAGACAGTAAAAGATCAATGGCTATTTTTTAATATTTTATTTTTATGATAAAAAAAGAAAGAAAAAAGTGCTTCAAGATCACCACAATTTTCTTGATTTAACAAGTCAAGAAGGTTGATAGTGTGAAAAATGTTTTGGAAATGAGAATAGATATGTTTAGTAAGACCAACGTTTATCCAACCTTAAGAAAGTAAGAGATTAATTGCTACTCTTTAATATTTTATTTCTATGATAAAAAAGAAGGGAAAAAAGTACTCCAAGGTCACTACGGTTTTGTTGACTTAACAAGTCAATAAAGTTCACACTATGGCAAATGTTTTGGAAATGAGAACGAATGTGAGTAAGAGTTGGACAATCTAAGAGAGTCTTTTTAATTTTCAACCCTCTTATTATTGTTTTGGGAATATATCAATGTCTCGTTTCACTTTGAAGTTCATGAGAATTATTTCTTATCTTTGCAATGTTCATTTTTTTCTTAGTATTGGTCCAGACAAAAAGATAATATTGGTTGGCAATGGTCGGGTTGATCACCTCCTTATAATACCTTAGCTTCCTTTTTCCCTCTAGCTCCTTATCATGCCACAATTTATCCTTAAATTTGGAGGTAATTGTATTTTTAATACTATCCTTATTCCCCAAGATGACCTCCTCCATTATCCCCCAATGGTGGTCGAGCCAAGATTGGGTATCCTTATGACATCCATGTTTGAGATGGAGGTGGGGATCTTAGCTAGAGTTAGAAGTGATTTCGGGAAACCTCTTGGCTTCCATGTTGTAAAGCTTATTCTTATACATAAAATACCTAAACATAGCCATATTTTTAATGGGGGAAAGACTATTTTTGATCAAGAGGATATGATAGAGAATATTTCCTTTAATCTTGAGGTTGTGGGTTATAAATTGCTTTTCAATCATCTGGATCTTCCTCCATGACTCTCTAGATTTACTACAACCCCAAACTTCACATCCATATAAAATAACAAGGGTGGTCAGAGTCTCAAAGATGAACCTTTTTTACACCAAATCCAAAGATCAATTCACTTACAATTGTTTTTAAGCTCATAATAAGCTTTCCAACCTCAAATGAATGTCAATACCTAAATATTTGTATGAAGAAACCTACTCCAAGTAATTGTTATCATAGATGAAATTATCATGATTGATCTTTATAGATTTAATTATCATGGTTTTTGTCTTGTCAGTATTAACTATCAAACCCATCTTCAAGTAGTAATCATGGAGGATCTTAAGCTACTTGTTGAGACCATCATGGCTTCTAGCTAGAAGAACGATATTGTCAACATAAAGGAGAAGAGTAATGATCATACTAGTAAGCTCGAGGCCATTGCATCTTGTAATTTCCAAACACTCTTCTAGCTTATAAATGTAAATGCCAAAAATACTAGGGACTAGGGGACACATTTTCTTAACTCTAATATGACATTTAATTTCTTTAGACCACCCTTTTGTAATCTAAAACTCATAATCCAACACATATAAATTTATATTGACTTTATTATAAATTAAAATCAATATTAAAATTTAAAGCATATTATAACTTTATATAAATACAATGTATTTATATTATATATGTTTATATTGATCTTTTTATTCGAAATATTTTTATATAAATGTAAATTAAAATTAAATATATTTTAATATTTAAAATATTTTATTCAAATTTATATATTTTATTGGAACTTTTAATAAATAAAAAATACTTAATCAAAATAAAATAAAAAATATCTACAATAAAATAATAAAATAAACTAATTAAAAATTTTATTTAAATAATATTATATATATATATATATATATATATATATATATATATATATATATATATATATAGTTTACTAAATAAATTTAAATTATAAATTAATTAAATTTTTTATTTAAATTTTTTTTTTTATTATTATTATTATTATTATTATTATTATTATATATATATATATCTATATATATATATATAATTTAATATTATATAAATTTACTAAAGAAATTTAAATTATAGTGTATAGGAATGTATATTATACAAAATTGTCATATGTATATTTTAATTTTAATTTAGATATTTTTAAGATAGTTTATAATATGTACGGTATTTGTCATAGTTTTAAAACCAAATTATTTATTATGATAATGTCATAATTTTAAAATCAAATTATTTATGATAATGAATAAAATTGATAAAGTTGTTTATATTACTTTTATGTATTAGAGACAGTTTTATTTTATATATGTAATTAGTTAATATAATTTAGATGATGTATTTGTATTAAAATAGGATTTTCAAAATTTTAATTGAATTATCAATAATTATTAGGTGATGGTAGAGATTTAACCTCTACGTAATGTTTTAAAATATTTTTAGTAATAGTCACAAATCAAAGCCTAAGATTTATCTTAAGAGTAATAATTCCCAACCCTTTTAATTAAATTGATTAATTAAAAAAAATGTTAAATGAAAATGAGTTATGGTTTTCCAAGCATGTGGTATTAGTAAGCCACAATATTGTAACAAATACTAATTACAAATTAAGAATAAAGTGAAAGTGAATCTCCATAGTTAGAAACTTGTTGCATATCTCACATATTAATTTTTTTTATAATTATTATTAAGAATAACTTAAATTAAAGTTATAATTTATTTTTTTCCCCATGGAAAAAATAACATATTTGTTATTTCATTGAAATCAAAGTATACAAATTATTGTTCAATTACAACTTGGACAAATCTATTAAGAGCCATTACATTCTACCAAACCAGAACATAAACCAATGAAACATAAAAGAACATGCAAGTTCTCAATGATTACAAACACCTTCAATTTCGTAAAATGTTGTTGGTATTCACCCTAAGGACATCAACATTTTTTTTTGTAATCTCTAAATGTCCTATAGGCTAGAGTAATGTTTCCTTTTATTTCTATCCACATTAACATTATGTCCCCTGTGGATATGCGATACCTCCAACTCCTCAAAAACTTAATGTAATTGGCAAATTCTTTGTTGCTAAGGATTTAAGGCCAAGTGTGTAATGTAGTGATCCCAAAGAACCAATCAATAACCATTTGATAATCATCAAATATTTGCAAGCACTTCAAATTCCCCATGAGTTTGTTTGAGTCTACTTTCCACATGAGTTTGTTTGAGTCTCTTCACACTTTGATGCCATTCCATGCAAGTCACAAGACAAATTAGGTCCATCCCCATACTAGATTTGTTGAGAGACCTAGAGTATTAAAGCTATTTTTCAATACCTCAGGAGCATCTCAATGGCTAACTTAAAGTATTAAAGCTATTTTTAATACCTCAGGAGCATCTCAATGGCTAATTTTTATAGTTTTTTAAAGTTTAATTTACTTAACTTTTATGATTATTTTAATGTGGGAAATATTAGATGTATCATAAAATAAATGCTTTGAGTCTATGGGCGTTTACTAGCCATTTGGTTTATATAGCTACACTAGGTAATTATAAAATTTTGTTGATTTATTTTTTATTCATTTAAAAGAATCTATTTCTCACTCATTTAAAATATCTCTATCCCTATTTAAATTGTTATACAATTAATTATCTTTATAACCTCTAAAATATTATTTAAAATAAATATTTTGTATTCCAAAAAATTTAGAATTTTACAAACACATGGTCATAGACGATTTTAGGGGCGAATCTTAGCCCATGGGAAAAATTTAAGGGGTTTTAAATATTTTGGAGAGGCAATTTTTTTATATTACACCGCTTTTGTGATGATGATGATAGTTAATGTCTGCTGAGACCAAACATTGGTCTGTCAGACCTAAAGAAACAAATTATTTATTTTGATTTAAGATTTTATTCCTATGCTCAAAAAGCTTAGAGAGAAGTCTCCTGAGCTCACTATAATTTTGACAGTGTAAAAGGCTAGGAAGGTCAGTATTGTAACAAAGATTGTGAAACTGAGTAGTTAGTCCAAGAAATATTTAAAAAATAAATAATTATTATATTTTAGCCAATGAAAAATAAGCGCAAATAAAAATTCAAGCCCCAATTCGCCTAGTTTGGAGGTCGGATTTACTTCAATCGCCTTGATTTCCAAGAATGGCACTGGTTAGGGGATATTTTTCCCTCTACCATTCTTGGAAATTGAGGGTAGGGTTGAATGTTCCCTGGATTTTAGGGGTTTTCTATTTGATTTTCTCATATAAACTTGTGTCTACACACTGCAATCCTCCTCATTGTTGAGCATATCATCCGGTGGGTGGATATCAAGGCATGCACGTCTCTGATTGAGCAACCACTTCACTCTGGGTCTCTTCTAACTAGTAACAATATGTATTGCAAATTGTTTGCTTTGACTTATATGGGTTTGTATGATTGGGACTCTGCCTTTGCTTCCAAGACAATTTGTTAATACAAACGCGATAGAGGATCAACATATTTGTATGCAAAAAAGGTCAAGGGGTGAGAAGTTAGGGTTCCATAGTATCAATCCGTATGTAGCCTGTCCACCATAGATCACAAACCCTCTAGTGCATAATGGAAAAGATATGACCTTTGATCTGAGTAACACGTCCATTCCACCTCAGTACATTTCCGATTGGATGTACCACAAAGTTGAAGCAAATCCAAACTCAAAGTAGGGAAATTTCAACATAAAGTGATATCCCCACCAGAGTATCGATGCACTTGCATATACTTGGAACAACATGATTTCTTGGCTTTAAATTTTACAACAACATCTCTTTACATCTTTGTTGATTTGATGACCTTGGATGATGATTCCTTTTGAGAAAAATTGGAATCCGAATTTCTCATAAACAACTCAGTCAATGGAAAAATATATGATCCTGAATTCAATTCAAGTGAGTAGAAATTCAATTGGTTGTGTATTTATGATTGTAATGAAGGCCCCAAAACTCATTTCTAGCACAATAGCTACGTCAAACTTGTTTCATTTATGTTTTGACACTCACAATTATGAGTTGTTTTTATTAAATGGGCTCAAATATTTATTCAAAACATGGTATGAATGACCAAAGATATAGATATAATTTAATATTATATAAGTTTGTTTGAATAAATAAATTTAAATTATATTTATAAGAATGCATTTTATACAAAATTGTCATATGTATAATTTAATCTTAATTTAGATATTTTTAAGATAGTTTATAACATGTATGATATTTGTCATAGTTTTAAAATCAAATTATTTATTATGATAATGTCATATTTTTGAAATCAATTTAATATGATAATGAATGAAATTGATACAAATTGCACTAGCTTTCCGGGGTGGCAGGGGTGACTCTAAGCCATCAAACACAAGGTCTTGAGGTTGCTGATCCATGTCACTATTTGCATTATTCCTCTTGCAAGTTTTAATGACAGACTTCAATACACCCAATGAAACATTGAGGATGATGTGATAAGCCTCAAAATTAACATGAGGGCCCTTCAAAAACACATAGCTCCCACTTCCCTCCACCTCACTTCTCCAGTCTATACTCTCAATCTTAGCATTGTACACTATACTCCCCTCAGGTAGTCTATTCACAAGCTCCTGCACAACACTAGAATATCCCCTAGGGATGGGTAAATGCATGCCAGGGAACTCCCAATACTCACCATAAGAATCCAATTTCACATTATCCAAATTGTTTGAAACAGTGGCGGTCCTGTCCATGTGACTCCGACTATGAAACACAACCTCCTGTAATGGCCTCAGATCCCAATTGTGTATTAAATCCTATCCTGATTTAGCCAAAATAACCTTTTGGGGATGCAGACATGGCTTTTCTATTATGAGGATTCTTTGCTAAATATTCCTCTAACCTTGCTCTCAGATAAGTCCCTAAGCCTCTAGTTAAGGCGTCGTGCTTGGGCTCCTCCCCAACATGGCCATCTGGTAAAATAATATTGTTGTTCTTGATCCAGGTGGATATTGGGGGCCACCCACCTATTCCACTTGGACCCCCACCATTTTTTCTTTCAAATTTTCAGTTTCCTTAATTGTAGAACAATTGACTATTTTGGCAGTTTTTCAGGTCCTGAACTTCCGGAGCTGTTATTCACAATAAGTAGTTGTAGTCCTTGGATATATATTTCTAACAAGGTATCATGTGCATCAAAGAGAGATCATATGCGAAATTTACGTCCCCGAGAAGTTAATGTACCAACTTACCCCAACGAGGCCCATAGTTTGGTGTTTCATCTCCTAGGGTTAGGTTTTTAGATGTTTAGGATTTTCCATTATTTCTCAATAATAAATAGGCCTTCAAGCCTCATTGTAACATAGTTCAGAGCCATGTAGCCGCCACATTTGGTCCCAGAGATAAGCTACCATCGCCTGAGCTATTTTATTTCCATTTTTTATGTAAGCATATTTTAGTTCTTTGATGTTAAGGAAACAAAATTTTATTTCTACTACATTTCTATGTTTATGGTTATATCTGTAATTTGTTACATTCTTGTTAAAATTCAGATCAATTCTTCCTCTCATTTTGTGCCTTAGCTAATAAATCTTTGTACAGTCTCAACATTGGATCTACCAAAGATGGAGGCACCATTGTTCCTCCTTCTGCCAAAATAGGTGGATTGTGCATGAAATCATCCATGAATTCCCATGGCTTCTCCCTATCCTCCATGGCGCCAATATGCTTGGTGATGGAATATACAGGGCTCCCTTCAATCCCATGAATCTATGTTCCTCGTTTTCTACTCTTTTGCCATGAAATTCAGTGATGTAGATCCTTCCTCTGGCTTGATCATTGGCCTCCAAGACCACAACATCCAACAAGTTTGATGCATGAGCCTCCATGAAAAGATTTGCAGTAGAGATGCCCACCATTCTTGCTCCAACTATGGTGATACGAGGCTTTTTGGCTATCTTCATGACTTTTTTGATGCACATAACTCGTAATTTTCAATTTTCTCTCGAATGGTGTTTTTATTTTCCTGATTCACCCAACTGGCATTTTAATTTTTTTTTTGATAAACCCAAATGAGTTTTCTGATGGTCCTAACTGGTATTTTCAATTCCTAGGTGTACCCATTTAATCTTCAAACTATCAAACACAAAGAAAAAAATTAAACCTCTGGTAGATTTTCAAAGAATAGGTTCACTGTGTGCACTATATGGATGTGGAGCTCGGGTCATATACCCTCTGGATTGAGAGGAAGGGGCAATTGAAATTGATGCTAGCCCACTAGACTTCAAAGTTCCCAACAACAATACAAAGCAATACATAGACCAAAATGTTAAGGAATCTTCATTGTTTCTTCTATCACCTTCACATGCCATTGCCTTCACCTCTCTTTGCCACAATTCTCAACTTAAGTCTCAATGCCAAGCTCATCACTTAAAAATAAAAGATACAATACATGCAACAGGAGGGGAGGGTGACGAACCCCAATCAACAGATCCTAAACCCTCCATATGATCTCAATTAATAACATATGTCAACTAGAACACTACATGACGTTGCATGCGATAGAAGGTCATTTCATCATCTCTTGATTACCCATCATGAGGGGTGGCAATAACTACCTCCAAATCCCTCACTTCCACTGCATTAACCGTCCATTTCATTTTTGTTTACTAAAACAAAATTATAACAATAAATTCAAATATTAATCACTATTAATTAAACATTGAATCATTCAAATTATAATACTAGCAATTGCCCCAAAAGATGTAAAGAAAGGCCAACATGATTGATAAATTGGAATTGTTGAATTGGAAAAGTTGTACTCTGGTTCGAAATAATAATTGTTCTATTAGATTTAGGTCTTTTAGTGTGTTTGTGTTAAGTTGTTAATGCACAATTAAAATAGTAATTGAAATGTTGAGATGATGAAGGTTGACCAAGAAAAAATTTACCACTTATTTTACCAATGAAATATTTAGAACTAGTGAAGAAATAATCATTTTCTAGACTCGGCAATTTATATATAGAGGAAACAGTAGGTACAAATTAATTTTGCATCATTTTAGGCATTCTATGACGTTTGATGAATGATATTCAATATTTTCTTTTTCCAATCTCTGATATGTTGGCATTCAAAATATAAGTTGTATTCTTATTTCCATTTGTATTCCCTATTATTATCGATTATCTCATTTAGGAAACTATATATATTTGTTATAAAGAAAAACAATGTTTTTTTTTTTAATATTAATAAAGATTTACATGATAATTATATATTTGATTTATTTCAATCATATTAATAAAATTTACATATTTTATATAATTATAATTCCAAAAATATAAATAATGATTACACATCAAAATAAAGAACATACAATTTAAAACAATATTTTATAGTATTTCTTAAACTCTCAAATGCATATGTGATATATTTTATTTAAAGAAATGATAATCAATTCGTGAGGAAAAAGGTCAACACATGCATATGAAATTTTAAGATTCAATCCATAAGAAAATTTTAAGATTCCATCCATTAAATGAGATCATAAAGATTTGTATTTTATTGGTAAAAATAGATAATATACACTATTTCATTTAGCTATTTTTATTTCAAAATATTATTGTGATTTTTTCACATTACAATTAATTTAGTTTAGTTCGTTAGAAAAATTCCTAAGTCTATATTCATAATATAATATTTAAATTATAAAATTATTGATATATTTTTTAGATTAAAATAAATAATTTTTTGACAAATACATAATTACATTAAAAAGTCATTGTTGCTATTAAAGAAATGAAATAAGATATGATTGTTTGTGTGTATTCTCTTTTATAGATTATTATGTTCCGCACAACCAAACTTTCAACTCATTTTTAATTGATTTTTAAAAAATTATTAGATTTTCAAATGTTTTTTAAATAAAATAAATATTAAATATATATATATATATATATATATATATATATATATATATATATATATATATATATATATATATAATATTATAAAATTAATTAATTAAAAGTAAGAATGAATAATAAATCATGTTCAACCTTACCTCTATATATATATATTTGAACTTTCTACTAATTTTTAATTGATTTTTAAAAATTCATTAGAATTTCAAATTTTTGGTTAAATATATATTTTTAAATTAAATAACCATTAAAATATTATAAATAAATAAATATATATATATTTTTAAATTAAAAAATTAATTAATTAAAAATAAAAATGAATAATAAATCATGTTCAACATTATTAAAATATATATAAGAAAATTACAATTCACATGTGTGTTTTACATTATGGCCAAAAACATTGTATTCAACCATTATTTCTCACTCTAATATTTAATATAATATGAAGGAAATGACTAATACACTTAATCTTTTGAGAGTTAACTTTTTTTTTGAAATTTATGTAAAGCATAAAATAATTAGATAAGATCTTTATGAAATTATTAAAGGTAATTTGCTAAATTTAAATAATAAAAAATAAGATAATATCTTTAATATAAAGGTAAGTTTAAAAGTGATAAATCTTATAATTGAAAACTCAATATCTAGACACACACAAAAGAGGCACATCGATTATTCTCAATTCATAACTAAAACCTTTTATTATCATGATTGTGTAGCAATGTCCGTTCATGTCGTCATTCATTGCCACACTAATTTGATGATTTTCTTTAATTATCAAATAAATTTGATTGAACTTAAAAGGACATGTGGCTATTAAATGAAGCAATGGGGTTGATATTAATGTAACAAAAAGGTCAGAGCGAGCTAGTAAGTCGTGTCAATAATTAAAATCCTTCACACCTTGTATCTTTCTAATGATAAAATAACAATGTAAATGAGGCAGTGGTGCTCATATTAGCGTAACTGGAAGGTTGGAGTTAGCTAGTCAGTCGTTTCAATAAGTAAAATCCTTCAAATATTAATGACACATTCTATATAGTGATTACGATTTGTTAACATTTCTTTTAAACTTAATTCTAAAGTCTCTAACAACTTTCTCTTTAAAAAATTATTAAAAAGCTAAGTTGCATTGAAATGGATACCAGAATAGATATGGATACAAAGTTTCAATGGATACCAGAATAGATATGGATACAGAGTTTCAAACAAATATGGAAAATTTTAAAAAAAATCTAGATATGATATGGCATGAAACAACACCTAATCTCTCTCTCTCTCTCTCTCTCTCTCTCTCTCTCTCTCTCTCTCTCTCTCTCTATATATATATATTTCATATTACCATTCATATTTTAGAATCTAGATTAGATATAAAGACTAAAAATAGTAAATGCATAATCAATTATCATCTATGATCTATCATGATTTATCATCATCAATTCATAATAAAAATAGTAAATACATAATTAATTATCATCTATGATCTATCATGATTCATCATCATCAATTCAGTATATGCCATAAACATTGTCATCATCATTAACGATTATTATAACATTCATGATTCAAGTTTCAACATATCATCAAGTTTTTGTTTCAAATTTCAAACATCAAGTTATCAACATGAAAAGTTACACAGACACCATCATTACCACAATTAATAATGCATACTAATTACTACATAGTACAAAGTACAAAATGAACTATGCCTGGCAGTCTACTATCATTATTCATAATTCATATGGTTGTTCAAAAGTTTAAAAGTTAAAATACCATCATAAATTACATTTACATATCATCAAATATGTCTTCATTCATGCCACTATAAGATTCCACATCCTCTCTAGAATTGGGAATGGGAACATTGCTGCCATGTCCACTTGAAGATCCACCTATTGGTGACTCCGCATCAAACAAATTCATATGAGACATGGCATTCAATGTCATATCCAAGTCAGATAACTCTGGTTCCACGTACCATAATTTGGTGGGCCCAAATTTGTATTCATCTCTCTTGTGTGACAAAAGGTCAAGGTTTGAATGGACATACACTAGTTCCTCAGCCTTCTTAGAGCCCAATCTATTTCACCTCACTGAATGGATGAATCCGTATGTATTCTAGTTCCTTTCTACTGAAGAGGAACTAGCAACCTATGACAAGATCTTGATAGCCAATTTTTGGATATGTGGAAGTGCCCCACTATAGAAGTTCCACCACTCAATTGGACTTAATCTAGTCTTGTCCCACATACACTCAATATCACAACTCCACTCCTCTAACCCCACAAATGAGAAAAATGTGCACGAATTCAAAACCCAATTTTGGGATCTACAAAAAGCTTTCTAAAAGCATTTTCAAATCCTTCTGCTACTTCTGGGTCTTTCTGGATCACATAGCAAGTTTGCAGCATAATATTTTGGATTCATTTCATAGGCTAAAAGGTGCAATGGTGTGGTCATCTTGTTCCACCTTTTGGTCAATATATCTTTTACTTCTTTGTAAAATAATTCATCCGGGTCATTTTCCTTGGCATTTATAACCAACCTTATCATTTCTATAATGGAATTGCCAATGTTTCAAATTTCAACAAAGTAACAATCATAATTTGATTGAATAACTATTATGATTCATGAATCATAACATTTGAGAATCCAATTTAGATAATTGAATTTAGAGTGAGAAATTAGAATTTATGAAATATTTAATAAACTTCAAAGCATAGGTACCTTAAGAAGCTCCAACTTACCAAATTCCTTGTAAATGTCTTGGGACATGTGGTGGTTTGTGACAAAGGCTTGAATTTCTTTTGCCTCTTCAAAAATAACTCGAATCCACTCAATTTTCTTCCCCATCTTGCTCAACATGAGATTCAATGAATCTACAACACAAGGGGTCCAAAAGATGTGCTGATATTTGCCTTCAATAATTAGGCCTGCTGCTTTACACACCATTGCATTATCAGTTATTACCTGGACAACATTTTCAGGCCCTACCAATTCAATTGCTTCAATCAAGATGTTAGCAATGAATTGAGAATCTTTCATCTGCCCCTCACAATCCACTGCCTTTAAAAACATTGCCCCCTGTGTGCTCTAAGCAATCACATTGATCAAAGGCATATTTCTTTGATCTTTCCATCCATCAGAAATGGTGGACACCCCTGAAATAAGCCATGAATCACGAATGGGGCCTAATTTAGCCTCTAAATCTAAGTTTTCAACACTCAACAATGTGGTGCGTACCTTCTCATATCTAGGGCTCTTGTACCCTCTTGGGGCTTCATTCACTATTTTTACCATCTTTGCCTAGTAATGAGGTCACACAAGGTTAAAGGGAAGACCATTTGCATAAATGAATTGGGCTATAGCTGCATCTACTATTTCTCGAGTGTCATTATTAAAACTCTTTTCAAGTGGTCCCAAATTTGACCGCTTTGAACAAACAATTCCATGAGAATGGAGTGGAGGCTTTGATGAAACTGCTCCCAACCTTGTTGGGTATTTTAAATGGGAGGCACGATTTTCCTCATTTGCTTTAGCATCTACCTCGCATTTTTCTCTCTGATATTTTGCAAGTTTTGCCTTGCTTAAACCATTTCCATTTGTCCCATTCTCTTTAGGTGGGTCACTGCATATTCGAACCCCATTGCCTCTTAACCCAAGCAAATGTGCTTTAACCCATGTGTATGATCCCTTATACTCGTTTTTATAGATCCACCTCCTTGGATCTTCCCAAGAGTAGTTACATATTTCCAAAGTGGTGACTTTGGATCAACTTTAGGGGTTGATTCAATTTCATGTGCCACTTCCTCTGCCTCATCAATGGTTGAACTTGAAGTTTCCATGAATGATGATGATGATGATGTAAATGAAACTGTTGAACTTGAAGTTTCCATGAATGATGATGATGATGATGTAAATGAAACTGAAAAAGAAAATTAACAAATATCATATATGTATTTCAAAAGTTCAAAACAAGTAACAATTTACAAACTTAAAATTTTAAAAAATTAAAATATGTATCTCAAAACCCTAGTCTATTCAATGATTCATGAACCGATTTATAGTTCATAAATTGAACAACAAACATTTGGATGCTTACTTTGTTGCAAACTCAGTGAATATAAACCATCTCACTACTCAGGCTTCTTACCATCTATGGGCAAAAATACTCATGTAAATTGATAAGGACGAGTGGTTGTACCTCTCATTTGTTCGTGGGACTGATATGTATTGAGATGACAACATTCAGTCTATCAAAAAGTGCACTCGTAACATATTTGTGGATGTAGCAGAGGGTAAAGGCAGAGAAATTACATGGGGTCATTTTCCTTAGGTCAAAATTGCTGAAGTTGCACGAGGGACTGATCGTTAAATTGAAGACATAGCACTGTGTATACCAGGTTCTTTGTATCAATGTTTACCATCATTTTATGTACATATATCAACTCTCAGATTTAGTATATTGTGGTGTTTATTCTAGTTGGTTTCTTCATATCCTTGTGACTGATATTTGGAGGCTACTCACTGAAATAAGTCCTAGGTTCCACTAGTTTGTTTATTCACTGTGTTCTTTAACTTAAAAACTTAAAAACTTAAATCAGAAAAGGACTTTTTATGCTTGAATATATTATGATATTGACTTTGTAATAAGTTATGGATACAAATTTTTAACACATAGATAGCTCTCCTCTAGAGGAAATTTTGGCCTCATTTAATAGCTCCTTATGATTGGAAAAGTTCTCTGAATAGTCCAGAGTCTACTCTTTAAACTCAGGTATACAAAATTTGAAAGTATGCCCTCAAATATATGATGTTTCCTCCTTAAACACAGGATGCTGCACACTCAGGAAACTCATATACTTTATAGCTACTATACCCTCAAGGCTTAGATAGATGTCAATTTCCTCCTAGAAATAGGGGAGGGTCGCCAATACATGTGCGCCCTCCCCGCCACGTCACTTTACCACGCGTCAACCCACATGGAGCCGGTACGACACCTGTCCACCGTGGAGCTCCATGTGTGGGCTATCACCTCGCTGCATAAAAATCTGACTTCGCGCCATTTCAACGGTTGGTCTGGGCTCATTTCTGCGATGTTCCATTTTCCCTTTGTCTTTCTGCTCGGGGCCGGTTGTTGGGCGAAGCCCCCGCCGAAGATGGCGCGGGACGGCCCTATAACCTGCGCGCATGTTGGTTTATTCGTGTGCTGGGTGAATGCTTTGTTCGGTTGACAGGGTTTGTGTACCTGCGCGCAGAGTCGTTTATTCGTGTGCTGGTGCGAAGGTTTGATGGAGTTTCAGGGTTTCTGGTTGGGACAGCGGTTCTGCTTTTCTTGTGCTTTTCCACCTGGATTTCTTGGTCGTTCTGGAATGCAAGTTGTTTAACATGGAATGCCGGTTGTTTAGCATTTCTCTGGTGGTGGTCTTATTCGGCGATTTTGTTGTTTGGGGAGGAGTCGGTCGCCATTCTACTGAGCTTGAGGTAACATAGGATTTTTCTGTTTTGCGCTGCTGTTTTTGTTGTTTTTCTGATCTCTAATGGCTTTTTTCTTCCTGTTGCAGGTGTGGAAAAGGACGTTGCAGGTGTGGAGAAGGTCTGGCGAGCTCTGGGGAAGGTGGGGGAGGTCGGCGACCATCCATGGCCTGTAACCGGTAGGATTTTAATCCTACCAGCTATTACTCTGTGTTTTTCAACACAAGCAACTCTAACAGGATATTTTGTGAACTTTCTATGGCATTTTATGGCATTTTTTTGAGGGTTTAGGGTTTTAGGCATTCTATGGCATTCTATGTTATTTTTGCTGTTTTAGCCTGTAATTTTTTTGAGCATTTTTTTCAGGGTTTAGGGTTTTAGGCATTCTATGGCATTCTATGTTATTTTAGCTGTTTTAGCCTGTAATTTTTGCTGCCCCGTGCCCTCGGCCATCCCGTGCCCTCGGCCATCCCATGCCATTCTCGACATTCTATGGCATTCTATGCTATTTTTGCTGTTTTAGCCTGTAATTTTTGCTGCCCCATGCCCTCGGCCGTCCCGTGCCATTCTCGGCGGAGGGCTTCGCCCCACAGCTGGCCCCGAGCAGAAAGACAAAGGGAAAATGGAACATCGCAGAAATGAGCCCAGACCAACCCTCGAAACTCTCTGTAGCTGCTGTCAATTGACTTGCATAGCTGGCCCCGAGCAGAAAGACAAAGGGAAAATGGAACATCGCAAAAATGAGCCCAGACCAACCCTCGAAACGCTCTGTAGCTGCTCTCAATTGACTTGCATAGCCGGCCCCGAGCAGAAAGACAAAGGGAAAATGGAATATCGCAGAAATGAGCCCAGACCAACCCTCGAAACTCTCTGTAGCTGCTCTCAATTGCCTTGTTACTGTGTTTGCTTTATAGATAAAAACGCTGCATTTTTATTGTCCCTGCTATTGTATCTTTTTCATTGAATTCGGGATTTCATTCCATGTAGATATGACTACTTTTGTTCATTTTAGCAAGTTTAGCTTTTTAACTGTTTCTCTGGTTTGGTTGGCTCTAGCATCATAACCTGACCAGGAAATTTTTGCTAACATAACCTGAGTATTGTTTGTACTTTATAGAGTAGTTGTAGTATCATACTTTATTTCCAGCAATTCTTCTCGCACTTAACTGCAACTGTTATATTTCCTTTACTGCAACTTTCAAGATCAATTGTTCTAACTCTAATAGTTTTTGAACTGTTTCTCTGGTTTGGTTGGCTCTAGCATCATAACCTGGCCAAGAAAATTTTGCTAACATAACCTGAGTTATTCTTGCATGTTAACGTTTGTGTTTTTATGGTTTGTACATTTGAAGCGAGCAGGAGGTGTTTCTAATTGCGAGTGTAGACCTCTATTCAGTGTTAAGTGATTGTGGACTTGCGTAGTATCATACTTTATTTCCAGCAATTCTTCTCGCACTTAACTGCAATTGTTATATTTCCTTTACTGCAACTTTCAAGATCAATTGTTCTAACTCTAATATTTTTTGAACTGTTTCTCTGGTTTGGTTGGCTCTAGCATCATAACCTGGCCAGGAAACTTTTGCTAACATAACCTGAGTTATTCTTGCATGTTAACGTTTGTGTTTTTATGGTTTGTACATTTGAAGCGAGCAGGAGGTGTTTCTAATTGCGAGTGTAGACCTCTATTCAGTGTTAAGTGATTGTGGACTTGCGTAGTATCATACTTTATTTCCAACAATTCTTCTCGCACTTAACTGCAACTGTTATATTTCCTTTACTGCAACTTTCAAGATCAATTGTTCTAACTCTAATAGTTTTTGAACTGTTTCTCTGGTTTGGTTGGCTCTAGCATCATAACCTGGCCAGGAAACTTTTGCTAACATAACCTGAGTTATTCTTGCATGTTAACGTTTGTGTTTTTATGGTTTGTACATTTGAAGCGAGCAGGAGGTGTTTCTAATTGCGAGTGTAGACCTCTATTCAGTGTTAAGTGATTGTGGACTTGCCCAGCACTGTCATCACATGATAACTGTTTTTGTTTCTAATAAAATTTATATGCTAAATATGTTCGATCTAACCCCTTATTGTTATGACTCTCGCCTCTGCTTACTTGGTGTGACTCTCACCATTGTTGTGACTTATAGCACATGGTTATTGCTACAACTTGCTCAATACTGTTGTTGCAACTCTAAGAAGGCTGTTGTAACTTTGCGTCAATTATAACAATTCATTAGTTAACCAAACAATTGTCATATGTGAATCACTCATATTGTCAAACAATTGATCTACTCATGAAGGAAAATGAAAAAGGTGAATAGGTGCTTAGAAAAGAATTAATGACTAAGCCACAATTCGTCATATAGCTGATTAGGTTACTGTGCACCCAAATTTCTCTATCTTTTGGAAAGTTGATGTAACAAGATGGAACAATATGATTCTCATAGTTTTTCATCAACTGATTTTATTAATTTAGATACTTCCATCATTTTTACTGACACATATAAAAACACATGCTCTCTATAAGTTGGGCAGTAGTAAAAAAATAGGCTAGCTAGGTGATTGATAAAAGTCATAACTATGTTCTTTATTGTATTTCTAGTTTCCAGCAATGTAAAGTTCTTATTCATTCTAATTCAATCAATAACATGCTAAGTATAGAGTTCCTTACTACTAGTGCCTCGTACATTAGAAGCGAGCAGGAGGTGTTTCTAATTGTGAGTGTAGACTTCTATTCAGTGTTAAGTGATTGTAAACTTGCCCAGCACTGTCATCACATTATAACGGTCCACTTATTGGAGCCATAAGTGAGTTTAGAGCTTTGTACAGTGCGCACAGAATAACTTATAGAAATAGTTTTATCATAATTAATATTTTACAGAAAGACATATTCCATTGAAAATTTCTTATCAACACACAGTTAGGTTGCCACAAGAAATCACTACTAGGTTGTAAGCCAAAATGTTGCTGTGCCAATAAAAAAATACAATCCATCCAAAATCCACATCATAATGTGGTTAGAACCGAAAACATATGACACCCCTATTCTTTATGGCCCTGAGAATCTTGAGTGCCAAAACTCCCCGAGTTACCTTCTTGAGCCAGGTAGGTTGGCCTACCAGTCAAGGGCTGATTAGGAAATGGTTGATTGTTGCCATATGATTGATTCCAATTTGCAGCTTCCAACCATGGAGGTATTGAGTACCCATACCTCACATTTGCACTACTGACCCCTGCATTAAGTGGAGGTGTGTAATGAGCATACAGAGAATTGACACCAGCTCTGGTAGGAACAAGGCAAGTGGGTAAACCCTCGGTTTGATAGTGGGGCACTTGAATGTTTATGAGATCTTGGAATAATGGTGTATTATCTGCAATGGAGTCCAATGAGTTTGAAATAATCCTGATTTCATCAGCTATTCTTGTATCGTTGATCATCCCTTGTTCCTTTTCAAGCATTTGTTGTGCCTTTCGTTTTTCCTTTTCCTGTCTTGCCATTTGCTTTTGTTGGTCCTTAACTTGCCTTGCTTTATCTCTTTCAATCCTTTCTTCTGCTCGCTGTTGTGCTGCAACAATCCTTGCTGCCTTCTTCTCCTTGACCATATCCTTCTTTTTCTGTTTTAATTCTTGCATTTCAAGTTTCTTTTTTTCTGACTCAACTAACAGGTTTATATAGTCCTCTGAGGTGAGTAGCTGTGAGCTTCAGCCCAGACGAAGACTAACCGGTGCACCTTGCTTTTTTCTCATTGATACTCTCTCTACTGGTAGCTTTAGGAACCGTCCAAGTGTCTTCTCCACCCCTCCCACCTGCATGTCATTGCTTGGTACTTCCCTTTCAGTATCTGTTGGAACTGATTGAACCATATCATTATCTTCATTTGATGCCTCATTATGTCCTTCATCTTCTTCCATTGATCTATTATCCACAAAAAAATGAACAATTTCACTGTTCAATTCTGCTGGTTGTGAGGGCATGTTCATGCTTTCTTCATTGGTTGCTAAGACACTATGTGCATTCATATTGATCATTGCTTCTGCTAGCCATGAAGGTGGGGTTACTTGGCTTGGCAATGTCAATTGGTCATTGTCAACTGCATGTTCAACAATATCATTAGCAATATCAGCAACAGGAATTTGATGTTCTTGAGTTGGTGGAACAATCTCCATGTTACTAGGAATTTGTTCATTGTTATATTGTGTTTCACATACAGTTTCATCATCTTTAGCATATAACTGTCCTTGAGACAGGGAAATCATATTACCAGCTGCAACAACATCATCTTGGTCATCTACTTCTTGCACTTCAACACATGTTTGGACATTCCCTTCTTCCTGACCATCCACATGAAACGCTTGGCTACAACCAGTATCATGCATAAGAGCATCATAGTTCAGTGGCCAGATTCCTGTCCTCCTAAAGCCAGCCTTGATATTTGATGGTGTCAAAGCCCTTTTAAAAGCTTTACTTGCAAGCTCTGCTAGCTCAAACCTTTTCACCTCAACCCCTGGATTCTTTGCCATCCATGCAGCACGCTCCGACCTGAAATAGTTCTTGAAAGGGCCAAACACACTAACATCAAGGGGTTGCAGCCTATGAGTGGTATGAGCGGGCAATGTCAACAGGTCGATGCCTAAATTGTTTGCTTCCTCAATTGTTTGTACAGCCATGTGGCTCCCATGGCCATCTAATATCAAAAGGTGTTTGTTATTAGGCGAGACGCCACCTGGTACCGATGCAACAAAGTGAAAAAGCCAACTTAGAAACAGTTCTTTAGTCATCCATGCATGGGGATGTGCAGCCATGCATGCACCTGGTTCACAGTTCTGTATATAGTTTTTCAGTTGATTTTTACCTTTTAATAGATAAAATCCTGGGATTGAAGTACCAATTGCATTAACACAACATAAAATAGTTATCCACTCCCTGCTCTTGGGCAAAATATTTGGCACATTTCGGCTCCCTCTCTTGGCAATTACCCGCATGCCACAATTCCTCCCTGCCTGTAAACCTGTTTCATCACAGTTCCATATATGGTCTGCTCCATAAGAATGTTTATCATAAGCACTAGAAAGTGTGTCATAGAATTTTTGCACAACTGCAGGGCGCAAATTTAATGCTCTGTCTCTATCAAGGCCCTCAACAGTACGCAATACAAGTTCTGGATGCCTTTTTTTAAACCCAAACCACCATGATTTACCAGGAAACCCATCTTTGAATGGGTTTGGCCTCCCTTGACAGATTTGAGCAACTGTTGATTTGAGTTGTATCAACTCTAGCCCATGTCCCAGTTGGGCCATCTCTTTACACCACTCAACCACCTCGGCCTCCTCATCCTCAGTCATAACTGTAAGAGGCCCTCTACGTTTTGTATGAGTCAGTCCATTTATCCAATAATGTATTGATGAGGGAGGAATACCATGTTTTTTTGCAGATGCCCGAACTGAGTATCCATTAAACTCTATGTCATCAATTGCAACTAACATTTGTTCTTTTGTCCATCCTCTTATAGCACTGATCTTTTTAGTTGAGATTGCCCCTTGGACTGTTGTTGATGGTGGTTCTGTGGCTGATGGTGTGTTAACATCAGCGGCTGTCACATGGTCATCTTCAACAATGTTCCCTGGTGCATTGCTGGCATCGACATCAGCTGGCCTGTCATCATCAGACGATGTGCATCGCAGCTGCGCACCCCTTGTCACTCTCCTGCCACTTCTCCTTGTACGAGTAGAGTAACTTCCTTTTGCCATAGATGCAACAACCTGTAAAATTATTGCATGCATTTAGACATTAGAATATATGTTAAATTATGCTTTATTACTTCTGCAAAAATTACTTTTCCTCTATTACAGGAAATTATCAACATGTATGTTGCATTTAGACATTTGAATATATGTTAAATTATGCGTTTTTAATTCTGCAAAAATACTTTTCCTCTATTACAGGAAATTGTCAACATGTATGTCACTGTTTTCATAATGAGAGCAAATGTTTCACTTTCATAGGGCAGTGTCAGGATATGCGTATACATTAGGATACAGAGCTTGTTACATTAGGATATGCATATACAGTGATTACAGTCTATCCATATGTATTACCTTAGGATATGCGTGTACAGTGATTACAGTCTATCCATATGTATTGATTATGTATTACATTAGGATATGCGTATACAGTGATTACAGTCTATTCATATGTATTGATTATGTATTACATTAGGATATGCGTATACAGTGATTACAGTCTATCCATATGTATTGATTATGGAGAGAACGGTAGTCTATATACCAATAAGAAAAAAGGTATTTATATAATAGGAATGACTAAGAGTGAGAACCCCGGGATATCATGTTGTATATTGATTAACTTGTCACCTTTGTATCTTATCTAAGCTTATGAGAAGCTATGCAATTAGAACACAGTAGTTACACATGACTCTTTCTAACCATGCTTGTTTACCTAATCACTTGCTTGTCTCATTCTCATTACACTCGGCATAAGTAATAGCACAGATATTTTACAAGTAACATCATCTAAAGGTTGAACTATCAGTGCTAACCTAAGAAATACATGTATAGATATGATAAAGTACCTGTATCACAGGTTGGTTATCTCCCTAATAGACTGGATTCAGCTTTAATATACATATAACATATGTAATTATACAGAGCTTTGTTCTAGCTCACTCATAGATAAGGGTGAACTGAAACCATGCTCAGATACTAATACGAGCTTTTTAGTGTATAGAGCTTACTAGTGATAAGATGAATGAGATGTATTCAATAGCTTTAGTCATCTAATCCAATAAAGAGAAATGGTCATCCGCTCGGGCTTCCATTCTAAGAAACCATTCCTCAGTTCTATGGTCCATTCATCAGTAGTATAAATTCACTTATTTGCAGTCTTTCGACTCAATATCAAAATGTTTGCTTTCTCAATAGCTTTATGCTTCTGAAAATACATGTCTTTCGATTATGTTTCAATGTGATGTCTCAATGATGATTGTCAAGGTCTGAAAATATGTGAAAAATTACTAAGTTTATCAGAGTCATTAAAGTTACAATTCGTTTTTGTTCTATGTTTTAACTCATTCTACATAGAACCCAAGCCATAATAATCGCTCAATTCCTGTAAGATAAGGTTCAAGGTTCAATTCCTGTTAGCTAAACAAGCTATGACTACAGTACTAACACAACATACGTAACCTCTGTGATATGTAAGCTGTAATCACTATCACATTTGATTCTATGGTCTCCTAGGTGTCATAGACAATTGGTTTTACTTCAGTTTAATCGAGTCTCATTGCAGTCATTTATTTTTTATATTTTTCATATAATTTATTTAGTTATTTTGAATATTGTGAAGAACAATCTCTGCTCCAAGATTTCTCTCCATTTTCTGTGACTTAATTTACAGTGCTGAGTTATGTAAATCCCCATTCCTTTGGTCCAACTTTTACAACTCCGTATGGCTCGGGCTCTCCATACCCTAAGGTCTCGAGCTCAACGAGGTGAAAAGATATGAAGGCCAATAAGACGGTCATCTGCTATGTTACTTATAATTGTGTTTTCTCATTATCTAAAATCTTACAGTCATCTAATCCAATAAAGAGAAATGGTCATCCGCTCGGGCTTCCATTCTAAGAAACCATTCCTCAGTTCTATGGTCCATTCACCAGTAGTAGAAATTCACTTATTTGCACTCTTTCGACTCAATATCAAAATTTTTGCTTTCTCAATAGCTTCATGCTTCTGAAAATACATGTCTTTCGATTATGTTTCAATGTGATGTCTCAATGATGATTGTCAAGGTCTGAAAATATGTGAAAAATTACTAAGTTTATCAGAGTCATTAAAGTTACAATTCGTTTTTGTTCTATGTTTTAACTCATTCTGCATAGAACCCAAGCCATAATAATCGCTCAATTCCTGTAAGCTAAGGTTCAAGGTTCAATTCCTGTTAGGTAAACAAGCTATGACTACAGTACTAGCACGACATACGTAACATTTGTGATATGTAAGTTGTAATCCCTATGAAGTTGATGATCGAATAATTCGTGTAAGATAAACTTCAATTCCTGTAAGGTAAGCAACCTGTGATGTTGATTAGATGGATACGACTGTATTCGATAGGTTAACTGTATAAGCTAGAACACATACATAAACTCTGTATAAAAAAGGTTAACTGTAACTGTATAAGAAATCTGATAAATGAATGGACAGAACTGTAATGTAAGAAATCTGATAAATGAAAACAATGAAAACAGAACTGTAAGAAGAATGAGTTGTAATTCATATAACTAACTTGAATATATTGGCCACTGTTTTGTGATGTTGTCTTCAAGTTTGCTGAATAGTTTGAAAGCATAAGATGCAACTTCAATAGTGGGTGGACTTCTTTTATAGTTTTGGGGACTTGATTTTAATTGGTGGACATGGATGCACATGGATTGCAATGGCTTCATTTTGAATGTGTGGTATGGATTTAATTTGCTGTGATCTAATGGTTGGGAATTGTTTATTTGTTGATCCATGTGCTTTGATCTGTTTTAATGAGAAATAGAGTGAGTTGGGTGTCATTTATTGCAGTTATTGGGTCTGGGTGTCATTTATTGAACAAAGTGGATTTAATTGTTATTGGGTTGGGTGTCATTTATTGAACAAATTGGATTTAATTGTTATTGGGTTGGGTGTCATTTATTGAACATAGGGTGTTTAGTTGTTGAACAACACAGCAGTTATGGCTGACATACATTCCTTTTGTTATGTGCAGGTAGGCATATTTATTTGGGATGCAAAGTTGCAGTTCTGATGAGTGGGGGTTGAAGTGACTGCTGTTTTGTACTTCTGGAATAGACCAGTTTGGAAGCCTTTATGGCTCTAGCTGTTTTCTACTTGGGTCAATATGTTTTGCAATATTAAGTAGTAAAATACTATTTATGGACAGTTGTGGGCCCAGTCAATATATGGGTGACTTTTGGACATAATTTAAAACTTATTTATACATAATGTTATTTATTTCTGTTTAAATTTTGGTTTCAAAAGTCTTAATCACTGGTGGTTTGGTGGGACCAGTATTATATCAACTACTGGTCCCTGCACAATATTAGGAATCTCTCCCCTAGGTGCTAGAATCCTCTCAAAACCTGATCTAAAATTCAGACTCTCTGCTAGGAATTTGTGTGGACAGACTTCAGTGGTTTTACCGTTTTAGCCTTAAAGTTTAAACCATGCTAAATGCTAAATAATAAATATTGGTAATGTTACAGTTAAAGTCTTGTTTATTACTTACCTCGGATAGAACACTGAACACTGGTCACTCTTGACGGCTCAAGCGGCTTGGACAGAACAGTCACTCTCGAGTCTAGATGTTTCAATGGCAACAATGTTTCGAGTACCTCGACGGTGATGACGGATGGACTACAATGTTCAACAACTATACAATGCGCATTAGTTCTCAATGACTATATTGTTTCAACTCCCCGACTCTCCGCGGCTATTCCACACTGTTAGGTTAGGGTAATCATAATGTAATGTGTTCTAATAAAAAATACAATAAAAAACTTTACAAATTATAACAATTGACCATTCCCGGCAGGCATAGTGGCCATTTTCGAAAAACGTTTTTTTTTGGGCCAAAACATATCACGATTTTTTAAAACGTATTGATTTTTTTTTAAAACGACAAGGTTTTTTTGACAAAATGCCCGTAAAAATGACTGTGAAAAAAAGGGCATCGAAATTTTTTTCCTGGCGTCTTTCCTTCGTTTCGTATGTGGATGCGGATCCGAAACGAAAAAATAGCGTTTTGAGATTGGAGGTAGCCATTTCCGGCAACTTAGCTAAAAAGGCTTCACGGTTTAAACTTGTTTGCAATAACGGTTGATGTGTCATTGCACTCGTTATTTGCCCCGATTCGTGTGTGTTCAATTTAGAGGTCGCACCACAAGAAATTGGGCCACTCCCTGATTGAGTGAGATACTTTCAATAATACTAGGCATGGATATTGAAAGTTGAGTATCAAATGCCTTGTCTCACGATATTTTGGTGGATTTTTTCGGTGTAATTTCTCTAAAATCCAGTAAAAATTTATTGAAATCACAGGTTTGATGGGTAGCCCCTGCACAATAGAAGTTCCTTAAAGATTTTTCTGGGTGTTGAATCTATATATACAGTCAAAAAACTAGTTTAAATAACACAAATAAAAAAACCTCACCACAATTTTTTTTACTTTCTCGCACCAGAAACTCCAAAACATCACACTAAAAACATCTCCTTTTCTCAAATAAAGAGTCATTCATCATATTAAGAACTTGTATCTTCATCATCTAAAGAAATCCTCTCTTCGTCAACTGAAGAAGCCAGGCATCTCTTGCACTTAACCCTGCTATTCACTGTTATATGTACCGTGGTTTTTCCAGAAGATCTGTTCAAACCCAAAAGTTTTGCTCATCGACACATTCAAAGCATATTGGTAGAGTAACCATCATTGTCTACAGAGGAGGAGCATTTCTGAGAAGGCAACCGATCAGAACCATTTCCTTGTCATCCAATCCTAAGACCCTCATATGCACTTTCTTGAGGTTTGCCATAAATGGGAGGGTCAAACTTCCTGTCGCGGAACTCGCTGCAATGAAAAAGTTGCATCATAAATCTCCTCCATATAAAAACGAAGATGCTCAAAGCATTTAACTTAAAAGATAAAAGCCAAGGATTTACTAACCTCAACAAAATTTCTTTCTATAGAGAATTCTTCGAGATTGGAAAAACGACCAAGAGCTGTGAGAGAAGGCGCCTGATTACTCAGCTCACAAAGGGTCATTTTTCTTAGAGAGTTCCTGTTAGAAAGATATTCAAGTACATGAAGCTCCATTGTGGAACGAGAGCCTGCTCACTTCCAACCCTAGCGCCAACTCGTGGATTTTATGTTTCAACAAAAATGCAACACAAAAGCCACCAAGGTTGTCCTCTGCTGGTCCATCCATTCAGAGCACTCCTCGTCGTTGCCACTGGAAATAACTAATATGATTTCACAATTAAAAAATTAGTTGATAAACTTTGACCCGACAACAGATATTTTCATCGTATTAAGAAAGATGTATTGACCTTTGAATAAATTTGAAGTGCTCAGTTCTAATGGTTAAAGAAGTTCAGTGATCTATTTAAGTGTTAAGCACTTTACAAGAAATTTAGGGTTGTCGATCCTAGAATTTGAAGTCTTTTTTAGGTACACGACATTGCCTGCCATAGAAATTTGAAGTAAGACATGTTGGAAGTAATGCTTCTATGATTTCCAAGTTATCCTGAGTTTTATTGTGAGTTGCTAGGTTAATAGGTGTACTAGCTATTTTTAGTAATCTAGATCCACCATTTTCGAATCTAGAAATATTATGTATTCATATATGTAATATTCATGAGATCAACAAGATATATTGTGATTGGTGTTGTGTTTAATGGATCTCTCTACTTTCTCATTATTTTCTAATATGGTATCAGAGCTAGATTTGGCTTGATTCTCTAGCTAGAAAGCCAAGAAGATGTAAGAGAATATTGAGTATTATTGTTTTGTTCATAGATAGATTAATACTGTTTTGTATTATTGTTGATTTCTTTTGTGAGATTTATTTCTCCCTATTTATATCTATGTGTGTGTGGTTTTCTATGGTGTGTGAAGAGATAGTGATTTTGGGATTCGCCGGACATAGTACCATTAAGCCTCACGAGACCATTTAATCTTATGGAGTGCTCGTTAAAATATTTGATTCATTGGCAGCATTGACCAGGTCTCCTTGTTGCCATAGTTATGAGAATCCTTTCACTCGTGAATCTCCGTTTACTTGCGAATGTCATCCATGGCAAGCTATAGAGGATTGCACATTATCACATTATGTTTTGTGCACTACAAGTGTTTTTTACTGAATCTGCCTATTGCATCAGCATGATATCTAAATGACGCAACAATAATTATGGATGGAATTGTTGGAATTTTGTGATAATTTCATAATAGACAGACAAAAAAAATGCTCTGTTTTTGACACTCTGTTTTTTACAGAAAGCTGAAAAACGTTTACTGGAAACGGTGTTGCAGCAATGGTGGAACTGGTGTAATAGCAACGGTGATGGTGTAACAGCAACAGGAAAAATAACTTGTATTTATTAAAAATAAACTAAGTGTTACAGGTTCGTCCCTCTCTCTCAGCAAACAACCATAAAACAAATTACATTCAAAATATCTGCACTGCTGTGCATTTTTCCCTTGCTGTTCTCTGCTACGTTGTTGTGTCTACTCTGCTGTCCACTGCTGTGCGTTTCTCTGTTCTGGAAGTATTTTCTTCACGTTGCTGCGTGCTCTCCTCTGCTCTGTCTGATTCTTCTGCTGCTAACCTTAAAACAGAACTGTTGTGTGATGTATTTATATGCTAAAACATATCTGATTTAAACAATAAAGTATTACAAAATATCTTCTAATGCTTATCTCTGTATTTAATGCAGCAAGGCGGTAATGCTTTTATCAAAAAACAAGTCGGTTGTCTGCAGGGGAAATCAATTCTGTGAGTTTAATGCACATTTATGTGCAAAAATATCAAAGGCGACTTTGCGGCATCAAACAGCCTGGAGTATTTACTGCTAATCAAATTCCTGTCCAACTGTTCATTGTTGCAGTTGGAATTAAATTCCAACACTCCCCCTTAATTTCAACTGCTGCATACCCAGACATTTCCTGAAATGATCAAAACCTTTCTTTGCTAATGGTTTTGTCAAGATGTCAGCAAGCTGATCCTCTGTTCTGCAGTGTTGCAAAAAAATCTCACCATTGTTAACCAATTCACATATGAAGTGAAATTTGGTGTCTATGTGCTTTGTTCTTTTATGAAAAACAGAGTTTTTATACAATGCTATTGCTGAGCTATTGTCATAGTAAATGGTTGTGCCCTTTTCTTGTTTATGACACAAATCTTTGAGAACTCTTCTCAGCCATATTGCTTGGCATGCTGCTACTATTGCTGCCACATACTCTGCCTCTACTGTTGACAAAGACACAACTGGTTGCTTCTTGGAAGCCCATGAGATGGCTCCCGATCCCATATGAAACACATATCCTGATGTGCTTTTCCTATCATCAACACTTCCACCCCAATCATTGTCAGTGTAACCTGTCAACATGGATCTTTCAGAAGAGGAGTATAAAATACCAAACCCCTTCGTTCCATTAACATACCTTAGAATCCTCTTGGCTGCCTGCCAATGAGTCTCTTTCGGTCTTTCCATAAATATGGAAATTAAACTCACAGCGTGCATAATGTCTGGCCTAGTTGCAGTCAAGTACATAAGGCTGCCAACTATGCTCTTATACAGTTTTGGATCAAAATATTTGCTGCTGTCTTCTTTGGTCAATTTCAACCCCACTACAGTTGGAGTCACAGCTGCTTTGCTGTTCTGCATGTTAAATCTCTTCAACACTGCTTCTACATATTTATCTTGAGAAATGAAAACACCATTTTCACTTTGGTCTACTTCAATTCCAAGAAAATATCTTAAGAAGCCTAAGTCAGTCATTTCAAATTCACTTTTCATGACTGCTTTAAAATCAGCAATGAAAGAAGCATCATTGCTAGTAAAAACCAGATCATCTACATATAAAACAACAATAATAATCTTACCGTCATTCTGTTTTATGTAGAGTGTGGGTTCACCATCACACTTATCAAACCCATTCTCAATTAGATAAGCATCAATTCTGCTGTACCATGCTCTTGGAGCTTGCTTCAGCCCATAAAGAGCCTTCTTCAGTTTACAAACTTTATGCTCTTGGCCTTCAACTTCATAGCCCGGAGGTTGATCAACATAAACCTCTTCTTTTAATACTCCATTTAGGAATGCAGATTTAACATCCATCTGATAAATCTTCCATTTGTGTTGTGCTGTGATAGACAACACTGTTCTGACTATTTGCATCCTTGCTACTGGTGCAAAGGTTTCATCATAGTCTTTGCCTTGTCGCTGCTTGTAGCCTTTCACAACAAGTCTTGCTTTGTGCCTATCAATCTTACCTTCAGCATTGCTTTTGGTCTTATAGACCCACTTAACTCCAATGGCATCCTTGCCTTTAGGGAGGTCCACTAACTCCCATGTTTTACTCTTCTCAATTGCACCAATTTCTTCATTCATTGCTTCAATCCATTCATCTTCATTTACAGCATCTTCAAAATGGATTGGGTCATCAATATGACAATACAAAGCGAATAATGAATTCAGACCGGTATTGTTACTTACCTCTCCTTGTTCATAAATCTCATTCAGATTTCTGAATCTTGGTCTTCTTGGTGTGCTTGGAGTTCCATCCGAACTTGAGGGTATTTCGGATCCCTGTGGTGTGCTTGGAGAAGCACTTCCTTGACTTCTTAAAGCTGTTCGAATTCTAGCTTGTGGTGTGGTTTGTTGTACTTGTTGTGGTGGAGGAGGAGCCACTAAGGAAGGATTATTTGCTGCTGTCCCTTTCTCTTCTTCTTCATGAGACACAATTGTCTTCACATCTACTGTTTTTTCTAAGCTTCCATCCCAAGCTTCATCTTCAATGAACTGCACATCTCTACTTACTATTAACTTCTTGGTGGATGGATTATAGAGTTTGTATGCTTTTGACTCATCACAATAGTCAATAAAGACACACTTCTCCCCCTTACTATCAAGCTTTTGCCTTAGCTGATCCGGTACATGTGCATATGCTACAAAACCGAATACTCTCATGTGAGTGACAGTTTGTTTTTGACCACTCCATGCCTCTTCTGGTATTCTGTTCATGACAGCTTTAGTTGGGCATCTATTCAAGATGTAAACTGCGCAAGTAATAGCTTCTGCCCAATACTCATGCGGCAAGTGTTTTGCCTTCAGCATACTTTTGACCATGTCAAGAATGGTCCTATTTTTTCTTTCAGCAACACCGTTTTGCTGAGGTGTATACCTTGTGGTGAACTGC
Source organism: Pinus tabuliformis (assembly GCA_031772625.1). Lineage (NCBI taxonomy): Eukaryota > Viridiplantae > Streptophyta > Pinopsida > Pinales > Pinaceae > Pinus > Pinus tabuliformis. The sequence continues at coordinate 779,466,276 of CM062811.1, forward strand.
TTTCGTATGCCATTCTCTATGCAAAAATGCAGAAAGTCTTGGGAGATGTACTCTCCTCCTCTATCTATTCTGAGCACTTTGATATAATGCCCACACTGCTTTTCAACAAGAGTTTTGAAGTGGCATAATTTCTCAAACACTTCACTCTTCTGTTTCAGCATGTACACCCATGTTTTTCTGGTGTAATCATCAATGAAGGTTAAAACATATTTATTTCCGGCAAATGATGGTATTTGCATCGGTCCGCACACATCAGAGTGAACAATTTCCAAGGGTGCTTTTGCCCTTATACTCTTTCCTGCTGGAAAGCTTTCTTTGTGTTGCTTGCCCAAGATGCAGCCTTCACAAAGGCTGTCCAGTTTCTCAATCAACGGAAATCCCTTTACCATTCCCTTTCTGTGCAACAGATTCAGGCCTCCGAAATTGAGATGTCCAAATCTCAAATGCCACAACCAATTCACATCTTTCACATGTTCTTGAAAGACTTCTTCTGTTACTGCCGCAATAGTTCTTCCTTCAAATCTGCCCTGAGTTTGAGAGGAAACATTCTATTGCTGGTCATCTGCACCTGTGCAATGATCTTCTTACTTGGAGGTATGTCTCTAATTGTACACAAATCATCTTTGAAGAACACGTTGTAACCTTTGTCTATGAGTTGTCCAATGCTCAAAAGATTACATTTCAGACTAGGTACATAGTATACCTCTGGCACAATCATCTGTTCTCCATTTTTTGCTCGAATACTGACTCTGCCCTTACCCTTGACAGTTATCTTATCATCAGTCCCTGTTGTTACCTCAGATTTCACATTTTCATCCAGATTGGCAAACATTGCAATATTTCCAGTCATGTGATTACTACAACCGGAGTCTAAGAACCAAAAATCTTCTTGTTTGTCTTGTGCTATGTTACATGTTAACAGCATGTTCTTTGGGTTCTTATCTTCTTCATTTGCAAAATTAACATTCTGCCTATTATTCATGTCACTTTGCTTTTTCCTACATTCATTGGCATAGTACCCATATTTCTTACAATAATGACATTGGACTTGGGATTTGTCATACCTTTGTCCATGAGCTTGCTGTTTGCTTGAACCTTCAGCTTGGTTTTGATTGCAGCTCCTTCCGCTTGTGCTAGCAGGATAATTTCTGCCTCTGTTTTGGCTTCTTCCAGGACCTCTGTTATTTGCTCTGCCTCGACCTCTTCTTTGGCCAAAAGACATCTGAGTCTTGAATGCTTGCTCAAATGAGGAATTTGTTCCTCTACTCAGTCTGTGTTCATGAGACAAAAGTGAAGCACTCAGCTCATCTACCGTGAACTGTGAGAGATCTTTTGTTTCTTCTATTGCTACCACAATAGATTCAAACCTTGAGGGTAAACATCTCAAGATTTTCTCTACAATCCTTCTATCTTCAAGAATCTCACCATGAGATCTTATCTGGGTTATCAAGCCAATAACCTGAGTGAAGAATGAATCTATTGTATCAGATTCTTTCATGCTGAGATTTTCAAAGTCTCTCCTCAACATCTGCAACTTTGCAGTCTTCACCTTTTCCATGCCTTGATAGGCAGTTTGGAGAATATCCCATGCCTCCTTAGATTTTTTTGTTGCAGTAATCCGCGGAAAAACACTTTCATGTACTGATTGGAAGAGGAAAAAGAGGGCTTTGGCATCCTTCTTTCTGTCGCCCTTCAACTGGTCTCTTTCTGCTACTATCAAAGCAGCCAGTGCTGTTGCATTTGCAGGTTCAGCATAGCCAGTTTCAACCAGCTCCCATAGTCCTTGAGAAGCAAACAATGCTTTCATTGTTATGGACCAATAACTGTGATTTTTCCCATTAAACTGTGGTAGTTGGGAATTTGTCAAACCTGTTCCAGCATCTGCCATCTTAACCTGTATTGGTAAAGAAGAGATACTGACTGTAAAATGAAAACAAGCAAAAACTTTCTCTGCTGGAAAAAATTCTGCTCAACAAACTTCTTACAGCTCCTACAGTGAAAAACAATCTCTGTTTTTGACTCACTGAGTGCCTAGACTCGCTCTGATACCATGTTGGAATTTTGTGATAATTTCATAACAGACAGACAAAAAAAATGCTCTGTTTTTGACACTCTGTTTTTTACAGAAAGCTGAAAAATGTTTACTGGAAACGATGTTGCAGCAACGTAGTTTGGTGTTGCAGCAACGGTGGAACTGGTGTAACAACAATGGTGATGGTGTAACAACAACAGGAAAAATAACTTGTATTTATTAAAAATAAACTAATTTTACAGGTTCATCCCTCTCTCTCAGCAAACAACCATAAAACAAATTACATTCAAAATATCTGCACTGCTGTGCATTTTTCCCTTGCTTTTCTCTGCTACGCTGTTGCGTCTATTCTGTTGTGCACTGCTGTGTGTTTCTCTGTTCTGGAAGTATTTTCTTCACCCTGCTGCGTGCTCTCCTCTGCTCTGTCTGATTCTTCAGCTGCTAACCTTAAAACAGAACTGTTGTGTGTTGTATTTATATGCTAAAACATATATGATTTAAATAATAAAGTATTACAAAATATCTTCTAATGCTTATCTCTGTATTTAATGCAGCAAGGTGGTAATACTTTTATCAAAAAACAAGTCGGCTGTCTGCAAGGGAAATCAATTCTGTGAGTTTAATGCACATTTATGTGCAAAAATATCAAAGGTGACTTTACGGCATCAAACAGCCTGGAGTATTTACTGCTAATCAAATTCCTGTCCAGCTGTTCATTGTTGCAGTTGGAATTAAATTCCAACAGGAATTACAAGGAATTGAAGAGCAGTTTATCTCGGAAACTTCATGCTTTCAAAACAAAAAAGAAAAATTTTGTTAAACGCTGAGGAGTTGGTGCGCTGAATTTATTGCACATTGTGTGAGTTTGTTTGGAGCACCGTTTCATCACAGTTGCAGCTATTGTCTGTCTGGTGTGCATTTGTAGCAAGTTGTAAAGCAGAATGTGGGACTGAATTGTTCTTTGTGTGTTCCTCAAGCAATTATTTCTAAAGCTTCATTCTTTGGGCTATTTGGGCAATTTTTGTGGAGAAATCTCATTTAGATTTTAAGATTTGTTTTAATGATGGTGGTTTAGTTATATTATTTAAAAAAAACATAGTGTTGTTTTGAGGGGTAGTTATATTTTTTGAATCATGTGATGCCGAAACACAAAGAATGGGCCAATTATTTAACAGATTAATGTGACCCATTGTGCTTTAGGAGCATTAGTCAACGATAGTTCTTAATAAGGTCAAGCTGGTGTGACCTGTCAGTCGTGCTAGGAGTGTCAGTACAGGTTATTTATACGAAGTCAAGTTGTAGAATTGTCTACTGAAGACATTCTGTACCCAAAAACCTGTCATGCTAGGAGTGTCAGTACAGGTTATTTATACAAAGTCAAGTTGTAGAATTGTCTACTAAAGATATTCTGTACCCAAAATGCTATCCTAGATAACTGCTGAAGGTTGCGTGGATTCAGAGATGGTGGCAGTTCCATAGGATGGTTCAGTATCGACACTGACCCGTTGTGCTCCGAGAGGTTGAGAAGCGTTAATTCTGCAAAGTTCATCAACAATGGTCAGAGGCAGTTACATTTTAAATGGAGGCCAAGTGATAGCTCGAAGATGTGGTGGTGAAAGAGATGTGTTTGCAAGATTCCAAAGTGGATGTGGGTGCTAATGATTACCATATCAAATAAATCTTGAAAAGATTTATTTATTGTTATAATGTGGGTTTTTTCGTATTTTCTACATGTAAGCATTAAAGGAGGGTGTTGTAAGTAATGCTTCCATGACTTCCAAGTTATCTTGAGTTGTATTGTGTGAGTTGCTAGGTTAATAGGTGTACTAGCTATTTTTAGTAATCTAGATCCACCATTCTCAGATCTAGAAATATCATGTATTCCTATATATGTAATATCTGTGAGATCAATAAGATATATTGTGTTTGGTGTTGTGTTTAATGGATCTCCTTGATTTCTCTCTATTTTCTAATAAGTCAAATATTTTGAGATCAGAATGGCAAACTTTGCAAGAGACAGTTTATAATATGATTTGTTTTAAGGAAGCCTTTCCATGTGGTAGGCATTGCCTTGTCTGAGAATTTCAATTTACAATAATGTGGTCTCTCAACGCTGAAATATAGAGGTCTTAGAATGGACCAGTTTATGTTGTGTACATGCAATGCATGTTTTTCCTGGATTGTTAATGTGGGTTGTGGGGCTTTTTGGATTTAAAAGAAGCAAAAGTTGGAATTGAGAGGAGAAAGAGGTAGTGAAGAAGGGCTTTGTGGAGATGTCACGTGAGAAAATGGAGCAGCATACATTTTTAAATTAATTAATAAAAAATAAACTACCATAAAATAAATACATTTATAGATAAAAATGTTTTTTTCTTTTTTTCTTAAATAAAAAATTAATATGAAAGCTAAAATTAACCTTTACATGGGATGAATGAAATCTCTCCATATTTTTGAAGATATTGTTATACCATTCAAAAATTAAATTATGTGAATCCATCGACCTCACTGTGTGAATGTAGTCATATGCACAGAAAGAATCATCTCTACATTTTTCAATTCCCTTCAGTGCTTCTCCTCCATCTTTTGAGCTCTTGCAAAAAGTTTAATTCATCGTGATTACACAATTCACATAGTTGCTCCAACTCATCAATGCAGGCAATGAAACCGTGATGATACGTTCTGAGATCTTTGAAATACTGCGACTGAGAAATCTTGATTCTCTTTTCAGTAGAGCTTCAGGATATTGCTTCCCCTTGCATACATCGGTTCCCCACTTTATGATTGGATTCCCAAAGTGAAATTTCTCTCCATTAAGAAGAGATTCCACCACATTCTTCTGCCCTTTTGGAAGCAATTGTATCACCCCAAGTTGCATAAAGATTACTGACATCATTAAGTGAATGTTTTACTAAAAGATATTTTAAATATTATTATATTTTGATGAGTAATGTGACCTGATATAGGCTGAAGGACCAAGAATCATATATGGTAATTACCTAAATTATAGGTAGTAATGCTTTAACAAAAATAAAACAGTTTTGTTTATTTAAAAGAAACAGTTTCAAAGAAACAATGACCCTCTATCTAAGAATGATAATATAGAGAGGGGAAAAGAGCAAAAAGAGGTTCCTAGAGCTGGGTGGAATAAACCAATGGGAAAAACTTGCTTAGTATAATTGACTAGAGAGTACCGAGATTGAGGTTGGACCAGAGTCTTGAGACCCATAGTATTGACTGCAACTAGACTAGATCCAGCATAAAAAGATAGAAGGTGCTTGGGGGAGAGTCTGGAAGTGATTGCCAGACTCATGGCTGGGAGGAGAGACCTTTCGAATATATTGTCTTTATAGGTTAACTGATAAATGAGGTAGCAAGCTCTTTAAAGATTTATTTCTGAACTGTAAATATGATTATGTACAGTAGCTATTAATGTCTATTTTATAGGTTAACGGATAACTGAGGTAGAAAGCTATCAAAAGATTCATTTATGAACTATAAATATGATCATATACAATAGCTATTAATATCTATAGAATAGATTAACAAAATACTGAACTGTAGCTGTTAATACTTGAATTCACAGGTATATAAATAAGGTAGTAGGCTAACTATTGAATTAAAAACCAGGGAGTTTCTCAAATACTCAACAGAAGACAAATACTCCAATAGCCAAACTGTACAAATTATAAGCATGAAATAAAAGAGAAAATGAAGTCGAGAATAGTGTAAAGGTCAAAATACTGACAATAACTCTAGAAAACATTCTTGGGCATATAACAATGATTACCAAGAAAGAAAATTATTTGCCATCTCGATACAATATGCTAATAATCATGATTACCAACGAAAATGAAAAAAGTAGTAAATGGTCATCATGGTATGGTAGCATCAAGAGTTGACATAATACATCAAAACTATGCATTGAAACAAGAGATAATTCTATTTGAGCCTTTCTTTATAAATCTAGCACAGTTTAAAAAACCTAGTTCCTATTTCATTCATCAGAATAACATACGCGAAGAAAAAGGCATAAACAGAATAAGTTTTTCGCATACCACAGTTAAGCCATAACAAAACATTACTCTAATGATTAAATGTAACAGATAGATATTTAAACTATGCCATTGGACAGCCGAATGATGGCATCCTTGACCCCTCTCAAGCGGAATTTATAAACAGTTACCACATGCATTCCTCAAAATAAATGAAAACAAGATCGAAGGCCTTTAAATTCATCAACAGTTACATTTCAAATCTTGGAAATGATCGACAGCCATAGCTGGTCAAATAACTTAACAAATAAAGGTTAAGGAAAGCCCGTGTCTAGGAATTACATCCCTAACGCACGATTAGAGATAAACCCTCTCTATAAAACCATTAATAACTTAATTTCGAATAAAGACAAAGGACTTAGCTCCAACTTGAAAGGCAATGGGCACGTCGTAAGATATTTTGCAATTATAAGTCACGATTTTGAGTACTAAACCTTCCTGAATGTGGCATACATGTGATTGAAAGAATGTGAATTAGTCATTGTTAAGAGAAGCCATTAACCTGTTGCTCATGCATATAAAGTCAAACCTGACAAGAAGGAGCCTTACTTGAGATAAGAGCTCTTCCTCTATGAGTCACCCACCTGTAACACTAGGTTAAAACTCAGCTTTATAAACTAAATACATCATAAGGGAAAGCTAGGATGGAAAAACCCTCAGGAACCAAGAACCGAGTTCAACAATCATCATTAAATCTTGCTATCACCATTAAATACTTGCTGCAGATGATATGGACTACATGCTGCCTTCCGCCATCTATGAAACTCTATAGATTATTCCTTAACAATGGTGAGAAACCCTCAGATGAGTTTTTGCAGTAATTACCCAGCAAATATTAGTCTTTATACTGAGTTAACGAAATTGTATAATGACATAGTTAAGGGGTTACCTACTCCGGGGAGTTTAGTAGCCTCCCTTGCTATAATGTCGTGTAGAGCACCATAACCAAAGCCCTCGCAGAGTAGCACAACAAGAGGAATGACAACAACAATGAGACCACGAGGGTTCGACGTGATGAGTTGGTTAGGTTAAACCCTATCCAATCTCTATCATCAGATCGCAGAGTGGAGATCAACGATAGAAAGCTATAACAGATGGCATGACCACATCGAAGCACTATCCCATAGAACTAATGCCCACCATGTGGAGCTATGGACAATGACTAGTACAACATAGAAAAGTGCAAAGTCATGTGCACGATTAACCAGGAGAATCCCTAGTTGGATCTCCATACCTGCTAGTTAATTAGTGATTAATTGTATTCAATGATATAGTCAGGGCGTCGTATAATCGACGGTATAAACACCATAAAAACATGTATGTGTATAATTACAATGTTTTAATGATAAATATCAATGGAACGTTATATTATAATTATTATTTTATATTAAAGTTTTAGTTTAGATGTTACAAATGGTATCAAAGCTCAGGTTCATACACTGAGACTCTTTGGGAACAACTATTTACAGGAACCATGTACTTGTGTTTTAACTAAATTAACTAATGTGTGATACAGATAATAGAAAAGATCACACCAGCAAAAGAAAAGAAAGTTCATCATGCAGAGGAACTCAGGACCACCTGAATCACTCGGAGCAACTTATGTGAATGCTAATCTGGATATTTGGATATAGTTGGGCAAGGAATCCTGACAAGATAATGCAATGTTACTTGAAACTGTGTAGCAGTTGCATGCAGAAATTACCAGTTTGAGAATAGATAATGAATGACTACATTTAGAATAGGAAAGAATCCTAAGAAGTTTGTCCAATTGACAAAATCAGCGCCACCTAAACCCCAGCGCAGAAGATCAAGAAAAGACCTCAACCACTTAGCATGGAGAAGAAAATGCTGAATCAGTTGAAAGACATAGAGAGGATGAAGAGAGACGCTCAGACAATGTATCCGACCAGTGTAAAACTAAGAAACAAAAGTCAGAATTACAAGGAGAATTCAAGAAAATTAAGCCTTCACTCTTTGAGGGAGAATCTGAAGAGGCTATGGAAGCCTGGTTAATCGATATGGGCAAGTACTTTCAGATTTATGAGTACACTAACAAACTGAAGGTGCAATTGGCAGTTTATTAGCTGAGGGGAAAGTTGACTCTCTAGAGGGAGGAAATCAAAATAGTAAGGAAAACTGATGAAGAACATATTACATGGAATGATTTTCAAAAACATTTCAAGGGCAATTATCTAACTAGATGGTATTATGATGAAAAAACGAAAGAATTCCATGAATTAAGATTGGGAACCTTAACCATGGATGAATATGTGACCAGATTCACGTCCTTGCTTCGCTACATGCCTTACATGCAAGAGGAAAAGGCCAAAATTTAGCGTTTCATTAGCAGCTTACCAAACTTTATGAAGGAAAAAATAGAATTTGACTACCCCAAGACAATGGACGATGTTGTGCAGAAGAACTGCATTTGCTATCAACAAATGAAACAGAAGAATGGAGGGCCAAAAGGAGGATTAAATAAGGGTAGAATCCTGATTCAAAAAAGACACCCAAAATTTGCTAACCGTAGGAACGCACATCAAAATACATTCAGCAAGTTTCCAACCAGAAATCAACCCGGAACTTCATACTCTGAGAACAGACCAGCAGAGGGAGTCACAAAATATGTCAATGATCAACAATCAAAACTGCCTCTACAATGCTAGGGATGCGGAGGACCCCATTATTACAAAAATTGTCCACAAAGGGCTAGAATAGAACAATTATCAAATATTCAAGAAGCATCCACAGTTGGGGAAGTGGCGAGGAGCATACCCAGAATTAACGCTGCCTTGGATGATCATCAAGCTGAATTCCAGCTCACAATGATCGAATGTGAAGGTATGATTACTAAGCAACATGCCTCTATTTTATTTGATCCAAGTGCTAGCTTAAGCTATGTTAGTCCTAAAGTGGTTGCAAAGTGTCAGTTAGTGAGTAGAAAAATTTCAAAACCTTGGCTAGTTCAACTAACCACTGGCACAAAGAGAAGGGTTATTAGCAAGACATAATGATGTCCCATAACCATTTCTGGGCAGCCTATTTATGTTGATCTTAATATACTTCCCTTGGGTTCTTATGATATATTAATTGGGATGGACTGGTTCAAAAAATGTTGGTCCCTAGTAGATTGTAAACATAAAACTGTAAGTTTTATTCCAGAATTAGGTCAAAGGAAGGAATTACAAGGAATAAAAACTAGCACGAGGCTCCATCCTATTACTACTAATCAGTTAGAAAAATGCATTAGAAAAGTGTCAAATTTATGCCATGCAGGTGGGATTTAAAAACTCTAAAAATAAGATGACTTTTCTAGAAATGATTCCTAAAATTGGTCCAAAAATGGATCCTGGATAAACCTCTAAGTCTAAAAGACTTCATATAGGAGGTGAAAGGTGCCAAATGGAACACATCCTTTATAAATTAGAGGAAAATGAAAGTCGCAAGCTACTCTCAGAAATAGTCTGATTGAAAAGACCCCTTCATTCTAAATCCAATGCAACTTGAATGGGCGAAAACAGACTTCAGATGAAGAAGTTATCACAAAGAGAAGCTCCCCTCGTTCTTTGGGAAAAGAGGCAAAAATCATTTAAAAATGGGCAAGCTACCCTTATAAGGGAAAATCACATCACATGAGGCCAAGGCTTAAAGTTGGGTGGAAGGCACCCCTGATCAACGACCTCCGATGATTGGATCGGTAGGTCAGATATGAGGCAGGAAGGATATACCCAAGGCAAAGGTCTTGGGCCGATGTGATGGTGTGATTGCCGAAATCGGCGAATCGCAATCGACGATACCACAAGGCAAAGGCGGGACCCTGAGCGATGCTATATCACGATTGCCGATATCAACGAATCACAATCAGAGCTATACAACGGAGCATGGGCGATATATATATATATATATATATATATATATATATATATATATATATATATATATATATATATATACGCACAATGCAATGGCCAGACCCGATGGAGTTATAAGCAACATTCAATATCTTTTGAAATCCGCTAAATGAACATTTTCTATGTATTTTGTATATTTCATTTGATAAACAAAATATGAAGGGAAGTGCCTAATGTGATGAAACTGGACCCGAAAGGGTTCCAAAATGCAAATGCATATAATTTCAAGTCCGGTAAGCAGGATTTTGCCATGTTTTAATGTATTTTTTTAATAAGAAGGGAAACCTTGGAACAAAGCCGAAGCGACTTGCGATAAGCGATTTCAGGCAGACCCGATAGGGATATAAAGTGTAGTTATGAAAATTTTAAGTTTGGCACAGTGTTTTCTACAGATTTTCCCGTGTTTTACAACATTCTCTATGTAAACACAAAATGACTATTTTTGAAGGATTTCAAGTGCCAATTTCCCCTTTTGTTACAACACAGGTGGTCGCCATCCTTGAGGGCGTTTAGAAATGATTGCTAATGCTCATAGAAGGGATTTGAGTGGACAAAGGTTGGAAGACAGGAAGCCCAAAAGGGAAAATGAACAGGAAGCACTAATTTGGCTTAAAGAGCCATAGAACAAAAGAACGAGAGTTCTCTTTGGTTGGTTGCTATTATTGATTGTTTTTGTTGTTGAAAGCGAAGCCAAAGCATGAGGTTGAGGTGAAGGAGGCAACATAGAAGCAAAAATGCAGCCAAGGGAGTCACTTGGAGTTCAAGTGAAAAGCCCAGAGAGATGTAAACCGAGAGAGAGTAGGCTGAGCGAACAATGAGCAAGAGCTAAGTGCACAGAGAATCTTTGGAGTCACTCAGAGGTCGAGTGAAAATCTAGAGAGCTCAATTGACAACACCGTATTGTTGCTGAAGATTGCTAGAGTTGCTTGGAGGTAGAGCGACTCACAGAGGCATGTAGAGGCTGTAGAAAAAGCTTAGAGAAGCCAGAGCAGAGAGCCACGAACCACAACTAGAGCCGAAGAGCTAGAGCAAGAGCCAGAGTGAGAGTCAAGAGCCAGAACTAGAGCCAAAGCCAAAGAGCCAGAACCAAAGTCAGAGCCGAGAACCAGAGCGAGAACCAGAGCCAGAGCTGAGAGCTAGAGCGAGACCTAGAGCCAGAAATTCAAGAGCTTTAGAGCCAGGGATGAGATGGTACAGTAAGCCCATCATGTTCTGTGTAAACTAATGGAGTTGAGTCAAAGACTTGTAAAAGAACTACTGCCATAATCCCAGAGAGCCTAGTTGAGTTGACTAGAGCTCATGGAGATGTAGCCCAAAAGTTGTGGGTGAACTCCTAATTAATTGTTGTTATGTGTGTGCTTTATTTGTTGCATTATTTACTATTCTTTGTATTTAAAATATCGACATAAGCAACAGTAATTACACCACTTAACAGTAAAAAATAAACACAAGCATACACCTATTTCAAGCACATTTTTAATTCCGCATTGGTTAATCAATAAGACTTGGAAAAATTTAAAGCTTTGGAAGTGGGAGAGGTTCTTGTAAGTTAGACAAGAAGCCTAAGTGCCCCATTTTCAGATCAGGTGGTATCGGAGCTTAAGATTGATTAACCAAACCTTTAAGAAGGTTATATCAGAATGCTTGATTGAAAGAGTAGAGATTGCTTGTTTGAAGGGTGTTAGGCAGTCAAGGACTAATTGTCTGATTGATGTATGTTTATTTGTAAATTCACTATTGTTTGAGTTTGTAAAGGTGAAGGGAAAAGCTATGGATAGCTAAGTCCAGGAGAGGACAAGAAGGAAGAAGGGCGCAAGGAATCCTCCTTATCCCAAAGGACCTCAAGGCAATCATTGAAGCACAAGAGGTTTCTCGCAAAGGGATGCTTATCTTTTGATTTATTGCATTTCTTTGTTGGTGGAATGCAAGTTGCAAGATTTTACCAAGTTGGTGAATGGAAAAAGGTTGAGTAGAAGACTCACTTTGTTGCTGCAACATTATGTTCATTTCAGCTTTGAAAGTACAGTGTACTTAAGAGAAAGTTGAAGGATGAAACCTTATATTTCATTTCAGCTTTGAAAGTACAATGTGCTTAAGCGAAAGTTTAGGGATGAAATGCATGCATAAGAATGATGTGCATGAACACAAGGATTTTGATGATTCCCCTGTTTTTGAACATGTATGTGTGATTAACTTGAAGGGTTGATTGCTTTGTTTTAAACATGCATGTAATATCGGGCTTGTTATCTAGTCCATCATTTGTAAGCTAGATGTAAAGACTGGAGGTAATTCACAAGATGTGAAATATGTTTCTTTTGTTGAAGCAGGAGTTTAGGCCATCCAGTTGTTGTCTGTATTTCTATTGTTGTTGATAGCTTGTCTAACTAATACAAATGATTTTTTTTTGGAGAAGATGTACTTCACATTTGTTTGAGCCACCTTGGATCAATGATCAAGGCAAAGAAGTTCAAACCACCTTCTATGACCAGTTCAACAAAAGTTCTATAGAAAGGCAAGGAGGAAGATAGTTCTTCCCAGGAAGACTAGACCATCCAAGAAGGGAAGTGGTCAGAAACTTTGGTTCAGAGGCACTATGCAAGGCAAGTGTGGGGAGGCTGGAAGAAGAGGGTGAGTCACTCTCATTTACTATTCAAATCAATATATCAGTGTTTTGGAGACCAAAACTTCTCTTAGTGGGAAGGCGTGATCCAAAAATGGATCTTGGATAAACCTCTAAGTCTAAAAGACTTCATATAAGAGGCGAAAGGTGCCAAATGGCATAGATCCTTTATAAATCAGAGGAAAATGAAAGTCACATGCTACTCTCAAAAATAGTCTCATTGCAGAGACCCCTTCATTTTGAATCCAACGCAACTTGAATGGGAAAAAACGGACTTTAGATGAAGAAGATATCACAAAGAGAATCTCCCCTCGTTCTATGGGAAAAGAGGCAAAAAATCCTTTAAAAATGGGCAAAAGACCCTTATAAGGGAAAATCGCATTGCACGAGGCCAAGGCTTAAAGTCGGGCAGAAGGCACCCCTGATCAACAATCTCCGGTGATCGGATTGGTGGGTTGGATCAGAGGTAGGCAGGGTATACCCAAGACAAAGGTCCTGGGCCAATGTGATGGTGTGATCGCTGAAATCGGCGAATCGCAATTAGCGATACCACAAGGCAAGGCGGGACACTGGGCGATGCAATATCGTGATCGCCGATATCGGCGGATCGCAATCGGAGCTATACAATGGAGCGAGGCGATATATATATATATATGCGTGTGTGTGTGTGTGTGTGTGTGTGTGTGTGTACGATGTGATGGCCAGACCCGATATAGTTATAAGTGGCATTCCAAATATTTTGAAATATGAAGGGAAGTGCTTGATGCAATGAAATCAGACTTGAAAGGATTCCGAAATGCAAATGAATATAATTTCAAGTCTCATAAGCGAGATTTTGCCATGTTTTAACGTATTTTTTTAATACGAAGGGAAACCTTGGAACAAGGCCAAAGAAACTTGCGATAAGCGATTTCAGGTAGACCTGATAGGGATATAAAGCGCAGTTATGAAAATGTGAAGTCCAACACAGTGTTTTCTGCGGATTTTCCTGTGTTTTACAACGTTCTCTGTGTAAACACATAACCACTATTTTTGAAGGATTTCAAGCGTCAATTGCCCCTTCCGTTACAGCACAGGTGGTCGCCATCCCTAAGGGTGTTTAACAATGATTTCTAATGCTCAGAGAATGTATTTGAGCAGACAAAGGCTGGAAGACAGAAAGCCAAAAATGGAAAATGAATAGGTAGCGCCGATTTGGCTTAAAAAGTCACAAAACAACAAAATGAGAGTTCTCTTTGGTTGGTTGGTTGTTGTTGATTGTTTTTATTGATAAAAGCGAAGCCAAAGCAGGAGGCTGAGGCTAAGGAGGTAGAACAGAAGCAAAAACACAGCCAAGGGAGTCACTTGGAGTTCAAGTGAAAAGCCCAGAGAGCTGTAAATTGAGAGAGAGCAGGCTACGCGAATAGCGAGCAAGAGTTGAGCACGCAGAGAGTCTTTGGAGTCACCTGGAGGTCGAGTGAAAAGCCAAAGAGCTCAATTAACAGCAGTGTATTGTTGCTGAAGGTTGCTGGAGTTGCTTGGAGGTCGAGCGACTCACAGAGGCATGTAGAGGTCGAGATAAAGAGCTCAATGAAGATAGAGTAGAGAGCCACGAGCCATAGCTAGAGCCAAAGAGCGAGAGCAAGAGCAAGAGATAGAGCCAAAGAGCCAGAGCCAGAGTCAGAGCCGAGAGCCTAAGTGAGAGCCAGAGCCAGAGCCAAGAGCTAGAGCTAGAGGCAGAGCCAGATCCAGAAAGCCGAGAGCTTCAGAGCCAGGGATGAGATGGTAAAGTAAGCCCATCGTGTTCTGTGTAAACCAATGGATTTGAGTCAAAGACTTGTAAAAGAACTGCTTCCATAATCCGAGAGAGCCTAGTTGAGTTGACTAGAGCTTACAAAGATGTAGCCCAAGAGTTGTGGGTGAACTCATAATTAACTTGTTGTTATGTGTGTGCTTTATTTGCTGCATTATTTACTGTTCATTGTATTTAAAACTTCAGCATAAGAAATAGTAATTACAACACTTAATAGTAAAAAATAAACAGAAGCATACACCTATTTCAAGCACATTTTTAATTCTGCATTGGTTAATCAATAAGACTTGGGAAAATTTAAAGCTTTGGAAGTGGGAGAGGTTCTTGTAAGTTAGAAAAGAAGCCTAAGTTCCCCATTTTCAGATCAGAAATTCAGGACTTTGTGGATGTTTTTCTGGAAAACATTCCCAGTTTACCACCAAAGCGAGATATTGACTTCACCATTGAGTTACTTCTAGGTGTAACCTCCATATCCAGAGCTCCTTATCGCATGAGCATACCTGAATTGACAAAGCTCAGAATGCAGTTACAAGAGCTTCTAGATAAAAAATATATATTCGCCCCAGTCTATCCCCTTGGGGAGATCCCATATTATTTGTACAGAAAAAGGATGGGACCCTCAGATTATGCATCGATTATCGACAACTAAACAAACTAACTATCAAGAATAAGTACCCTTTACCACATATTGATGATCTATTTGATCAGGTACAAGGAGCTAAGGTATTCTCGAAAATCGATCTAAGATCCAGTTACCATCAAATAAGAATAAAAGATGAAGATATTTACAAAATAGCCTTTCGTACTCGCTATGGTTATTACGAATTTGTGGTATTGCCGTTTGGCCTCACAAACGCTCCAACCACCTTTATGAGTCTGATGCATGGTATTTTCCAGCCTTACCTTGATAAATTTGTGCTGATTTTCATAGATGATATTTTAATATATTCTAAGAACCAGGAGGAGCACAAAGAACACCTGAAAATAGTGTTGAAGACATTAAGGGAAAATTAGTTGTATGCCAAATTCAGCAAGTGTGACTTCTTCAAGAATCAAATCCTATATTTGGGTCACGTTATATTTGTAGAAGGCATTGCAGTAGACTCATAAAAGATCAAAATGATCATGGAATGGATAGCCCCAAATAATATCATTGATATCAGAACATTCTTGGGATTAGCAAGATATTATCGTAGATTCATTGAGGGGTTTTCAAAGATCACCTTTCTAATGACCTATTTACAGAAAAAGGGATGCGCATTCCAATGGACGACAGATTGTTAGCAAAGCTTTGAAAAATTAAAGCATCTGCTCACCACCGCACCAGTACTAAAAGTAGCAGATCCAAAAAAATCTTAGTGGTTCATGGATGCAAGCAAGGAGGGTGTTGGTGGGGTGTTGACACAGGATGGAAAAGTGATTTCTTATGAATCTCGAAATTTGAGGGAGTATGAGCAATGATATTTAGCTTATGACCTTGAATTGACAGCAGTAGTGCATGCACTTAAAATGTGGCAGCATTACCTATTGAAAAAGAAATTTTTGCTGCTAATAGATCATAGCAGCCTTACCAACTTCTTTAATCAATCTAGCTTAAATGTCTGATAGGCCAGATGGACAACTTTCTTAAGAGAATTTGACTTTGAGATGAAACATTTAAAGGGGAAAGAAAACTGTGTGGTCGATGCACTGAGCAAAAAATTACACTGTATATATGAGGTCTGAATGAGCCAAGTAAGTTAAAATATTCCTGAAATCATAAAGGAGGTAGCTAGCAGAGATCTGAAGTATACTTTCCTTTGGAAACAAAAAAAAGAAGCTCTGCTGAAAAAGGAAGAATTATAGTTTGTAATAAATTCTGATAATCTCCTCACTTTTAAAAACATAATTTATATTCCAAACCAAAACTAAATTAAACTATTGATATTAAATGAGTTTCATAAGAAACCTTGTGCTGGCCACCCATTTTATCATAAAAAAAGGTTACTTGTGGCCCGGATTGAGGAAGGATATTGCAGAATATTTGCCCAAATGTCTGGAGTGTCAACTGGTGAAAGCGAAACACCAACATCCCGCTGGATCGTTACAACCATTGCCCATTCTGGAATGGAAATGGGAGACTATATCCTTAGATTTCATCACCGGTTTACCCTGCACAAGGAAGCAACAAGATTCAACTATGTTGGTGGTATACAAATTGAGTAAAACATCTCACTTCATACCTGTAAAATCCACATATAAAACAGTGGAAATCACAGATATAATATATGAAGGAGATATTTCACTTACATGGGATACCCAAGGTAGTGATTTCGGATAGGGATGTTAAATTTACATCCACCTTCTAGAAGACTCTCTTTGCAGGATTAGGTACTCAAATCCAGTTTAGTACTGCCCACCATCCTCAAAACGGATGGACACACTAAATGGGTAAATCAGGTGTTAGAAGACATGCTACGCATGTTCGTGATGCAACAACCACACAAGTGGGAGGACTACCTCCATCTAGTGGAATTTTAATATAATAATGGACATCACGAATTGCTAGGCATGAGCCCTTTCGAGGTATTGTATGGAAGAAAGTGCAGAGTACCAATAGATTGGAATAATCTGGTGAATAAGCTACCATTGTGTCCAAACATGCTAGCAGAAATGGAGGAGGCTGTTAAGAAAGTCTAACAAAGTTTAAGGGCGGCCCAAGATAGAGAGAAGGTGTATGCAGATAAAAAAAGGATTTACAGGGAATTTCAACCCTGAGATCATGTTTACCTAAGAGTGAAGCCCCAGAAATGCTCCTTGCAGTGGCGAGGTTGTGCTAAATTAGCACCCTGATACTGCGGCCCTTTTCAAGTCTTGGAAAGAATTGGACCGATGGCCTATAAGCTTGCGCTACCAAGCCACATTCGGGTCCACAATGTATTTCATGTATCTTTACTAAAGAAATATGTGTATAACCCTCAGCACATTATTGATTGGGAAAATATTCAGGTAACAATTTAATGGGTATAAGAATGGAATATATATATATATATATATATATATATATATATATATTTTTTTATGAAAGTAAGTGAGAATTGTTTTATGGTGCAGGTCAAACCAGAAGGAGAGTTCTGGGCAGAACCTCTCCGTATTCTCTATCAGTGGAAAACCAAATTGCAGAAGCAAGCCATCACCCAAGTTAAAGTGCAACGGAAGCGCTTTGGCCCGGAAGAGGCCACTTGGGAAGAGGATGAATTCATGTGAAAGGCTTATCTCGTATTGTTTTCTGAAAAGGAAGAGAACACCAGGGACGATGTTCCTCATGTGGGGGGGGGGAGATGTAATGCCCTAAGTTGCATAAAGATTACTCAGATCATTAAGTGAATGTTTTACTAAAATATATTTTAAAGATTATTATATTTTGATGAGAAATATGAACTGATATAGGCTGAAAGGCCAAGTAACATATATGGTAATTATCTAAATTATAGGTAGTAATACTTTAAAAAAAATAAAACTATTTTGTTTATTTAAAAGAAACGGTTGCCAAGAAATTGTTACCCTCTACCTGAGAAGGGTAATATAGAGATGGGAAAAGAGCAGAAAGAGGTTCCTAGAGTTGGGTGGAATAAACTAGAGGGAAAAACTTGCTCAGTACAGTCGATAAGAGAGTACTGAGATTGAGGCTAGACCGGAGTCCTGAGACCCATAATACTAACTGCAATGGGACTAGATCCAGCATAAAAAGATAAAAGGTGCTTGGGGGAGAGTCTGGGCATGATTGCCAGACTTGTGTCTGGGAGGAGAGACCTTTCGAATATATTGTCTTTACAGGTTAACTGATAACTGAGGTAGCAAGCTCTTTAAATATTTATTGTTGAACTATAAATATGATTATGTACAGTAGATGTTATTGTCTATTTTATAGGTTAACAGAAAACTGAGGTAGTAAGCTATCAAAAGATTCATTTCTGAACTATAAATATGATCATATACAGTAGCTATTAATGTCTATAGAATAGATTAACAGAATACTGAACTGTAGCTGTTAATACTTGAATTCACAGGTATATAAATAAGGTAGTAGGCTAACTATTGAATTAACAGCTAGGGAGTTTCTCAAATACTCAACAGAAGACGAATACTCCAATAGCCGACCTGTACAAATTATAAGCATGAACTAAAAGAGAAAATCAAGTCGAGAATAGTGTAAAGGTCAGAATACTAACAAGAACTCTAGAACATATTCTCGAGCATATAACTATGATTACCGAAAAGAAAGTTAATTGCCATCTTGATACAATATGCTGATAATCATGATTACCAACGAAAACAAAAAAAGTAGTAAATAGTCATCATGGTATGATAGCATCAAGAATCGACATAATAAATAAAAAATGTGTATTGAAACTAGAGATAATGCTATTCAAGCCTTTCTTTATAAATCTAGCATAGTTTAATAAACCTAGTTCCTATTTCCTTCATTAGAATAACATATGCGGAGAAAAAGGCATAAACAAAATAAGTCTTTCACATACCACAGTTAATCCAGAACAAAACATTACTCTGTTGATTAAATGTAATAGACAGACATAGAAACTATGCCATCAGATAGCCAAATGACGACATCCTTGACCCCTCTCAAGCGAAATTTATAAGCAGTTACCACATGCATTCCTAAAAAAATGAAAACAGGCTCAAAGGCCTTTAAATTCATCAATAGTTACATTTCGAATCTTGGAAATGATCGAAAATCGTAGTTGGTCAAATAACTTAACAAATAAAGGTTAAGGAAAGCCTGTGTCTAGGCATTACAACCCTAACACTCTATCATAGATAAACCCTCTCCATAAAACACTTAATAACTTAATTTTGAATAGAGACCAAGGACTTAGCTCCAACTTGAAAAAGAATGGGAACGCCATAAGATCTTTTGCAATTATAAGTCACGATTTTAAGTACTAAAACCTCCCAAATGTGGCATACCTGTGATTTAGAGAATGTGAATTAGTCATTGTTAACAGAATCCATTAACCTATTGCTCATGCATATAAAGTCAACCCTGAACGGGAAGGAGCCTTACCTAAGATAAGATCTCAGCCTTGACGAGTTGCCCACCTGTAACAATAGGTTAAAACTCAGCTTTATAACCTAAATACATCATAAGGGAAATCTAGGATGGAAAAACCCTCAAGAACCAAGAACTGAGTTCAACAATCATCATGAAATCTTGCTATCGCTATTACATACCTACCACAGATGATCTAGAGTGCATGCTGCCTTCTGCCATCTCTGAACCTCCATAGATTATTCCTGAACAGTGGCGAGAAAAACTCAGATGGGTTTTACAGTAATTACCTAGCAAATATCAGTCTTTATATTGAGTTAACGGAATTGTAGAATGGAACAGTTAAGGGGTTACCTACTCTGGGGAGTTTAGAGGCCTCCCTTGCTATTATGTCATGCAGAGCACCATAACCAGAGCCCTTGCATAGCACCATAACCAGATCCCTCGTATAGCAGCACAACGAGAGGAATGGCAACAACAATGAGACCACCAGGGTTCAACGCAATGAGTTGGTTAGGTTAAACCCTATCTAATCTCTACTGCGAGACCACAGAGTGGAGATCAACGACGGAAAGCCATAATAGATGGCATTACCACACCGAAGCATTGTCCCACAGCACTGATGCCTGCTGTGTGGAGCTATGGATGAGGGCTAGTATAGCATAGAAAAGCACAGTCATGTGCATGATTAACCAAGAGAATCCCCAGTTGGATCTCCATACATGCTAGTTAATTAGTGATTAATTTCATTCAATTATATAGTGAGGGCACCATATAATACGCGGTATAAGCACCATAAAAACATGTATGTGTATAAGTACAAAGTTTTAATGATAAATATCAATGCAACATTATATTATTATTATTATTATTAATTTTTTTTAATAAAATTTTAGTTTGGATGTTACAACAATGCATGCAGTTTGCATCTCTCTGCTGCAGGAAGATTTTCTCACCACGTCTTCATCGTTAAAACATTTCTCAGGTCATCCAAAAGAAGTATATTCATGGGAAAAACAGTGGTTTCATCTATGCCAGGGTCCCTTATCTTGTATTCACCGCTTATACATTGATTAGTTATGCCAATCATTAATCCCTCAGAACTACAAAACAATTATTGATACAGTTAATATACAAACTGTAAATTGAGCGAAATTTGAAAATTATGATTTTAAAAATCATTACCCACCTATTTGTTATGATATTCCTTCTCTTCAAATTTTTTTGGTAATCCAATTTCGCTCAAATTTGTTGGTAATCTATCATGGGAGGAGATAGTGGTCTCAGTTATTTCAGGTTCCTTTATCTTGCGCTTATTATTGTTGGGTGACACAGTGGTTTCAGTTTCAATTATTTCAGGTTCCTTTATCTTGGGTTTACTATTGTTGGGCCACATC
Source organism: Pinus tabuliformis (assembly GCA_031772625.1). Taxonomy (NCBI): domain Eukaryota; kingdom Viridiplantae; phylum Streptophyta; class Pinopsida; order Pinales; family Pinaceae; genus Pinus; species Pinus tabuliformis. The sequence goes on from CM062811.1 coordinate 779,487,133, forward strand.
GTGGTCTCAGTTATTTCAGGTTATTTGATCTTGAACTTATTATTCTTGGGTGACACAACGGTTTCAGTTATTTCAAGTTTCTTTATCTTGGGCTTATTATTGTTAGATGGCATAGTGGTCTCAGTTATTTCAGATTCCTTTATCTTAAGCTTACTAGTCGGACATTATCTTGCCAGAGCGATCTTTGATACCTGAGATCTGCAGAAAAATTCATGGGAATTTTAATATAAAAACTAAAATTTGCAAAAAAAATTTAAAGCGAGGAGCAGTATAGTAGTAATAGACCTGTCCATCCTGATGTGCATTCTCTCGGAAGAATATGATCGCAACATGTCACCATGATGTTCGTAGTAATTGGTACCCTCCACCCTGGGATTACAACATCGCCAATGCCTACCATCGTACTGATGGCATCACAATTCTTCTACCAAATTGCATTTGAATTGCTTTTTCATGATGATGTTTACTATTTGGGTGAAGCCTGACATGCAACAAAATTTTGAGAGTTGGTCTTTATTTCTAAAAATCAGGTTTTTGGATCTCTCAATTTTAAGAGATTTCACATTACATCACCGATTAAAATCTTCCAAATATAATTTGGTATTATTAATATAAGCGACATGTTGAGGTTAAAATGTTAATATGCACCAATGCTGCAAATAAATTATATGATCTTTCGGACGGTGTTTGCATTCGAGAATGAGGGTATCTTCACAGAATAGGTCAGCCCAATGTTACTTGGGAGCGTGATTGAAAGCGGGGGAGCAGGGGCGACATTTTTAGAAGCTCCTGGTTTGGGAGTGAATCCCGAAGCGATTTTTTAAATATATATATATATATATATATATATATATATATATATATATATTTATTTTTTTATTTTTTTTTTTTTTTTTTTTTTTTTTGATACATATATGTCAACAAAAACGTGTAGAATGATGAATTAGATATAAAAAACATAAAAAATCATAGATTGATCATTAAACCATATCACATCAATCATCTAGAAGTTATAATATTCATCAACCATGTCCACAAATTAGTAACATACATATTACAACTACAACATATTGAGTCTCATGAATCATGATTCATCAAATTCAATCTTAAAGCTTCAACTTCAAGCTTTCAAAATTGAAAATTCAATATATAACATTTATCACCATTGATCACCAAAGTTGTACTTGTAAGCTAAGTTTAACCATTACACGAAATACTATCTTAGATATTTCTAAGTTCTAAGTTCTAACTGTTAACATGAAATGAAATGTTATAAAATGAAACATGAATAATGAAATGAAATGAAGCAACTTTAGTCTTTCATGAAGCATCATATTCATAATTCGCAATCATTACCAATGAGTTATAATTTCCAACTTCAAACTTCAAATTTTCATTGTCACAGTCATATATTGTTTACAAAAAATATCATTATGATATGAAAGAGTCAAGAGTCAAGAGTCAAGGACTCAAGACTCAACAGTTATGAAAACTAATAGAAACTAGAAAAGGCAAGTAAACTGTAAATCTACATGTGGCCCTTGCTACGAGAGTCTCCAGGAGTATAAGCAGGTCATGGTGGTCTTCTAGGAGTCTCTCGCACAGACCGACGACCAGAACTATAAGGCACATGCCCTCCACATAAGGGTGTAGATGGAGGTGGCGACATCAAAGGAACAAGACTCTGAACTCAAGCACTGCTATTGGATGGTGGAGGTGGCATGGCTGCTGCGTCTGCTTCATCTTCATCCCTTATAAGTTCCTCTTCTAGCTCTTCAAGATGTATAGTGCCATCCTCCAAATTGTCTTCCTCTGGGTGGTTGTCCCAAATTTTATATGTGGGATCGTCATAAGCCTGATCACAGTAATGAATCAACAACCTCAAGTTGTAGTGCACATAAACCAAGATTTCTGCCGAGTTTTCATTGAGTCTGTTTCTTTTCACATTATCTATGAAGCTATAGGTGCTCCAACACCTCTTTATAGAAGAAGCATTTACAACCTATGATAGAACTTTTTTTGCCAATTTTGGCAAAAGTCCCTGGCCGCCACGCGTTTCCCACCATGTGAGAGGATCAAATCTGTCTTTGTCTTCCATTGCATGGAAGTTACCAAACAAACCAGTGCCACTGAAGTATTTGCCTATTTCAAGGTAGACAGTTGCACATTCCTTCCTGTCAGGTATCAACTTTTCTAATGCTTGCAAATATCCACTAGTTACCTCTGCGTCTAAATCGGGTTTGGTCCTAATCCCACCCCTTGGTGCAGGTTGGCCCAACCAAGATGTAGAGTAGTATTTTGGCGTAAGGATATATGCCAAGCAATGTGGTGGAAGATTAAGTTTATTCCACTATACACGCACACAATCATGAATCAATTTGTACAAGTCGGGATCTCTGTTATGAACAATATCTTTTATTTGCCCCAACATGGTATCCATCTGCTCATACACCTCACCAATCACTGGTTTATCTGTATCTGCAAACCGAATCATGTGATAAATGAGCTTGGTGAAATCCAATACTTGCCTCACACTTGTCCAAAACTGACCATCAGGAGTGGCCTCCTCCACTAGTTCAAAACCTCGCCTATCAGTTGCATTTGTATCCCTTTCCTTTAATACCTACCAATGTGGACTTGATACCATGCTAGCCAATGACTCTCTTACCTTCAAAAGGCACCTAAAGGTGAGGTAATAGCTATCAAATCTAGTCTTCGCAATCTTCAACAACTCCAATCTTGAGTGACTACGGAAAAGGCCATGGGTATTGCTATGATTTGTAATAAATTTTATCATTTGTTTGCCTTTCTTGTACAAATCACCAATCCATTTGTATTGTGCATTTTTGTTCTTGACAACATCATGCATCAGAAGGTTCAATGTGTGAACCAAATCTAGTCTTCGCAATCTTCAACAACTCCAATCTTGAGTGACTGTGGAAAAGGCCATGGGTATTGCTATGATTTGTAATAAACTGTATCATTTATTTTCCTTTCTTGTACAAATCACCAATCCATTTATATTGTGCATTTTTGTTCTTGACAAAATCATGCATCAGAAGGTTCAATGTGTGAACCAAACATCCAGACCAAAATATGTTGGGGTATTTATCCTCAATAATTGCTCCCGCTGCCTTACAATTAGGAGCATTATCAATGATGACTTGGATGACATTGTATGGCCCAATACGGTCAATTGTTTCAAGTAATGCTTCTGCAATGTTGATGGCGGTCTTGAACTTGTCTGAGTAATCATATGTAGTTAGAAAGATGGCACCACTAACAAACACAACAAGAACACTTATCAATGGCTTGCCTTTTACATTTTTCCATCCATCAGATAAAATGGACACCCCATGGTCAGTCCAAGAACTTGTCATTCTATTCAAAGAATGTGATATTTTTGCTTTTTCATGATCAAGTCAAATGGTTCTTGCCTTGTCATACCCAGGGCTCTTGTATTCTTTAGGGGCATCATTTATGGCAAAAACCATTTCGTGCCAATAAGGTGAGCGAAGAACATTGAATGGTATCCCACATGCATAGAGAAACCTATAAACCTTTGAATGCACATCATTCCTACACCCCTCATCAAGGAAATCTGATATGGTTCTACGCCTTAAAGCTGGTGACCCTGTGCCTCCATATCCACTGCCTTGGGAGGATGCTGAAGGAGTTCTTTGGGCTTGTGATTGTGAGATTGGTTCAAAGAAACCCCTTGATTTTTTAGATTTGTATTGGGCTTCCTCCTCTTCCCTTATGTATTTGGCTCTATCTACTGCTGACATAGCTGCACAAGTTTTGATTCCTATTTGTTTATCTCCATCCCATGGCATTTTCCCGCGGAGGTGTTTTCTGGCACAGGTGTATGAACGTGTGTAATTATTGTTGCAATGGGGGCAATGAAATTTAGTGGGGACATTCACTTAATGAAATTTCCCTACTTTAGGCTTGTTAACATATTTCTACAATGGGGTTTGGTATTGTTTAGTTTTTTGAGAGTCATGTTCACCCTCCTCCAGCTCCTGCTCACCGGGGTTTTCATCAAATCCACTTTCTCCAGCTTCTTCTTCCCCCTCTTCCTTTTGGCCCCTTCATTTCCTACTCTCCAGCACCATAATAACCAGAAAAGGGACCAAGAAGAGGAAAATGCCAAGAAATATAGCCAGGTCCATGATGTTTGATATTTGTAGGCTTTTGAATCTGCAAAATTTAATGGGAATGGGAATGGGAATATGAATGAGAAAATTAATTTAATTAATTAATTTTATTTAGATTCATGATTTTTTTACTGAATAAATTAAACTAAACTAAATTAAACTAACTAAACTAACTAAACTATATTAAATTACTACCTAACTAAGGTTTAAAATACTAAATTACTAAGTTACTAATGTAACTAACCTCTTTGCAGGCTTGCTCCTTGCTCCTCAGTGCTTGCTCCTCTCTTCTCCTTGCTCCTTTGCTCTTGCTCTCCAGCTTTTCCTCAACTTATTCAAGTGACAATGATTTTTTTTTTTTTTTGCGTCCGCAGATTTTTTTCACACGAATCGCTCCCAACGTCGCATGCGTTGCTTCCGGAGCGAAAATTAAACGCTCGGGAGCGATCGCTCCCAAGCTATAATTTTCGCTACGGGAGCGACGCTCCTGAACTCGCTCTTGATTTTGGCAGGGAGCGTAATTTTTTTTATCGGGAGTGTGCTTTTGACCCACTCCTAAGCCGCTCCTTCCTGGAGTGCAGATTGGGAGCGGGTTCGAGGGGGGGAGCGCTCCCCTACAACTCTGGGTCGGCCTTTTATATATTAATTTTTTGTGGACTTAGGGTGAGTCCGGTGACTTGTTGGGTGCTCGAAATACAACTTAAAATTATAACAATCATTTTAAAATTAACACAATCATATTTATCAATTATAATACATTTTAAAATTGGCACAATCATATTTATCAATGTTGTTGATATACAAGGATAGGTATATATGAAGTATATATGCAACCACATTTTCCAATATGATTGATATACACCCATAGTCTTATGTCAACCACATTAAATAATTATCATATATATATTTTTAAAGACCAACTATTTATGATTATTAATAACTATATAAATAATATATATGATTATTATATTAATATTATATTGTATATTAAAATAATATTAAGTTACTCTACAATATTTTATTTAATATTATTTAATTTTAAATTATTTAATACAATTTAAATATTTAATAATAATATTAACTCATGATAATAAGAGTAGCAATAATAATCTTAATAACAATAATCAATTAATAAAAACAATAACTATTTTAGTAAATATGGTTGATATACACATAAGGTTTCATTTTTATTTATGACACAAATCATTGATAAATATATAATAATAATAATAATAATAATAATTTCTACCGAAAGACATTGCTTAATTCATTATTGATAAGAGAACCTTGAATATATAAATTTATTATTTATTTTTTATAAAATATAAATAAATACTTATTTTATTAAAAGATAAATAAATTTTAATATTGTTTTTAGAAAATATATAATTTTATTTTATTTTATTGTATTTTATAAATAATAATAATAATAGTTAATTATTATTAAGCAATAATAATATTTTTTTAAGTAAATATTATTAAATAAAAATAATAATAATTGATTCAATTTTACATAATAATAATTAATAATAATTCCTTGTCACAATGGGACGTTGGACCATGGTTCACTGTGGTTGATTTTCATATTGAGACAATCTTTGTCACAAAGCGACATTTGAGCATGGTTAGCTATGGTTGATTATGATTCACCATGTTTGACTGAAAGGAATAAAAAACCATTGGGATTAATAATAAAAAGGCAAGATTGACCATGGTTGACCATGTTTGATTGTATAAAACATGGTTGACCATGATCAGTCATGGCTACCATGGTTGACCATGTTTGATTGTATAAAACATGGTTGACCATGATCAACCATGGCTCCCATGGTTGACCATGATTTTTATATGGAGACAATTTTTTTCACAATGCAACATCCCGCCATGGTTGATATTATAAACCCAAGGGATTGATATTATGAACCCAAGGGATTAATACTAAACTCCATGATTGACCATGGTTGATAATGGTTGATCATGATTATAAACCTAAGGGAATAATAAACCCAATGGATTTATATTATAAACCCAAAGGAATAATAAACCCAAGGGATTAATACTAAAACCCCAAGGGATTATGAACCCAAGAGAATAATATCAAACCCAAGGGACTAATATTATAAATCCAAGGTATAAAAACCTTAAGATAAATATTAAAACTACAAAAATAAACATGGTTGAGCACAGTTGATTTTGGTATTGAGACAATCATTGTCACAATGCTAGATTAATACTAAACCCCAAGGGAATAAGATTAAACCCAAGGGACTAATATTATAAACCCAACGTATATAAAACCTAAAATAAATATTATAAATACTATACCATGGTCAACCATGGTGGGATGTCACATTCACAGAATAGTTCGGCCTTTTATATGTTGATTTTTTGTGGACTTATGGTGAGTTCTGTGACTTGTGGGGTGAGATAGACGACCATTTTGTTTTTAAATTACAATGCATTTTAAAATTAATCCCCACATTCAATGGCACATAAGTATATATGTGAAACAATAGATTATCCCTGTCCCGACCTTTGGGGAGATTTATGGGTTTGTCCTTTATTAAAATGTCAAATAATTAAATAATAAATTATTTATTTATATTGTAATTTTTTTTGGATTGTTAATATTCTGATAGTTATCTTTATAATGATAATGATGATTAATGTTTATTAAGACTAATTTTTTCTATATGATCTTAAGACAATAAAAGATTAATTTCTACTCTTTAATATTTTATTTGTATGATAAAAATGAAAAGAAAAAAGTGCTCCAAGATCACTACAGTTTTGTTGACTGAACAAGTCAAGAAAGTTGATAGTGTGGAAAATGTTTTAGAAATGAGAACGGATGTGTTTATTAAGACCAATGTTTTCTATCCGACCTTAAGAAAGTAAGAGACTAATTGCTACTCTTTAATATTTTATTTCTATGATCAAAAAGAAGGGAAAGAAGTGCTCCAAGATCACTATGGTGTTGTTGACTTAACAAGTCAATAAATTTGACACTGAGACAAATGTTTTGGAAACGAGAACGTATGTGAGTAAGAGTAGGACAATCTAAGAGAAAGTGTTTTTAATTTTCAACCCTCTAGTACCATAAAGGCGATAGATTTTTTTGTCCGAGAGTGTTTTGGGAATATATCAATGTCTCGTTTCACTTCGAAGTTCATGAGAATTATTTCTCATCTTCACAATGTTCGTTTTCTTCTTAGTATTGGTCAAGACAAAAAGATAATATTGGTTAGCAATGGTGGGGTTGATCACCTCCTTATAATACCTTAGCTTCCTTTTTCCCTCTAGCTCCTTATCATGCCACAATTTATCCTTAAATTTGGAGGTAATAGTATTTTTAATACTATCCTTATTTCCCAAGATGACCTCCTCCATTATCCCCCAATGGTGGTCGAGCCAAGATTGGGTATCTTATGACATCCATGCTTGAGACAGAGGTGGGGATCTTAGCTAGAGTTAGAAGTGATTTTGGGAAACCTCTTGGCTTCCATGTTGTAAAGCTTATTATTATACATAAGATACCTAAACATAGCCATGTTTTTAATGGGGGAAAGACTATCTTTGATCAAGAGGATATGATAGAGAATATTTCCTTTAATCTTGAGGTTGTAGGTTATAAATTTCTTTTGAATCATCTTGATCTTCCTCCATGACTCTCTAGATATACTACAACCCCAAACTTCACATCCATATAAATAAAAAGGGTGTTCAGAGTCTCAAAGAGGAACCTTTTTTACTCCAAATCCAAAGATCAATTCACTTATAATTGTTTTTAAGCTCATAATAAGCTTTCCAACCTCAAATGAATGTCAATACCTAAATATTTTTATGAAGAAATCTACTCCAAGTAATTGTTACCACAGATGAAATTACCATGATTGATCTTTATGGATTTAATTATCATGACTTTAGTCTTGTAAGTATTAACTATCAAACCCATCTTCAAGTAGTAATCATGGAGGATCTTAAGCTGCTTGTCGAGACCATCATGGATTCTAGCTAGAAGAACAATATCGTCAACATAAAGGAGAAGAGTAATGACCATACAAGTGAGCTCGGGACCATTGCATCTCATAGTTTCCAAACACTTTTCTAGCCTATCAATGTAGATGCTAAAAAAATAAGAAATAGGAGACGCATTTTCTTAACTCTAATATGGCATTTGATTTCTTTAGAGCACCCTTTTGTGATCTAAAACTCATAATTCAACACATATAAATTTATATTCACTTTAATATAAATTAAAATCAATATATAAAATTTGAAACATATTATAACTTTATATAAATAAAATGTTTAAATATTATATATATTTATATTGATTTTTTTATTGGAATATTTTTATATAAATGTAAATTAAAATTAAATATATTTTAATATTTAAAATATTTTATACAAATTTATTTATTTTATTTGAATCTTAAGAAGTATTTAATCAAAATAGCATAAAAAAATATTTACAATAAAATAAATTAATTAAAAACTTTATTTAAAAAATAAATTATTATTATTATTTTTATTTTATAGGATATAGATATAATTTAATATTATATAAGTTTACTAAATAAATTTAAATTATATTCTATAGGAATGCATATCATACAAAATTGTCATATGTATAATTTAATCTTAATTTAGATATTTTTAAGATAGTTTACAACATGTAAAATATTTGTCATAGTTTTAAAATCAAATTATTTATCATAATAATGTCACAGTTTTAAAATCAATTTAATATGATAATGAATGAAATTATTACAAATTGCACTAGCTTTCTGGGGTGGCAGGGTGGTTCTAAGCCATGAAACACAAGGTCTTGAGATTGTTGATCCGTGTCACTATTTGCATCGTTCCTCTTGCAATTTTTAATGACAGACTTCAATACCCCTAATGAAAGAGTGAGGATCATGTGATGAGCCTCAAAATTAACACTAAGGCCCTTCAACAACACATAGTTTCCACTTCCCTCCACTTCACTTCTCCAAGCTATACTCTCAATATTAGCATCGTACACTATACTCCCTTCAGGTAGTATATTCACAAGCTCTTGCACAACACTAGAATACCTACTAAGGATGGGTAAATGCATGCCAGGGAATTCCCAATACTCACCATAAGAATCCAAGTTCACATTATCCAAATTGTTTGCAACAGTGATGATCCTATCCATGTGACTCCGACTATGAAACACAACCTCCTGTAATGGCCCCAGATCCCAATTATGTATTTCCTCCTATCCTGATTCAGCCAAAACAACCTATGGGGATGTAGACAGGGCTTTGCTATTCTGAGAATTCTTTGCTAAATATTCCTCTAACCCTGCTCTAAGATAAGTCCCTAAGCCCCTAGTTAAGGTATTGTGCTTGGGGTCCTCCCTAACATGACCATATGGTAAAATCATATTATTGTTCTTGATCTAGGTGGATATTGATGACCACCCACCTATTCCACTTGGACCCCCACAATTGTTTCTTTCAAATTTTCAATTTCCTTAATTGTAGCACAATTTACTATTTTTTGCAGTTTTTTGGGTCCTGAACTTCCAGAGCCAGTATTCACAATAAGAATTTGTAATCCTTGGATATCATGTGTGTCAAAATAGAGATCGTATCTGAAAGTTATGACCTCGGGAAGTTGATGTACCAACTTACCCCAACGGGGCCCATAGTTTGGTGTTTCATCTCCTAAGGTTAGGATTTTGGATGTTTAGGGTTTTCCATTATTTCTCAATAATAAATAGGCTTTCAAGTCTCATTGTAATTCAGAGCCATGTAGCCACCACATCTTTTCCTAGGGATAAGCTACCATCGGCCGAGCTAGTTTATTTCCATTATGTATATAAGCATATTTCAGTTCTTTGATGTTAATGAAACGAAGTTTGATTTTTGTTGCATATATGTGTTTATGGTTATATCTGTAATTTGTTGTGTTCATATTTAAATTCAGATCAATTCTTCCTCCGATTTTGCACCTTAGCCAATAAATCTTTTTACAGTCTCAACATTTGACCTACCAAAGAAGGAGGCACTATTGTTCCTCCTTCTGCCAAAATAGGTTAATTTTGCATGAAATCATCCATGAACTCCCATGTCTTCTCCCTATCCTCCATTGCACCAATATTTAATATAATATGAAGAAAATGACTAACACACTTAGTCTTTTGAGAGATAACTTTAGATATTTTTAAGATAGTTTATAATATGTACGGGATTAAGATATTTTAATCTTAATTTAGATATTTTTAAGATAGTTTATAATATGTACGGGATTAAGATAGTTTATAATATGTACAGTATTTGTCATAGTTTTAAAATCAAATTACTTATTAGGATAATGTCATAATTTTAAAATCAAATTATTTAATATGATAATGAATAAAATTGATAAAGTTGTTAATATTATTTTTATGTATTAGAGATAGTTTTAGTTTATATATGTAATTAGTTAATATAATATAGATGATGTATTTGTGTTAAAATAGGATTTTCAAAATTTTAATTTAATTATCAATAATTATTAGGTCAATGGTAGAGATTTAATCTCTACGTAATGTTTTAAAATATTTTTAGTAATAGTCACAAATAAAATCCTAAGATTTATCTTAAAAGTAATAATTCCCAACCCTTTTAATTAAATTGATTAATTAAAAAAAATGTTAAATGAAAATGAGTTATGGTTTTTCCAGCATGTGGTATTAGTAAGCCACAATATTGTAACAAATCCTATTTACAGATTAAGAATAAAGTGGAATTGAATCTCTATAGTTAGAAACTTGTTACATATCTCACATATTAATTCTTTTATAATTATTATTAAGAATAACTTAAATTAAAGTTATAATTTATTTTTTCCCCATGGAAAAAAATAGCATTCTTGCTATTTCATTGAAATCAAAGTATACGAATTAGTGTTCAATTACAACTTGGACATGTATGTTAAGAGCCATGACATTCTATCAATCCAGAACATAAAACAATGAAACATAAAAAAACATGCAAGGTCTCAATGATTACAAACACCTTCAATTTCATAAAATGTTGTTGGTATTCACCCTAAAGACATCAACATTTTTTTTGTAATCACTAAATGTCCTATAGGCTAGAGTAATGTTTCATTTTATTTTCTATCCACATTAACATTGTGTCCCCTATGGATATGTGATACCTCAAAATCCTCAAAAATTCTTTTAATTGAAAAATTCTTTGTTGCTAAGGATTTAAGGCTAAGTGTGTAACGTATCGATCCCAAAGAACCAATCAATAACCATTCGATAATCATCAAAAATTTGTAATCACTTTACCTTCTCATACATTGTAAAATCGAGGACAAGTCCAAATCCACTTAATTCTTCTTTATTATTATATCTAGGCCCTAGTCCGAGGCTAATAAGGAAAGTGTGATGATTTTTCGAGTCAAATGAAACTCGTGCTCCGCATACACCCCTGACATGAATTTTGGTTCCATCAAAGAAGTCCATACATTCTTTGCCTATTTTCCACATGAGTTTGTTTGAGTCTCTTCTCACTTTGATGCCATTCCATGCAAGTGACAAGCCAAATTAGGTCCATTCCCATACTAGATTTGTTGAGAGACCCAGAGTATTAAAGCTATTTTCCAATGTGTTAGGAGCATCTCAATGGCTATTTTTTTTTTTATAGTTTTTTAAATTTTAATTTACATAATTTTTATGATTTTTTTAATATGGGAAATATTAGATGTATTATAAAATAAATATTTTGATATGTGTGAGCATTTACTAGCCATTTCATTTATATAGCTACTTTAGCTAATTTTAAGATTTTGTTGATATCTTTTTTAGTTATTTAAAAGAATATAATTCTCACTCATTTTAATATCTCTATCCCTATTTAAATTGTTATACAATTAATTATGTTTATAAGCTATAAAATATTATTTATAATAAATATTTTATATTCCAAAAAATTTATCATTTTACAAACACATGGTCATAGAAAATTTTAGGGGTGAATCTTAGCCCATGGGAAAAATTTAAGGGGTTTTATATTTTGGAGGGGATTTTTTTATATTACACCCATTTGTATAGTTAGTCAAAAAAATATTTAAAAAACAAATAATTATCATATTTTGGAGAATGAAAAATAAGGGCAAATAAAGCTTCAAGCCCCAATTCGCCTAGTTTGGAGATCGGATTTACTTCAGTCACATTGATTTCCAGGAATGGCATTGGTTAGGGGTTATTTTCCCCTCTACCATTCCTGGAAATCGAGGGTAGGGTTGAATTTGCCCTGGATTTTAGGGGTTTTCTATTTGATTCACTTGTATAAATTTGTGTCTACAGACTATAGTCCTCCTCATTGTTGAGCTATGGGTGTGTAGGGGTCCCCCATCTCACTAATTTTTTGTCCTAGAGTTGCTCCTGCATGTGTGATATTCTTGTTCTATGTATATTCTCTGTGATTCGAACCCAAGTCAACAATGTGAAGGAGGCATAGGATAGGTGAGCCACAAAAATACTAAAAACGTTTATAGTTTATTGGTCATTTGTGAATTTCATCATACCTTTCAATTTAACTATACCCATTATGGTTGTTGATATCAAGGCATGCACATCTTTGGTTCGGCAACCACTTCACTTTGGATCTCTGCTAACTAGTAACGATATGTATTGCAAATTATTTGCTTTGACTTATATTGGTTTGTATGATTGGGGATTTGCATTTGCTTCTGAGACAGTTTGTTAATACAGACACAATAGAGGATCAACATATTTGTATGCTGAAAAGGTTAAGGTGTGGGAAGTTAGGGTTCCACATTATCAATCCGCATGTAGCTTGTCCAACACAAATCACAAACCCTCTAGTCTATAATGGAAAATATATGACCTTTGATCTAAGTAACAGGTCCATTCCACCTCAGTGCATTTCTGATTGGATGTACCACAAAGCTCAAGCAAATCCAAACTCAAAGTAGGGAAATTACAATATAATGTGATATCCCCACGAGAGTATGGATGTGCGTGCATATACTTGCAACAACATGATTTCTTGGCTTTAAATTTTACAACAACATCTCTTTGCATATTTGTTGATTTGATGACCTTGGACAATGATTCCTTTTGAGAAAAAATGGATTGCGAATTTCTCATAAACAACTCAGTCAATGGACAAATCTATGACCTTGAATTCAATTCAAGTGAGTAGAAAGTCAATTGGATGTGTATTTATGATTGTCATGAGGGCCCCAAAACTCATTTCTAGCACAACGGCTATGTCAACTTGTTTCATTTATGATTTGACACTCACAAGTATGAGCTTTTTGTAATAAATGGGGTCAAATATTTATCCAAAATATAGTATGAATGGCCAAAGATATAGATATAATTTAATATTATATAAGTTTGTTTGAATAAATAAATTTAAATTATATTTTATAGGAATGCATATTATACAAAATTGTCATATGTATAATTTAATCTTAATTTAGATAATTTTTAAGATAGTTTACAACATGTATGGTATTTGTCATAGTTTTAAAATCAAATTATTTATCATGATAATGTCACAAATTTCAAATCAATTTAATATGATAATGAATGAAATTGATACAAATTGCACTAGCTTTCTGGGGTGGCAGGGGTGGTTTTAAGCCATGAAACACAAGGTCTTGAGGTTGTTGATCCGTGTCACTATTTACATCATTCCTCTTGAAATTTTTAATGACAGACTTCAATACACCTAATGAAATAGTGAGGATCATGTGATGAGCCTCAAAATTAACACCAATGCCCTTCAACAACACATAGTTTCCACTTCCCTCCACTTCACTAATCCAAGCTATACTCTCAATATTAGCATTGTACACTATACTCCCTTCAGGTAGTCTATTCACAAGCTCCTGCACAACACTAGAATATCTACTAGGGATGGGTAAAATGCATGCCAAGGAATTCCCAATACTCACCATAAGAATCCAAGTTCACATTATCCAAATTGTCTGCAACAGTGACAATCCTATCCATGTGACTCCGATTATGAAACACGACCTCCTGTAATGGCCTTAGATCCCAAATGTGTATTTCCTCCTATCCCAATTCAGCCAAAACAACCTATGGGGATGTAGACAGGGCTTTGTTATTCTGAGCATTCTTTGCTAAATATTCCTCTAACCCTGCTCTGAGATAAGTCCCTAAGCCCCTAGTTAAGGTCTTGTGCTTGGGATCCTCCCTAACATCACCATATGGTAAAATCATATTGTTTTTCTTGATCTAGGTGGATATTGGTTGCCACCTGCCTATTCCACTTGGACCCCCACGATTGTTTCTTTCAAATTTTCAGTTTCCTTAATTGTAGCACAATTTACTATTTTTGCAGTTTTTCTGGTCCTGAACTTCCAGAGCTAGTATTCGCAATAATAAGTTGTAATCCTTGGATATATCTTTCTAATGAGGTATCATGTGCGTCAAAATGGAGATCGTATGCGAAAGTTACGACCCCGGGAAGTTGATGTACCAACTTACCCCAACGGGGCCAATAGTTTGGTGTTTCATCTCCTAGGGTTAGGCTTTTGGATGTTTAGGGTTTTCCATTATTTCTTAGTAATAAATAGGCCTTAAAGTCTCATTGTAATTCAGAGCCATGTAGCCACCACATTTGTTCCTAGGGATAAGATACCATCGCCCGAGCTTGTTCATTTCCATTTTGTATATAAGCATATTTCAGTTCTTTGATGTTAATGAAACAAAGTTTGATTTCTGCTGCATATATGTTTTTATGGTTATATCTATAATTTGTTGTGTTCCTATTTAAATTTAGATCAATTCTTCCTCTGATTTTGCACCTTAGCCAATAAATCTTTTTACAGTCTCAACATTTGATCTACCAATGATGGAGGCACCATTGTTCCTCCTTCTACCAAAACAGGTGAATTTTGCATGAAATCATCCATGAACTCCCATGGCTTCTCCCTATCCTCCATTGCATCAATATTTAATATAATATGAAGGAAATGACTAACACACTTAATATTTTGAGTTAACTTTGTTAGAAAGGCAAGGAAGACAAAACAATTCACACATAAAACATGAGTTGTTGCTCTAATATTGATCAAACAAAACATAATGATTACAATGAACCTGGTGAGGGGTATTTAAACCTTTTCCAAATGGTTAACTGCCTAAAATATCTTGACATGCAACTACATGCAATCTCACACTCAAAGTAGTCTATCACTTAACTCACTTGACTCAACACTCAAACAATCAATAATGCAATCACTCGGTTAACTGACTCTCCATTTTTAGCTAACTCCTCATGCTGCAGTAATTATCTTATTTTAACACTCCCCCTTAATTACGACTGCTAAACTAAAACATGACTCATGAAGAATCAAACTTGCCGCTAGTCTATGTCTCAACTAGGATTACAACACCCAAGTTTCTTCTATGAACTCAAACGCATCTTGTGCTAATGACTTAGTAAATATATCAGCCAATTGATCACTAGATTTACAAGGCCTCAAGTGAATTTCTCCATTGCTCACAAGTTCTCTAATAAAGTGATATCTAGTATCAATATGCTTGCTCTTCTGATAAAACACACTATTCTTGGATAGTGTAATCGCTGAGGTGTTGTCACAATATATTGTTGTTGATCCTTGTTGTTTCTGCTTGAGTCCATCAAGTACTCTTCTTAACCACACCGCTTGACATGCTGCTGATGTTGTTGCTACATATTCTACTTTTTCTGATGAAAGTGTCACAATGGGTTGCTTCTTAGATGCCCATGAAATCACACTTGACCCAAGCTGGAACGCAAAACTAGAAGTGCTATTCCTATCATCGAAACCGCCTTCAAAATCACTATCTGTATATCCAATCAATTCTTTCTTTTCTATGCTTGCATAAATTATGCCACAATCTCTAGTTCCTGCTATGAATCTCATAATTCATTTTCCTACACTCCAATGTGTGTCTTTTGGAGTCTCCATAAATATGGAAATCAAACTCACTCCTTGCATGATATCCGGTCTTGTAGCTATGATATACATGAGGCTACCAACTAATCTTTTGAATAAAGTTGGATTGACATCTGATCCTTCATCATCCTTGCTTAACTTTGTACCTGTTGCAACTGGTGTAGGGACAGGTACATCAGTTGCAACAAGTACAAAGTTAAGCAAGGATGATGAAGGATCATAGACCAAGATCTGTCATCTCAAATTCTTTCATCATGGATTCTTTAAATTTATCTATGTCAAAATCACCTGTAAAAATCATGCCATCAACATATAACCAAACAATTGAAATATGTCCATGCTTATTTACCTTTGTGTACAAGGTAGGCTCAATGTTGCTTCTGCAAAATCCATTCTTAATCATGTAGGTGTTGGTTCTGCTATACCAAGCTCTAGGCGCTTGCTTCAGTCCATAGAGCACTTTCTTCAACCTGTAAACATTGTCTTCATTACTCTCAACTTCATATCCTGGAGATTGCTGCACATAAATTTCTTCTTCTAGAATTCCATTCATGAACGCTGATTTCACATCCATCTGATATATTTTTCACTTGTTCTGAGCTGTTGTGGCTAGAACTGCTCTTACAGTATCCAATCTGGCTACCAGAGCAAACGTTTCTCCAAAGTCTATTCTCGGTTGTTGCGAGAATCCTTTTGCTACAAGTCTTTCTTTAAATCTATCAGTTTCACCTTTCTCATTCAACTTTGTCTTGTACACCCACTTCACACAAATGAGATTTTTGTCCTTTGGTAAATCAACCAAATCCCATGTGTCATTCTTTTCAATAGCTTCAATTTCTTCATCCATGGCTTGCACCCAATTTTCATCTTTGATTTCTTCTTCAAATGAAGGTTGGAATGACAACAATGAAAAATTTGAACTAACATCCAAATCATCATAAATATCTTTCAAACTTCTCATCTTTCTCTTACCATTGCTTGATTCATCACCTGATTGATTGCTAAGAGAATATTGATCTGTTGATCTACTTGAGGATCCATGCTGCTCTAAAAATCTTGGAGTCCTTGTTGGTGTGTCTCTGTTTGGTGTCTTCACCTATGATTCTTGCTACTCCTTTTCTACTACATCATCTTCTTCCATCAGTGGCGCTTGTGCATCAACTGTTTTGTCTACAGTTCCATTCCATGACTGTTGTTCCTTGAACACAACATGTCTGCTAATTATGGTCTTCTTTGTGATAGGGTTATATAATTTGTAAGCTTTTGATTGCTCACTATAACCAATGAATATGCATTTTTCATTTTTATCATCCAATTTGCCTCTTCGTTCGTTAGGCACATGTGCATAAGTTACACATCCAAATACTATGAGATGAGATATGCTGCAATACATACCTGACCATGCTTGTTCTGTACTCTGTTCAT
Source organism: Pinus tabuliformis (assembly GCA_031772625.1). Lineage (NCBI taxonomy): Eukaryota > Viridiplantae > Streptophyta > Pinopsida > Pinales > Pinaceae > Pinus > Pinus tabuliformis. Next base: position 779,504,688 of record CM062811.1, read on the forward strand.
CACACTCTTTGTAGGAGATCTGTTGATCACATAAATAACACGTGTGTTGAAAAATGTGCAACAAGAAATGTTAAATTTAGAATGTGCTAAAATAAGACCTGCTAAAAATAGCATGTATAAAAATAGCATGTCTAAAAATATCACTTTGGCCAGTGAGGTCATTGGGCACATTGAGTGAGAGGTGAAATTGCTAAAAATGGAAAGTTCTAAAAATAGCATTTCTGGGTCCCTTCCTATTTATAGCAGTCCCTAGTCTATCTATAGGAAGTAAAATTAATTTTGGTCTTAACAACAGTTGGAAATATTAATTAATTGATTCAGTTGAGTTAATTAGTTAAGGAAATTCGAATTTGAAGTCTTTATGAGCATGCACATGAGTTTCCTCCACTGATTGAGGGAATAAGTATGAGTTCTATAATGAGAAAATCAGTTGACTTAGTTCTAACTAATCAAGTCCAGTTAGATTATTTTAACAAGTTGTTAAAATAATAAAATATAGTTTGTTAATGCTTGCATACATGTGACAACTATTATTTTAGATAACTGAGGATTCACTCATGGATAACTGTTGCATGTCAGTTCTGTCAAAGACCCAGTTGAGATAAGATGTGGGACAGTGTACTATCAGATGCTTAGCTATTTCTAGTAAGTAGTTTTTGCATGGTTGAGGAACTTGTGTCCTCAAGGATTGCGTGGTTGGACCATTGGTTAATTTTGGTATGTTAGAATTAATAGCATATGATTTTGCTATTATTTCCTAAGAAAACTACGCAAGGACCATAGGTAAAGCCTATATAAACAGGGCTTGGTTGGTTCATGAGACACATCTTCATATCTTCATAGTTCATTTAGAACTGAATAACTTGAGAGCTAATTCTTTTTGTATTGTGAAGAGGATTTCCACTTGATTGATAATACATGGTTGGGGTTTTAATGTTGGTGCTTTCCCTTGGATATATCTTTTGTTATGTGTGATTAATTCTCTTGATCAGTTATGCACGTTTCTACTTGATGTTGCTCATGAATTCGATTATGCTTCCGCTTAATGTTTTGTAGAAGTAGAACAAGTATTATTCTATAGGAAATTGCATATATCAGTTTGTTTTATAGGTGAAATTTCTACAACATGCAACTGCTTCTGCCCAATACTCATTAAACAAGTTTCTGCCTTTCAACATGCTTCTTACCATGTTCATAATTGTGCTGTTCTTTCTCTCTGCAGTAATCATGGAATGCCTTTGAGTCATATTCTCCACTACAATCTGACCTCAATGCCTTGATCTGTCGATTACTTTGGTTCTCTACTAAGGCTTTGAATTCTTTGAACTTTGCAAAAGTTTCAGACTTCTACTTCAAAAAGTAAACCTAAGTCTTTCTACTGTAGTCATCAATGAAAGTGAGGAAGTAGCAACTTCCACCAATCGACTATGTCTGTATTGCTCTAGCTCAAGAGGTTGCTTTGCTCTGTACTAGCAAGCTCTTTAATGGGAGGTAATCCTCTGACCATCTGCTTCTGCTACAACAATCTTAAACCATAAAAGTGCAAATGTCCAAATCGAAAGTGCCATAACCAATAATCATAAGAACATGCAACTGTAAAAGAACTCACCTGATCACTGTAATTCAAAATGAGAAGAAAGAATCTGTTCCTTGTCATCTGCACCTTTGCTATCAGTTGCTTGCTTGGGGGCCTGTCATATATAACAACTTCTTGGCCTTGAAAGATAACTCTATATCCTTTCTGTGTCAATTGACCAACACTTGACAAATTATGTTTGAGACTAGGAACATAATATACCTCTGAGATTATCTTCGGCTCCCCTTGCTTGGTCAGAATGTTGACCACTCCTTTGCCATCTACTTCCACAATCTTGTCAGTCCCCAACTTTACCTTTGTTATCACAGATTGATCAAAATTTGCAACCAAATCCTTGTTGCTTGTCATGTGGTTGCTACAACCACTGTCTAACAACCGCACACTAGAAGAAAGTTCATGCATGGTATGGCAAGCTAGGAACATAGAGTTAGTACTCTCTGTAGTGACATTAGCTCTCTGGTTCCCTTGCTCAACGATTTTCTTCCTGTAATCATGAGCAAAATGACCAAATTTATTGCAGTAATAACATCTCACCTTTGATTTGTCAACTCTTTGATTATTGTTGAAGCTTTTGTAGTTGCTTCCATTTGCATATTCATGATCTTCTCGGTTATCTCTCTGACCACCATATCTTCCGCTTCGTCCTCTGCTTCTCATTCTACTTTTGCCTAAACCTCTGTCTCTTGAAATAGAAACTTGACTTTTGAAAACAATCTCTAAAGTGGAATCCTTATTTCTGTCTATCCTTGCCTCATGTGATAAAAGTGATCCCATAAGCTCATCAACTGTCAATGATGCCAAATCCTTGGTTTCTTCTATGGCTGCTACCACAACATCAAATTTGGTAGACAAAGATCGGAGGACATTCTCAACCACTTTTTTATATTTTATATCTTCACCATAAATCTTTAATTGATTTACAACAGTTATGACCCAATTCATGAAAGAATCGATGTCCTCTGTCTCCTTCATCTGTAGACTTTCAAAATCTTTCATAGTATTTTACAACTTAACAATATTGAATTTGGCCATACCTTTATAGTTTGTCGCCAAAGTATCTCATGCTAATTTTGCTAAAGAAGTGGTCATAATCTTCTAGAACACTGCTAGGTCCACTCCTTGTTGAATAAGTTGCAACGCATGTGCATTCTTCTTCTTATCTTTCTTCCATTATCTTTCTTCCATTGTTCCCTCTCTGCATTAGTGAGAGCTTGTTCTTCTTCTTTGTTCATAGGTTCTAAAAACCCAAACTTCACATAATCCCAAACATTATGTGCCTGCAACTTGGACGCCATCTTAATAACCCACACATCATAATCTTTCCCTGTAAACTATGGGATATGCGTTTTTCTCCAAAAATTTCTCCTTTTAAAAAAATTCCCTAAATTTCTCTTTCGTAAAACTCTTTTCAAAATATACTTCTTCCCATAAAACCCTAAGTGTTAATAAAAAAGGACTTTATAATAAAGCCTTTCGTAAATTTTTTTGAAAAATCTTTTTTTATTTCAACACACCTTATATAACTTTAAACCTCATGAAACAATCACCGTAAATATTCATGTTAATCTCATGGAACAACCGACGTGAATATGACAAATGTACTCCACGTGAAAAAATAAGCCTTTGAAAACTTCCTGATCTCCTTTTTAACATCAAGGAATGGTTCACGCTGTATGCGTGCTAACACTCCTCACGGCAGCTCCTTGCGAAGCCTAACGCTGTTTTAACGGTCTGCATATAATTGTAATACGTTAATGCTCAACCACTACGAGAAACAATATATTACTGTATGCGTGCTAACGCTCCTCACGGCAGCTCCGAATGCTTGCGAAGCCTAACGCTGTTATAACGCCGGTATAATTGTAATAAGTTAATGCTCAACCACCACGAGAAGCAATATATTTCTCATCTCACACAAATGGCTGCTAATCTGTTTCTTCTGGCTCTCATATCAATTTGTTAGAAATTTGTTAGAAAGGTAGAGAAGACAACACACATAAAACATAAGCTGTTGCTCCATTATTGATCACACAAAACATAATGATTACAATGAACCTGTGAAGGGTATTTAAACCTTTTCTAATTGACTAAAATATCTTAACATGCAACTACATGCAATCTCACATTCAAAGTAGTCTATCACTTAACTCACTTGACTCAACACTTAAACACTCAATCATGTGATCACTCAGTTAACTGACTCTAACTTCTCACTTAACTCACATGACTCAACACTCAAACACTCAATCCTGTCACTCTGACACACAATAGAAGCACATGAATTATTCTCTATTCATAACTAAATTTTTGTATTATCATGATTGTGTAGCAATATCCGTTATTCTCGATTCATTACTAAATTTTTGTATTATCATGATTGTGTAGCAATATCGATTCATGCCATCATTCATTCATAACTAAATTTTTGTATTATCATGATTGTGTAGCAATATCGTTTATTCTCCATTCATAACTAAATTTTTGTATTATCATGATTGTTGAGCAATATCGGTTCATGCCATCATTCACTCATAACTAAATTTTTGTATTATCATAATTGTGTAGCAATATCGGTTCATGCCATCATTCACTACCACACTAATTTGACAGCTTTCTTTAATTAACAAACAATTTTGATTGAACTTAAAAAGATAAGTGGTTATTAAATGAGGCAGTGATACTTATATTAGCCTAACCAAAAAATAGAAACTAACTAATCAATCGTGTCAATAAGTAAAATCCTTCGCACCTTATATATTTCTAATGATAAAATAACAACCAGTGGTGCTGATATTATCGTAACCGAAAGATCGGAGATCGCTGGTCAGTCATGTCAATAAGTAAAATCCTTCACACCTATGTCTTTCTAATGATAAAATAACGACTTGCGAAGGTCTGCAAATACAGTTTGAAATCAAAATAAGTTTAAACAAAAAAAGCTCATCTTAGACGAATTTAATTAATCGAAAGGCATGTCAGTGAAATTACAGTTATCAAAAGGCTAGCAGAACCTCCCGTTATGTGTTACCTAGAAAATGATGAATCAGATTTCAATGATATTATTTTAATTTATTAGAAAATAATTTAAATAATTTAATTACATATCATAGTTTTTTATTTGTGATATTAAAAGGTAGAGTTTTGTATTTATTATATTAGAAAATTTTATGGATGTTTAATTAGTTTTTTATTTATTTGGAATAAGGTAATACAATTTTAGGTATATAATTTTTTATTGTTTAAAATATATTTTTAAATATTTAGATAAATTCAAAGTATAGTGAAATTTTTTTAAAAAACTAAAATTCTCAAATTACACAACTTAAAAATACTAAAAAAAAATATTCACTAAATTTTAAACAAAATTTACCAAAACAAAATCAAAATGTCCATATTGAAATTTTATTTCACATTAAAACAATCATACTTGCTAAGCCATTCCTACAGTATCTACTTGCCAGTGCAACATATTTAAAGAATATCCAAACTCTGGATCTCAAACCAATAGATAATCAAATAAAAATTAACCCTTACAAAAATACTGGTACAAAATTCAATAAAATTTAAAGGAATTTGTGTAATGTGGAGAATGCTCTATATTGTAAAACTAATGCTACTAACCCATTTGCAAACTTCGAACATTTTAGAAGGAAGATTTTGAAATTTGGTCAACTTGAGAGCAAAGTCAGCCGATCAGAGCAATTTCCTCCTCATCCAACCCTGAAACCCTCATATGCACTTCTTATCGCGGAACTTGCTGCCTGTTTTGCCATGAAAAATTGCGTCATAAATCTCGTTCACATAAAAAGCAAGATGCTCGAAGCATTTAACTTAAAATATAAAAGCTAGGGATTTACTAACCTCAACAAAATTGCTTTTCATAGAGAATTCTTCGAGATTGGAAAAACGGCCAAGAGCTGTGAGAGAAGGCACCTGATTTCTCGACTCACGAAGGGTAATTTTTCTCAGAGAGTTCCTGTTAGAAAGACATTCATGTACATGAAGCTCTGCTGTGGAACGGGAGCCTGCTCACTTCCAACCCCAGCGCCAACTCGTGGATTTTGTGTTTCAACAAAAATGCCTTGCTTTCGAACGACACAAAAGCCACCAAGGCTGCCCTCTGCCGGTCAAGCCATTCAGAGCAATCGTCGTCATTGCCACTGGAAGTAACTAATATGATTTCACAATTAACGCAATTGCAGATATTTTCATCGTATTAAGAAAGATAATTAAGAAAGATGTATTGAGCTTTCAATAAATTTGAAGTGTTTGGTTTTAATGGTTAACTAAGTTTAGTGATTTGTTTAAGTCTTCAAAACCATGAGAAATTAGTCAGTTACGACTACCTCTAATGGAAATGATCATAAGTGAATGACTTACTTAAAGCAGTTGAATCCCAAAATAATATCTAATATAATGCACTGCCTAAACCCCATACTTTACAGGAAATTCAAAGCTGTTAGATCTTAGAATTCCAAATCTTTTTAGTTACGTTGCAGGTCAGATATACTAATTTCGTGCAGCACAGCACACCATAGCAGGATACTATATTCTTGTATGATTTGAAGACGGGTCTCACCAGTTTCACGTTAAAAACCTGACCATAAAACCACTAAATCAAATAATTTTTGAGATCAAAATGGCAAACTTTGCAAGGGACAATTTATAATATGAAGTGTTTTAAGAAAACCTTTCCAGGGGGTAGGCATTGCCTTGTCTGGGAATTTCAATTTACAATAATGTGTTCTGTCGATGTTGAAATATAGAGGTCTTAGAATGGACCAGTTTATCTTGTGTACATGTAATGCATGTTTCTCCTAGATTGTTAATGTGGATTGTGGGGGTTTTTGTTTTTTGTTTTTTTAATAAAAATTTATATGAAAGCTAAAATTAACCTTTAAATGGGATGAATGAACTCTATGAAGATATTGTTATACCTTTCAAAAATTAAATAATGCGAATCCATCGACCTCACTGAGTGAATGGAGCCATACGCACATAGAAATCATCTCTACATTTTTCGATTCCCTTCGGTGCTTCTCCTCCATCTTATCAGCTCCTGCAAAAACTTTGATTCATCGTGATTACACAATTCACTTAGTTGCTCCAACTCATCAATGCGGGCAATGAAACCGTGATGATACGTTCTGAGATCTTTGAAATACTGCGACTGAGAAATCTTCAATTCAGATTCTCTTTTCAGCAGAGCTTCAGGGTGTTGCTGCCCCTTGCATACATCTGTTCCCCACTTTATCACTGGATTCCCAAAGTGAAAATTCTCTCCATTAAGCAGAGATTCCACCACATTCTCCTGCCCTTTTGGAAGCAATGCACGCAGTTTGCATCTCTCTGCTGCAGTAAGATTTTCTCGCCACGTCTTCACTGTTAAAACATTTCTCAGGTCATCCAAAAGAAGTATGTTCAGGGGCAAAACAGTGGTTTCAGCTATGCCAGCTTCCCTTATCTTGTATTTACCGCTTATACATTGTTTAGTTATGCCAACCGTTAATCCTTCGGAACTGCAAAACAATTATTGATACAGTTAATATACAAACAGTAAATTGATCAAACTTCGGAAATTATGATTTAAAAAAGAATTACCAACCTATTTGTTATGATCTTCCTTCTCTTAAAATTTGTTGGTAATCCAATTTCGCTCGAGTTGTCCAAACCTACTCCATCATGGCAAGAGATAACGGTCTCATTTATTTCAGGTTCCTTTATCTTGCGCTTATTATTGTTGGGTGACACAGTGGTTTCAGTTTCAGTTATTTCAGGTTCCGTTATCTTGGGTTTATTATTGTTGGGCGACACGATGGTCTCAGTAATTTCAGGTTCTTTGTGATTGAACTTATTATTGTTGGGTAACACAGTGGTTTCAGTTATTTCAGGTTCAGTTATTTTGGGTGACACAGTGGTCTCAGGTTCCTTTGTTTTGCGCTTATTATTGGTAGGCGACACAGTGGTCTCAGTTATTTCAGGTTCCTTTATCTTGAGGTTACCGGTAGGACATTGTCTTGCCAGACCGATCTTCGATACGTGAGACCTGCAGAACAATTCATGGGAGTTTTAATATAAAAACTGGAATTTGCGAAAATCATGGAAAGCGAGTAGCACTATTGTAATAACAGACCTGTCCTTCCTAATGTACGTTCTCTTGGAAGAATATGTTCGCAACATGTCACGATGATGTTCGCAGTAACTGCTGCCCTCCACCCGGGGATTACAACACCGCCAATGCCTGCCATCAGCCCGATGGCATCGCAATTCTTCTGCCAAATTGCATTCGACTTGCTTTGTCATGATGATGTTTATTATTTAGGTGAAGCCTGAGACGCAACAAATTTTTTTGGATCTCTCAGATTTTTGGATCTCTCAGATTTCACATTAGATCACCGATTAAACTATTCCAAATATAATTTTGCATTACTGTGAGGTTAAAATGTTAATATGCATCAATGCTGCAAACAAATCTTCTGACGGTCTTTGCGTAGAATGAGCGTATCTTCACAGAATAGGTCGGCCTTTTATATGTTAATTTTTTGTGGACTTAGGGTGACTCCGGTGACTGGTGGGTGCGACAGATTATCGTTTTGTTTTTAAATTACAATACATTTTAAAATTAATCCCAACATTCAATGGCACATAAATATATATGTGAAACAACATATTATCCCTGTCCCGACATTTGGGGAGATTTATGGGTTTGTCATTTATTAAAATGTTAAATATTTTATTTTGGAGGGTTAATATTTCGATGGTTATGTTTATAATGATGTTAATGATTAATGTTTATTAGGATTAATGTTGTTTACCTGATTTTAATAAAGTAAAAGATTAATTGCTATTCTTTAATATTTTATTTTTATGATAAAAAAGAAGGGAAATCAATGCTTCAAGATCACCACTGTTTTGTTGACTTAACAAGTTAAGAAGGTTGATAGTGTGGCAAATGTTTTGGAAATGAGAATGACAGTTTTCTTGACTTAACAAGTCAAGAAGGTTGATAGTGTGGGAAATGTTTTGGAAATGAGAACGGATGTCTATCTTGGTTACAAAGGTATCTACAACTATAACTTCCACATAATTGAAGTAAGAGAATTGAAGTAAGAGATATATACATTTGCAGTTCATCATTTTAATAACACAAAAACAAAAACAATACAAAGCTGGTTAGATATCCATAGGGGTTGGGCTATTTAGATCCAGTCCTGGCGAGGCCTCTTTTGAATCCTTGAGATTTCCGTGGTCTATCACATCCTCCACATTTTCCTCCAAACCATCCTCTATAGCATCCACCTTGAGCTTCAAATTATCTAGTTGGTGATGTAGAGCGTCCATTTCATCCTCGAGCTGCCTGATACGTTTCTTTTTCTCAATTTCACTTTCCTCGATGTTCATATTCTCATGCTTTTGTTGATGCATGTTGCATTGAAGTTCTAACAGTGCTTCCTGCAGGTCCCAATGATCTTCGACATAGGTGAGACAGGAGGGTCTGTATCTGCCACCTTGCACCGAGGAACTAGCTCTCAGCCCAATTGACCTCGGCTTGTGGCTTCCCCATGTGCTCAGCCGTGAACTGCCTTCAAGCCTCTACATGCTGGCTTCCAAAACCTTAGACATACTGACTTTCTTACCTTCATTACTAATCTGCACATCATAATGCCCAACATCCATGACATTGAAACTGATACAACAACCTCGACTCTAGCCGCCAAGATTTCGCAAGGCCATCGTCCCACTCTCACACCTTATGAAATACAAAATCCGCATACCTGTATGCACTTTATACCTCCTGCCTGACCTGGAGGTGATGCAGAGATGAGTGAGGAGATTGTTGCAATCGAGATCCCATGAGTATTCCATCATAAATCCACCCTCCATTAAATTCCCACTAGGCTCCTGTGTTTTATCAGTCATTCCCACAATTCTCCCATGAACGAGCCCAACCTCACTAAGGATTTGAATTAAATTTTTCTCCGTAAATCTCAAATCCCTGCATGTGCCCGAGGTGCTTTGTCACCCATTTCTCCAAGAACCAGGGCCAAAACGATGAGGCCACATGTTGTGACTTATTTGTGAAACAAGTGTGGTACCAAATTTCCATGGGATTCCACGTTTCGAGCGAGTATGGGTGTCCGACTTGCGGGCAGGAGCTTGCAGAGGGTGATGCGACATGGGGAGTAGAAGTTTAGGGCAAAGGTTATAGCACAGAGGTGAGGGTTAGAATGGGGACGGGCCATAGGGAAGGGAGAAGGGGAGGGGAATTAGGGAGGGCAGGGGGTATGAGAGAAAGGAACAGGGAGGCCGGGGGTATGGGGGAAACGATAGGGAAGGGGAAGGGGAAGGGGGAAGATGGTAGGAGAGAGCTAGGGGGAGAAGGGTGGGGCTTCATTTCATTATGGAATGATAGATTCAACTTTTCCACCTCCATTTCTATCCATTGAGGCCTTATTTCTGGCCTACACATGACACTCTTCAATTTATTAAGGTATTTTTGTCGTGCTCATGACATCGTTGATGACACGTTTTTCCTTCTCCAGATGGCTTGCCTTATTGGTTTGTCTGTCAGCATCATGATTATTGATGAGCCCCAAATTTGGTAACATTTTGGGCTCATTTGGCCTAACTACCCTTGCTCAATCCTTCATTTTTCATAACTTATGCATCATTATTTTAATATGTTTATGTCATTTGTACGAATAAGGGCAGTCACTATTCCTAGGTGACTAACACGTGCTCATTTCAGGTTTTTGACACATGTTGGAGCAAAACCAAGTAGATAAGGGCTAGGAGACAGCCAAGATGGGGATGAGGATTCGTAGGAGGGTTGTCCATGGCATTAAATAGCCTTCCTCGGGATCTTCACCCCCAACTTCGAGCTCCAAAAGCCACCACAACTGGATCTAGAAGGCAGCCAAACAGATTTTGTGGAAGCAGTTGTTCACTCCCAGTTTGGTCAGCCAAGTCCCATAGATTTAGGAGGCGAGCTTGGGGCCTCGTGATGTATAAATGATAAGGCTCCAGCCTTCGAAAAGGACTTTTGAAAAACTGTTGCACATTCTGCACTACGAGCTGCCAGCTCTGTTTTGGCTCTCTTGTAGCCATCATTGGCATACCTTTTGACTTATGATTATTATTTTTTAATGAGAAGCACTCAGATTTGATCTCAGCTCTGAGTTTCTAAAGGAGCCATAGCTCTCGGGGTTGGGCCCAACCTGAGAGCCTAGGGCCTCCTTCTTTTGTATTGATATCTTTTCTTTCAGCAATATGGTTTTCTTTACATGCATTTGAAAAGCAGTTTGTTGAGTTAGATTTCGTGGTGTGGTTAAGTAGGTCATTGTTAGAAGATAGAGTTGCTTCAGATATCTAGAAGAGAGTAAAGAGATTAGAATTGATAAAAGTTCCAGAAAAGGGTTGCCTGCACTCTCATTTTCACCTCTTACTAGGGGCTGGAATTGCAGACAGTGCTACCCAACAAAAACACTAGTTTGCGTACTCATGCAATCTTTGGTGCAATATTCTCATTTGTAAAAGTTATCCATGCACTCAGACCTCTTGGAATGTTTCTTTGCTTCAGTACCATACATGGTTCTCTTTAGAAATAACGTTGTTGTTCATTGGTTTCATTAACAGTTAGGATAGATTAGTAATATTTTGATTATGTGCAGGACGTGGATGATTTGGTTCAGTTTACACTATGCAGTGCATATCCATCACTCTCTCGTCCATCTAAGCTTCGTCCAGGCCAACCGCTCATCTCCAAATTAGACCCCTCGTCTCACAACTACTCTACTGCCCACATCATCCTACCTTTTTGGCCTTCCATACCCTCTGCCCTCTTTAAGACAAACTAGCTTTACACACCCTCTCATCACCTCATCTCTCTGTCACTAAGTCATTACAAACCCCTCTCCTACCTCCTTATCCATCCATGCAGCCTCTTCCACTCACCCATCATCCAAAATCCAATCGTAGAACATCCTGTAGGAATTGCTAAACATCCTGTAGAAATTCTGAAACATCGTGTAGAACCCCTGCAGACTTCCTGTAGAAGCTCATAAACGTGGTTTCTTGGCAGCCAAACTTTGTGAAACTCTCTGGAAGGATGTTAGGGACTCCTTAGACCCTCTCTGAGCCTTCCCGACCTCTTCCAAGCATTTCTCCTCCGTGATCCGCCTCTACACAGTAAAAAGCTAGTTAAAAGCACATGCATGATAATTCTAAATAACTTATTCAAAAATACAAAAAGATGTTTTCTTCAGGTAGAAGTAGTCTAGACACATGCATCTTACCTTCATAGAAGTAATGGCATCTCTTTCAGTAGTTTGCATTCCCATCTTTGCATGAGTAGGACTAGCTGGTAGAATTAGGGTTTGCTAGGGTTTGTGTTTCTTGTTGGCTTTCAGTTTCTTTCCGCAAGTAAATTAGCTTCCTTTGAGTTAGCTTCCATCCATTAGTTAAAAAGCTTCTTCTAAGAGCTCATAGAAGTTGGCTTAAGCCCCTAGTGGACTTGTGCCAGATGACCAAGTGACAGTTGCGGCAAGAGCTAGTACTTGTGCATACAACACCGTCGCTTCCAAGTTTGTTACGAACTACCGGGTTGATAAAATTAAAGAAGGGAGTTCCAGGAGTTGTAGCATTATTGCTACAATACTGGAGCCCACCAATTATTTCCCCTCTAGGCATGATAAATGGTCACTGAGTCAAAAACAGGGATCAAGTTTTGACCTCTCATTATGATTTGATTCAGTGTAGAGATCTTAGCCTTTGAAGTATTAATCATGCCTTATAGCTATCACAGAGTCTCCTAACACCTGAATCTTCTTTATCCCATTTCTATGTGCTAGGATTAGTCCCAGTAACATTCCATAAGCCTCAGCTTGGTTATTGGTCTTTCGGCCTAGCCCCCAAGCATAACTATATTTAATGACTCCTTCGGGATTAATGAGAATCCCTCACCCTCCCACCACCTCATGTGAATGGTAGTGATTTAACCTCCACATAATGTTTTAAAATATTTTTAGTAATAGTTACAAATCAAAGCCAAAGATTTATCTTAAAATTAATAATTCCCAATCCTTTTAATTAAATTGATTAATTAAAAAAAAAATCATAAATGGAAATGAATTATGGTTTTTCTAGCATGTGGTATTAGTAAGCCACAATATTGTAAAAAATCCTATTTATAGGTTAAGAATAAAGTGAAGTGAGTCTCCATAGTTAGAAACTTGTTACATATCTCACATATTAATTCTTTTATAATTATTATTAAGAATAACTTAAATTAAAGTTATAATTTAATTTTTTCCCCACAGAAAAAAACAACATGTATGTATTTCATTGAGATCAAAGTATATGAATTATTCTTCTTCAATTACAACCTGGACATGTCTGTTAAGAGCTATGACATTCTACTAATACAAAACATAAAACAATGAAACATAAAAAAACATGCAAGGTCTCAATGATTACAAACAACTTTAGCTTCATAAAATGTTGTTGGTATTCACCCTAAGGACATCAACATATTTTTTTTAATCACTAAATTTCCTATACGCTAGAGTAATGCTTCCTTTTATTTTCTATCCACATTAACAATGTTTTCTGTGTGGATCTGTGGTACCTCCAACTCCTCAAAAAGTTCCTGTAATTGACAAATATTTTTTTGCTAAGGATTTAAGGCCAAGCGTGTAATGTATCGATCCCAAAGAACCAATCAATAACCATTCGATAATTGTCAAATATTTGTAAGCACTTCACCTTTTTGAACATTCCAAAGTCGAGGACAAGCCAAAATCCAATTAATTCTTCTTTATTATTAGATCTAGGCCCTAGTCCCAGGCTAATAAGGACTGTGTGATGATTTTTTGGGTCAAATGTAGCTCCCGCTCCACATACAACCCTAACATGAATTTTGGCTCCATGAAAGAAGAAGAAGTCCATACACTCTTTGTTTATTTTCCACATGAGTGTGTTCGAGTCTCTTCTAACTCTAATGCCATTCCATGCAAGTGACAAGACAAATTAGGTCCATTCCCATACTAAATTTGCGGAGAGACCTAGAGTATTAAAGTTATTTTCCAGTACCTCGGGAACATCTCAATGACTAATTTTTATAGTTTTTTAAAGTTTAATTTACTTAATTTTTATGATTTTTTTAATCTTGGAAATATTAGATGTATCATAAAATAAATGTTTTGATATTTGTGAGCATTTACTAGCCATTTGATTTATATAGCTACACTAGTTAATTATAAAATTTTGTTGATTTCTTTTTTGGTTATGTAAAAGAATCCAATCCTCACTCATTTTAATATATCTATCCCTATTTAAATTATTCAAATTGTTATACAATTAATTATCTTTATAACCTCTAAAATATTATTTACCAGCCTAGATCCATCTTAAAACCCGATCTATCAAACATCGAGAGGGATCAAATCTCTCGAGGTGCAAAACTTGAGGAAAGGTTTGCACCTCGAGAGATTTGATCCCTCTCGGCGCTTGATAGATCCAATTTTAAGATGGATCTACGTTGGTTTCAGTTGTGTGCGGTTGTACAAAATTTGTTGAACATCTAATTATTTTGATCATCTTAAATATGCTAAATATGTCTAATATTAATCTGGTAAACTTAATTTAAAATTTTATTAGTTACCTCAATTTGTTGAGATGAGAGAGACTATTAGCAAGCGAAAAAACATGGAAACCAAGTCACAGTATTGTGATAACAGACATGTCCTTCCTAATGTGCATTCTCTTGGAAGAATATGTTCGCAACATGTCACAATGTTGTTCGCAGTAACTGCTACCCTCCACCCAGGGATTACAACACCACCAATGCCTGCCATTAGCCTGATGGCATTGCAATTCTTTTGCCAAATTGCATTCAACTTGCTTTCTCATGATGATGTTTATTATTTAGGTGAAGCCTGACACGCAACAAAATTTTGAGAGAATTAGGTGTTTGGATCTCTCAATTTTCATAGATTTCACATGAGATCACCGATTAAACTATTCCAAATATAATTTTGTATTATTAATATAAGCATCTGAAAATGGTTAAGAATTGATTTTACATGTTGAGGTTAAAATGTTAATATGCACCAATGCTGCAAAGAAATTATATGATCCTTTGGACAATGTTTGTGTTGGAGAATGAGGGCATCTTCACAGAATAGGTCAACCTTTTATATGTTAATTTTTTGTGGACTTAGGGTGAGTCTGGTGACTGGTGGGTGCAACAGACGACCATTTTCTCTTTAAATTACAATACATTTTAAAGTTAATCCCCACATTCAACGACACATAAGTATATATCTAAAACAACAGATTATCCCCGTCCCAACCTTTGGGGAGATTTATGGGTTTGTCATTTACTAAAATGTCAAATAATTAAATAATTTATTTATATTGTAGTATTTTTTGGATTGTTAATATTTTGATAATTATTTTATAACGATGGTGATTAATGTTTATTAAGATTAATGTTGTCTATTTGATCTTGAGAAAATAAAAGATTAATTTTTACTCTTTAATATTTTATTTTTATGTTAAAAATAGAAAGAAAAAAGTGCTCCAAGATCACTACAGTTTTTTTGACTTAACAAGTCAAGAAAGTTGATAGTGTGGAAAATGTTTTGGAAATGAGAATGGATGTGTTTATTAAGACCAATTTTGTCTATCCGACCTTAAGAAAGTAAGACATTAACTGCTACTCTTTAATATTTTATTTCTATGATCAAAAAGAAGGGAAAGAAGTGCTCTAAGATCACTATGGTTTTGTTGAATTAACAAGTCAATAAAGTTGACACTGTGGCAAATGTTTTTGAAATTAGAACCGATGTGAGTAAGAGCCGGATAATCTAAGAGAAAGTGTTTTTCATCTTCAACCCTCTCAGTATGGCAAAGGTGATATATTTTTTCGTCCGAGGGTGTTTTGGGAATATATCAATGTCTCGTTTCACTTTGAAGTTCATGAGAATTATTTCTTATCTTTGCAATGTTCATTTTCTTCTTATTATTGGTCAAGACAAAAAGATAATATTAGTTAGAAATGCTGGGGTTGATCACCTCCTTATAATACCTTAGCTTCATTTTTCCCTATAGCTCCTGATCATGCCACAATTTATCATTAAATTTGGAGGTAATAGAATTTTTAATACTATCCTTATTCCCCAAGATGACCTCTCCATTAACCCCCAATAGTGGTCGAACCAAGACTCGGTAGCCTTTTAACATCCATGCTTGAGACATAGGTGGGGATCTTAGCTAGAATTAGAAGTGATTTTGGGAAACCTCTTGGCTTCCGTGTTGTAAAGCTTATTCTTATACATAAAATACCTAAACATAGTCATGTTTTTAACGGTGAAAGACTATCTTTGATCAAGAGGATATGATAAAGAATATTTCCTTTTTTTTTTCACGTGTGCTTCATCGATACCCATGGTCACTGGGTAGCTACTACGTCCATGGTTCAAAAATAGGGTGGATCCCAATCGAAGGGGATCACACCCCTCAGCCTATTTACTGACCTGATCCCAAGAGCTTTCGGGAATTTGACCGATTGAGCTAACTCCTGGGGCTACAGAATATTTCCTTTAATATTGAGGTTGTAGGTTACAAATTTCTTTTGAATCATCTCGATCTTCCTCCATGACTCTCTAGATATACTACAACCCCAAATTTCACATCCATATAAAATAACAAGGGTGGCCAGAATCTCAAAGAAGAACCTTTTTTACTTCAAATCCAAAGATCAATTCAATTACAATTGTTTTTAAGCTCATAATAAGTTTTCCAACCTCAAATGAATGTCAATACCTAAATATTTGTATGAAGAAACCTGCTCTAATTAATTGTTATCATAGATGAAATTACCATGATTGATCTTTATAGATTTAATTATCATGACTTTTGTTTTGTCAGTATTAACTATCAAACCCATCTTCAAGTGGTAATCATGGAGGATCTTAAGCTGTTTGTCAAGACCATCATGGCTTCTAGCTAGAAGAACGATATCGTCAACATAAAGGAGAAGAGTAATGACCTTACTAGTGAACTTGGGGCCATTGCATCTCATAATTTCCAAGCACTCTTCTAACTTATAAATGTAAATGCCAAAAAAAATAGGGAATAGGGGACATATTTTCTTAACTCTAATATGACATTTAATTTCTTTAGACCACCCTTTTGTGATCTAAAACTCATAATTCAACACATATAAATTTATATTGACTTTAATATAAACTAAAATCCATATATAAAATTTGAAACATATTATAACTTAATATAAATACAATGTATTTATATTATATATATTTATATTGATTTTTTTTATAGGAAATTTTTTAATGTAAAAGTAAATTAAAATTAAATATATTTTAATATTTAAAATATTTTATTCAAATTTATTTATTCTAGTTGAATTTTTAATAATTAAAAAAATATTTAATCAAAACAAAATAATAAATATTTAGAATAAAATAAAATAATAAAATAATAAATTTTTTATTTAAATATATATATTATTATTATATGTTTTATTATTATTATATTTTTTTTATAAGATATAGATATAATTTAATATTATATAAGTTTACTAAATAAATTAAAATTATAAATTAATTAAAAAAATTATTTAAAAAATATATTATTATTATTCTATATTTTATAGGATATAGATATAATTTAATATTATATAGGTTTAATAAATAAATTTAAATTATATTTTATAGGAATGAATATTACACAAAATTGTCATATGTATACTTTAATCTTAATTTAGATATTTTTAAGATAGTTTAAAATATGTTTGGGATTAAGGTAGTTTATAATGGTATGGTATTTGTCATAGTTTTTAAATTAAATTATTTATTATGATAATGTCATAATTTTAAAATCAAATTATTTAATATGATAATGAATATTGTTTATATTACTTTTATGTATTAAAGATAATTTTATTTTATATATGTAATTAGTTAATATAATTTAGATAATGTATTTGTGTTAAAATAGGATTTTCAGAATTTTAATTTAATTATCAATAATTATTAGGTGAATGGTAGAGATTTAACCTCTAAATAACATTTTAAAATATTTTTAGTAATAGTCACAAATCAAAGCCTAAGATTTATCTTAAAAGTAATAATTCCCAATCCTTAATTAAATTAATTAATTAAAAAAAATTGTTAAATGAAAATGAGTTATGGTTTTTCCAGCATGTGGTATTAGTAAGCCACAATATTGAAACAAATCCTATTTAATTAAGAATAAAGTGAAAGTGAATCTCTATAGTTAGAAAGTTGTTGCATATCTCACATATTAATTCTTTTATAATTATTATTAAGAATAATTAAATTAAAGTTATAACTTATTTTTTCCCATGGAAAAAATAACATACTTTTTATTTCATCAAAATAAAAGTATACAAATTATTGTTCAATTACAACTTGGACATGTCTCTTAAGAGCTATGACATTCTACCAATCCACAACATAAAACAATGAAACATAAAAAAAATGCAAGCTCTCAATGATTACAAACACCTCCAATTTCATAAAATATTGTTGGTATTCACCCTAAGGACATCAACATTTTTTTTGTAACACTAATTGTCCTATAGGCTAGAGTAATGTTTCCTTTTATTTCTATCCACATTAACATTGCGTCCCCTGTGGATATGTGATACCTCCAAATCCTCAAAAAATTCTTGTAATTGGCAAAATCTTTTTTGCTAAGGATTTAAGGCCAAGTGTGTAATGTAGCGATGGAAAAGCCAATCAATACCCATTAGATAATCATCAAACATTTGCAAGAACTTCACCTTCTTGGTCATTACAAAGTTGAGGACAAGCCAAAACCCAATTAATTCTTCTTTATTATTATATCTAGGCCCTAGCCCCAGGCTAATAAGAAAAGTGTGATGATTTTTCAGGTCAAATGTAGCTCCTACTCCGTATACACCCTGACATGAATTTTGGCTCCATCAAAGAAGTCCATACATTCTTTGCCTATTTTCCACATGAGTTTGTTTGAGTCTCTTCTCACTCTGATGCCATTCCATGCAAGTGACAAGACAAATTAGGTCCATTCCCATACTAGATTTGTTGAGAAACCCAAAGTATTAAAGCTATTTTTCAATACCTCGGGAGCATCTCAATGGCTAATTTTTATAGTTTTCTAAAGTTTAATTTACTTAATTTTTATGATTTTTTTAATCTGGGAAATATTAGATGTATCATAAAATAAATGTTTTGATATTTGTGAGCATTTACTAGCCATTTGATTTATATAGCTACACTAGCTAATTATAAAATTTTGTTGACTTCTTTTTTAGTTATTTAAAAGAATCTAATTCTCACTCATTTTAATATCTCTATCCCTATTTAAATTGTTATACAATTAATTATCTTTATAACCTCTTAAAAAATATTTATAATAAATATTTTATATTCCAAAAAATTTAGCATTTTACAAACACATGGTCATAGAAAATTTTAGGGGCGAATCTTAGCCCATGGGCAAAATTTAAGGGGTTTTATATTTTGGAGGGGCAATTTTTTTATATTACACCCCTTTTGTATAGGTAGTCCAAAACATATTTAAAACATAAATAATTATCATATTTTAGCCAATGAAAAATAAGCGCAAATAAAAATTCCAGCCCCAATTCGCCTAGTTTAGAGGTCGGATTTACTTCATTCCCCTCGATTTCTAAGAATGGCACTAGTTAGGGGCTATTTTTCCCTCTACCATTCCTGGAAATCGAGGGTAGGGTTGAATATTCCTTGGATTTTAGGGGTTTTCTATTTGATTCACGTGTATAAATTTGTGTCAACAAACTACAGTCCTCCTCATTGTTGAGCATATCATCTGTTGGGTGGATATCAAGGAATGCACGTCGCTGATTCAACAACCACTTCACTCTGGATCTCTGCTAACTAGTAACGGTATGTATTGCAAATTGTTTTCTTTGACTTATATGGGTTTTTATGATTGGGAGTCTACCTTTGCTTCTGAGACAATATATTAATATAGATGCGATAGAGGATCAACATATTTGTATACTAAAAAGGTCAAGGCGTGGGAAGTTAGGGCTCCACATTATCAATCCGAATGTAGCCTGTCCACTCCAGATCATGAACCCTCTAGTGTATAATGGAAAAGATATGACCTTTGATCTGAGTAATAGGTCCATTCCACCCCAGTAAATTTCTGATTGGATGTACCACAAAGCTTAAGCAAATCCAAACTCAAAGAAGGGACATTTCAACATAAAGTGATATCCCCATAAGAGTATGGATGCGCCTGCATATACTTGCAACAACATGATTTCTTGGCTTTAAATTTTACAACAACATCACTTTACATCTTTGTTGATTTGAGGACCTTGGAAAAATCTATGATCCTGAATTCAATTCAAGTGAGTAGAAATTCAATTGGTTGTGTATTTATGATTTTCATGAAGGCCCCAAAACTCATTTCTAGCACAATGGCTATGTCAACTTGTTTCATTTATGTTTTGACACTCACAATTATGAGTTGTTTGTAATAAATGGGCTCAAATATTTCTCCAAAATATTGTATGAATGGCCAAAGATCTAGATATAATTTAATATTATATAAGTTTGTTTGAATAAATAAATTTAAATTATACTTTATAGGAACGCATGTTATACGAAATTGTCATATGTATAATTTAATCTTAATTTAGATATTTTTAAGATAGTTTATAGCATGTATAGTATTTGTCATAATTTTAAAATCAAATTATTTATTATGATAATGTCATAGTTTTAAAATCAATTTAATATGATAATGAATGAAATTGATACAAATTGCACTAGCTTTCCAGGGTCATAGAGGCGGCTTTAAGCCTCCAAGCACAAGGTCTTGTGGTTGTTGATCCATGTCACTACTTGCATCATTCCTATTGCAATTTTTAATGACAGACTTCAGTAGACCCAATGAATCATTGAGGATCATTTGGTGAGCCTCAAAATTAACATCAGGGCCCTTCAACAACACATAGCTCCCACTGCCCTCCACGTCACTTCTCCAATCTATACTCTCAATCTTAGCATTGTACACTATACTACCATCAAGTAGTATGTTCACAAGCTCCTGCATAACACTAGAATATCCCCTAGGGATGGGTAAATGCATGCCAGGGAACTCCCAATGCTCACCATAAGAATCCAAGTTCACATTGTCCAAATTGTCTACAATAGTGGTAGTCCTATCCATGTGACTCTGACTATGAAACACAACCTCTTGTAATGGCCTCAAATCCCAATTGTGTATTGCCTCCTATCTCGATTCAACCAAATTAACCTTTTGTAGATGCAGAAAAGGCTTTGCTATTGTGAGCATTCTTTGCTAAATATTCCTCTAACCCTGCTCTCAGATAAGTCCCTAAGCCTCTATTTAAGGCCTCATGCTTGGGCTCCTCCCCAACATGACCATATGGTAAAATCATATTGTGTTCTTGATCCAGGTGGATATTGGTGGCAACTCGCCTATTCCACTTGGACCCCCACCATTGTTTCTTTCAAAATTTCAATTTCCTTAATTGTAGCACAATTTACTATTTTGGCAATTTTTTCGGGTCGTGAACTTCCAGAGCCATTATTCGCAATAAGTATTTGTAGCCTTTGGATATATCTTTCTAACAAGGCATCTTGTGCATCAAACATACATTGTATGTGAAATTTACGACCCTCAGAATTTGATGTACCAACTTACCCCAACGGGGCCCATAGTTTGGTGTTTCATCTCCTAGGGTTAGGTTTTTGGATTGTTAAGGTTTTCCATTATTTCTCAATAATAAATAGGCCTTCAAGCCTCATTGTAACATAGTTCAAAGCCATGTAGCCACCACATTTGTTCCTAGAGATAAGCTACCATCGCCCGAGCTATCTTATTTCCATTTTGTATGTAAGCATATTTCAGTTCTTTGATGTTAATGAAACAAAGTTTTATTTCTGCTGCATTTCTATGTTTATGGTTATATCTGTAATTTGTTGCATTCCTCTTTAAATTCAGATCAATTGTTTCTCTGATTTTTCACCTTAGCTAATAAATCTTTGTACAATCTCAACATTGGATCTACCAAAGATGGAAGCACCATTGTTCCTCCTTCTGCCAAAACAGGTGGATTGTGCATGAAATCATCCATGAATTTCCATGGCTTCTCCCTATCCTCCATGGCACCAATATGCTTGGTGATGGAATATATAGGGCACCCTTCAATCCCATGAATCCATGTTTCCCCCTTCTCTACTCTTTCGCCATGAAATTCAATGCTGCAGATCCTTCCTTTGGCTTGATCATTGGCCTCTGAGACCACAACATCCAACTAGTTTAATGCATGAGCCTCCATGAAACAATTTGCAGCAGTGAGGCCGACCATTCTTGCTCCAGTTATGGCGATACAAGGCTTTTTGGCTATCTTCATGACGTTTTTTGATGCACATAACTAGTAATTTTCAATTTTCTCTCGAATGGTGTTTTTATTTTTCTGATTCACCCAACTGGCATTTTAATTTTTTTTGATAAACCCAAATTAGTTTTCTGATGGTCCTAATTAGTATTTTCAATTCTTGGGTGTATGATCCAGATTTAAACAGGAACTTAACAAATTACAGAGATAACCATAAACACAAAGATGTAGTGGAAATAATACTTCATTTCAATAATGTAAAATACTGAAATATGCTTACAAACAGAAATGGAAATAAACTAGCTAGGGCGATGACAACTTATCTCTGAGAAGAGATGTAGCGGCTACATGCCTCTGAACTTTGTTACAATGAGGCTCAAAGGCCTATTTATTGTTGAGAAACAATGGAAAACCATAAACATCCATTAACCTAACCCTAGAAGATGAAACGCCAAACTGTGGGCCTTGTTTGGGTAAATTTGTACATCAACTTCTTGGGGTCATAACTTTGGCATACGATCTCCGTTTGACACACACAATATCTCGTTAGAAAGATCTATCTAGTAACTAAAAATTTGGGAAGAAAAAAATTCATCCATGGACCCATGTTGCTCCCAGTTTTCCCAAAAAACATCATTTAGGGCCTCAAAACGGATCCGGAAGTTCACGACCCGAAAAACTACTAAAAATAGTAAACTGTGCTACAATTAAGGAAGATGAAAAGCTGAAAGAAACAATGGTGGGGGTCCAAGTGGATTTGGTGAGTGGCCACCAATATCCACCTCGATCATTCCTCCCCCCTTAGGAAGCAATGGTCCCCATTGTGTTGAGTTCCTCCATGAGAAGAGGAAACATCTGCTAAACTTGGTCCCTAGTGAGCCACTTGCCTTGGTGAAGGAGTTGGCCTGCTTTGACAACTCGATAAAGTTGGATATTCTGTTGGCGAGTGTGCTTGATCTGTGTGTACATGATCCGATCAATTGTAGATTGTTCCATGAAATCTAGATTTAACTCTGTGAGTGTGAGTTGTTCTTCAATGTCGGATGTGCCTAGTAATGGTGGAAAGTATGGCCGAAGGCGATCCACATTGAACACTAGGCGCAGGCCAAGGAATGGGGGAATTCTAATCTCAAATGCATTGTCTCCCATAGCCTTGGTAATGGTGTAAGGACGATATCATAGTTGTCTAAGTTTCCCATAGGCTGTGGTAAGGCATTCCTTTTGCAAATACAACAAGAATTTGTCACGCACCTGAAACTTGTGTGGCACCCAATGTTGATCATGTTGCTGCTTGTGCTCAGCATTTGATTTCTCCAAAATGTCATGGACCTGCTGGCGAATATGTTGGATGTGCTCAATGAAGTTTTTTTCATTATCTGTTTCAGACTGGAAATGAGCCGAATCTATGTGAGTAGCTGCAAATGGCATGTCCACATCAATGGGACACTGTGACTGGAATCCCAAGCCCACCTGAAAAGGGCTGTGGCCAGTCGAGCTATGGAGAGCCCAGTTGTAGCTATGCTGAACATAGGGGAGGCTCTTGTCCCATGTGCATGGATGCTTTGAGTTGTACATGCATAGAATGTGTACGATCATCTTTTTGACAACCTTTGTTTGGCCATCAGTTTGAGGATGGAAGATTGTGGACTTAGTGAGCTTGGTGTCTAGCATCGACCAGAGGCTAGACCAAAATGTATTGAGGAACCTGTTGTCACGATCTGAGATGATAGACTGTGGGGTCCCAAAGTGTACCCACACTCGTTCAAAGAAGAGTTTAACAGTGGCTTCTACTGTGATATTCTTCTTGCAGGCTACCATAATGGCCATCTTTGAGAACCTTCAATGACCACAGAAACACAGTTGTTTGCATGCTTAGTGGAAGGAAGGCCTGACATGTAATCCATGGAGATGGATTCCCAAGGTCGAATCGGGGTATAGAGGCCTTGCTTCTTGATGGCTGGTTTGGCAATGGCGTAGGCAGTGCATGATCTGATGTACTTCCTGACATCTCGTCAAAGATTCGGCCAATTGAAATACTTCTGCAGTACTACTACCATTTCTCGACCCTGAAATGCCCAGTAGCCTGACTGTAGTGTGCTTTCCAAATCATCTTGGAACACTCACTTGAAGGAACACAAAGGTGACCCAGGCGGCATAACAGGGCATCCTCGAGGTGAAAATCTAGAACATGTTGACCCTCCAAGAGTGTCTGGTATGTGTGGCCGAATTCTGGGTCACTTTTGTAGAGAAGTGGCCAATCAGAAGTCTCGTGCCCATAAGAGTTGAGCACGATGGTTAATTCTATGATTGGTGGTTGACTGAGGCAATCTACAACATTATTGGTGCTACCCTTCTTATACTTGATATTCAAATGGAATTATTGCAGGTATGTGGACCACTTCTGATGGCGATCATTCTATAATTTCCCTTGGGTCTATATCAACTACAGGGGTTGGTGGTCTGTGTGGATGACCATTTCCTTCCCCAAAATGCAACGCTTCCATTGTGGGTAGGCCTGCACAATGGAATACATCTCTTTGTCATAAGTGGGATACTTCCGGACTGCGTCTGAAAGTGTCTCACTGTGATATGCCACTGGATGCCCGTGTTGAGTAAGGAATTCCCTAACAAATAGTCAGAGGAATTTTTCTCGACCTTAAATGGTTGTTGCAAGTCTGGTAATGCGAGCATTGGTGCCGAGCATAGGCGATCTTTCAACTATATGAATGCCTTCTATTGAGATTCAAACCAAAAGAATTTTTCTTTAGCTCCTCCCTTGGTGACTTGACTCAAGGGCTAAGTGATATGAGAAAATCCCAACACGAATCTGTGGTAGAAGTTGGCAAGACCTAGAAAGCTGCAGAGCTCTGTCAGAGTGGTTGGAGATGGCCAATCTCGAATAACTTGGATCTTGGCTAGATCCACATGCACCCCCCGTTCATCAATAATGTATCCCAGATACTAAACCTGGGTCATGCCAAAAGTGCATTTCTCCAAACTGGCACATAACTTGTGTTGTCGTAGCGTTTGGAGAACCTATAGGATGTTGTGGACGTGTTGTTCCCAACTCTAGTTGAAGATCAGGATGTCATCCAAGTATACCACTACAAATGAGTTGATGAATGGCCGCAAGATGTCATCCATTAGCCCTCCTTGACTTTGAAGGTAGTCTTCCACACATTGGAGGGTTCGATTGGTACCTGGTGATATCCTGACTTCAAATCGATCTTGCTGAAATATTTTTTCCCCTTCATCTAGTCCAGGAGGTCATCAATCAGTGGGATCAGGTACCTATTATGGACAGTGACCTTGTTCAGCGCCCGATAGTCAATATAGAGTCTCCAAGTCCCATCCTTCTTTTGTACCAACATGATCAAGCTCCCACAGGGCGATGAACTCGGACATATGTGAACTTTCTACAAGCGCTCATGAATCTGCCTCTTGATGGAGTGCTTGACTTGATAGTGTAGAGGAACCCCTGCAGGGGAGGTGAAGATGTCCTCGTACTCCTTCACTGTTGGAAATAATACTGAGTGGGGGGGTGAATCAGTGTTATCAAATTCTTTTCAATATGCCTTCCAGATTTATACTTTAATTTATTCTTCAGATATTGATCATTCATTTGTATGTCAATGCCATATAATAATGAACAAGAATAAGAAAAATAGATAAGCACACCAAAGAACACCAGATATAAGGTGGAAACCCAATGTGGGTGAAAACCACCTGCTGCAATATGTCTCTATCTTCTTTCAATTAGAAACTTCTTTTACAAGGATTTTGTACTGGTGCAGTCCTTTACCAGTATGCAGGCTGCAACCTGCAGAGAGCTACAACTCTCTCTCATTTTCCAGTCTCTCTTGGAAGGGAGCTACAAACCCCTTTGCTCTTCTACTTCTTTAAGGACCACATTTCATTAATTTTCAGACTCGATCCAAGAAGATCAAATGATCATCAAGTACATGTAAATCACCCAATCTCCTTATACAATCAACCAATGAATCACCCAAATTCTCATAATGCAATAAACAGAAAAGTAATACCAGAAATCTAAACCCAGAACTCTGCAGCAATAGATAAAAGACAGCCAACAAATGTTTCAAGACAGGTCCGCAACTTCACCGATATAAACCTGCGGATATCCGCAGTCTTTCTGTGCTTGAACTGCGCAGATCCGCACTGTATCCTTCCGCTGCTCTGCGTACCACCGCACTTTCTCCTTCTGCTGAACTGCGTACCTCAACTCAGATATGCACTGCACTGCCTGTCTGACCATGTACCTCCGCACTATTCCTTCTGTGCCGCTACGTACCTCGCACTACGCCTTCTGTTGCACTGCGTACCTCGCACTGCGCCTTCTGTTGCGCTGCGTACCCCCGCACTGCGTCTTCTCCTGCACTGCATACCCCTGCACTTACGCCGTGGATCACCTGCGAACCTCTGATTAGGGCCAAATTAACAGTCCTCCAATGTGCCACAGTCAGTCAGATCCATAGATCTAATCATGCGCTCGAGAGATCATGACTTATCAATAGATTCGCCTTAAATTTTCTCCTTGATTTAGATCTAGCTTTTAAAACCAATCACCCAAACATTCAGATCTTAAGATATTCAAATTTCACAAGTGTCTAGCCAAGTGATCTCTTTTCCTTTTTATAGGCAAGCCCTTATTCAAACCATAGGAAAAAACCATCGAAAACCAATACAAGGGATCCAAACAGGGGTTCAAATAATTTAGATCCTAAACCACGGGCCAAAACCATAGGATCATGAACGACGGGCTAAATACCAAGGGCCAAACATAAGAAACCCCACGTGAGCGTGCTTCTTGCATTAGAGTGAGTGAACTGGGGGACCGCACCTTATGAATGAATAACCTGTAGGTATGTCCGGACTTCCTGGACGGCGAACCTGCGGGTCCGCACCTTTTGGACGATGCACCTGCGGACCTCTTATTTTCCATCATTTTGAGAGCCTGAACAGAGTTTTGCCACTTGAGTGAGTTGCCATCAAGTTCAACACCTAAACCATAGAGCCAAACCAGAATCATAATGCCAACAATATTCCCCTTTGGACTTGATGGCAACCTCAAGATCCTCAACGTCATTCTCCCCCTTTGACATCAAGGGCAAAGGGTTATGCTCCCCCTGAGAACATGCTTAGGCCTTTGCTTTGCTGATCATGCTCCCCCTGACTAAAGATTAGATCTGTAAACGAAAAAATTCTTCATGAAGAACCATAATCCACCATACACCATACATGACCGTGAAAGAGATAGAGACATATTGCAGCAATATTCAGATCAGCATCCATGTTCTGCTTCTGTACTTCCTCCAAGATATTCTACCATAATGCCAACAATGCATTATTAGAAGAATATATGCTCCCCCTGAACCTGTGCCATTCGATCTTCGACCAATGTACGCATATACCCCATATGAAACTTGCGTACAACCAACAATCTCTGAAACAGATGAGATTCAACAACAAGATGATGCATCAACAACCCCCAGCTTTCGCCTGAGGTATTCAAAGGTATCCCTGGGCAATGGTTTGGTGAGTATATCAACAACTTGTTCCTTAGAAGGAACATACTCCAACTTGACCTTTTGTTCAAGCGCTTGTTCCCTGAGAAAGTGATACTTGATCGGTATGTGCTTGGCCTTTGAATGCATGACTGGGTTCCTTGAAATGCTGATTGCACTTGTATTATCACATAAGATGGAGATAGGTGGAGTACAAGTGATTTGAAAATCATGCAAGGTCTGCATCATCCAAAGGAGTTGAGTGCAACAAGATGCAGCAGCCACATATTCCGCTTCAGCTGTAGATAAAGCAATCGAACTATGTTTCTTACTGAACCAAGATACTAATATAGAACCCATAAAGAATGCACCACCACTTGTGCTCTTACTGTCATCCATGCTTCCGGCCCAATCTGCATCTGTATAAGCATGAAATGTGAGATCTGTATCTCTAGGATACCATAAGCCGTAGTTTTGAGTTCCTTGAAGGTACTTGAAAATTATCTTCACTGCCTGAAGATGAGTTTCCTTTGGATTTTCCTGAAATCTTCCAACTATTCCCACTACATGCATGATGTCTGGTCGGGTACCTGTTAAATAAAGTAGACTTCCAATCATAGATCTGTGGGTTGGTTGATGCATTGCTGTTGATTCATCATTTGCACTGAGGCTACATCCTGTGACCATGGGGGTACATACTGGTTTTGCATCTTCCATGCCATATTTCTTCAAAATCTGCTTGAGATACTTGGTTTGAGACAAGAAGATCCCGCCTTCTTTTTGTTGGATTTGCAATCCAAGAAAATATGTCGGTTCTCCAAGCAAAGACATTTCGAATTCTTTCTGCATCACCAAGGCAAATCTTTGACTCATAGCTTCTTCATTGCTGCCAAAGATAATATCATCTACATACACAACAAGTATTAGTAATTTGTCATTTTCAATTTTTATGTAAAGATTGCTATCTGCTCATCCCTTTGAAAAACCTTGTTGATGAAGATATTTGTCCAAATGGTAGTACCAAGCCCTTGGAGCCTGTTTAAGACCATAGAGAGCCTTCCTTAGTATGCATACAAGATTTGGATCATTCCCAAGGATGAAACCATTTGGTTGCTCAATGTACACTTCTTCTTCTAAGTCCCCATTCAGAAAGGTTGATTTCACGTCCATTTGAAAAACTTTGAACTTCTGAAAGCTTGAGAGAGCAAGGAACATTCAGATGGCCTCAAGTCTAGCAACGGGAGCAAAAGTTTCTTCGAAGTCTATTCCTTCTTGTTGAGCATACCCTTTACACACAAGTCTGGCCTTGTTTATAATTACTTCTCCATTTTCATTCAACTTATTTTTGAAGATCCATTTTGTCCCTATGACATTCTTAGCTTTTGGTCTAGGAACCAACTCCCAAAATCAGATTTCGAGAGTTGGTCTTTCTTTCCGAAAATCAGATTTCTGGATCTCTAAGATTTCACATTAGATCACCGATTAAACTATTCCAAATATAATTTTGCATTACTGTGAAGAATTGATGTTACATGTTGAGGTTAAAATGTTAATATGCATCAATGCTGCTAACAAATCTTCTGACGGTCTTTGCGTAGAATGAGCGTATCTTCACAGAATAGGTCGGCCTTTTATATGTTAATTTTTTGTGGACTTAGGGTGACTCCGGTGACTGGTGGGTGCGACAGATGATCGTTTTGTTTTTAAATTACAATACATTTTAAAATTAATCCCAACATTCAACGGCACATAAGTATATATGTGAAACAACATATTATCCCTGTCCCGACATTTGGGGAGATTTATGGGTTTGTCATTTATTAAAATGTTAAATATTTTTTTCTGGAGGGTTAATATTCCGATGGTTATGTTTATAATGATGTTAATGATTAATGTTTATTAGGATTAATGTTGTTTACCTGATTTTAATAAAGTAAAAGATTAATTGCTATTCTTTAATATTTTATTTTTATGATAAAAAAGAAGGGAAATCACTGCTCCAAGATCACTACTGTTTTGTTGACTTAACAAGTTAAGAAGGTTGATAGTGTGGCAAATGTTTTGGAAATGAGAATGACAATTTTCTTGACTTAACAAGTCAAGAAGGTTGATAGTGTGGGAAATGTTTTGGAAATGAGAACGGATGTCTATCTTGGTTACAAAGGTATCTACAACTATAACTTCCACAAAATTGAAGTAAGAGAATTGAAGTAAGAGATATATACATTTGCAGTTCATCATTTTAATAACACAAAAACAAAAACAATACAAAGCTGGTCAGATATCCATAGGGGTTGGGTTATTTAGATCCAATTCCGGTGAGGCCTCTTCTGAATCCTTGAAATTTTCGTGGTCTGTCACATCCTCCACATTTTCCTCCAAACCATCCTCTATAACATCCACCTTGAGCTTCAAATTATCTAGTTGGTGATGTAGAACATCCATTTCGTCCTCGAGCTGCCTGATACGTTTCTTTTTCTCAATTTCACTTTTCTCCATGTTCATATTTTCATGCTTTTGCTGATGCATGTTGCGTTGAAGTTATAACAGTGCTTCCCGCAGGTCCCAATGATCTTGGACATAGGTGAGACACGAGGGTCTTTATCTGCCACCTTGCACCGAGGAACTAGCTCTCAACCCACTTGACCTCGGCTTGTGGCTTCCCCATGTGCTCAGCCATGAACTGCCTTTAAGCCTCTACATTCTGGCTTCCAAAACCTTAGACATACTGACCTTCTTACCTTCATTACTAATCTTCACATCATAATGCCCAACGTCCGTGACATTGAAACTCATACAAAAACCTCGACTCTAGCCGCCAATATATCACAAAGGCCATCGTCCCACTCTCACACCTTATGAAATACAAAATCCGCATACCTGTATGCACTTTATACCTCCTCCCTGACCTGGAGGTGATGCAGAGATGAGTGAGGAGATTGTTGCAATCGAGATCCCATGGGTATTCCATCATAAATCCACCCTCCATTAAATTCCCACTAGGCTCCTTTGTTTTATCAGTCATTCCCACAATTCTCCCATGAACGAGCCCAACCTCACTAAGGATTTGAATTAAATTTTTCTCTGTAAATCTCAAATCCCTGCATGTGCCCGAGGTGCTTTGTCGCCCATTTCTCCAAGAACCAGGGCCAAAACGATGAGGCCACACGTTGTGACTTATTTGTGAAACAAGTGTGGTACCAAATTTCCATGGGATTCCACGTTTTGAGCGAGTATGGGTGTCCGACTTGCAGGCAGGAGCTTGCAGAGGGTGATGTGACATGGGGAGAAGAAGTTTAGGGCAAAGGTTATAGCACGGAGGTGAGGGTTAGAATGGGGACGGGCCATAGGGAAGGGGGAAGGGGAGGGGAGTTAGGGAGGGGAGGGGGTATGAGAGAAAGGAGCAGGGAGGCGTGGGGTATGGGGGAAACGATAGGGAAGGGGAAGGGGAAGGGGAAGGGGGAAGACGGTAGCAGAGAGCTAGGGGGAGAAGGGTGGGGCTTCATTTCATTATGGAATGATAGATTCAACTTTTCCACCTCCATTTCTATCCATTGAGGCTTTATTTCTGGCCTACACATGACACTCTTCAATTTATTAAGGTATTTTTGTCGTGCTCACGACATCGTTGATGACACATTTTTCCTCCTCCAGATGGCTTGCCTTATTGGTTTGTCTGTCAACATCATGATTATTTCCCCTCAAGGCATGATAAATGGTCACTGAGTCGAAAACAGGGATCAAGTTTTGGGCTCTCATTATGATTTGATTCAGTGTAGAGATCTTAGCCTTTGAAGTATTAATCATGCCTTATAGCTATCACAGAGTCTCCTAACACCTGAACCTTCTTTATCCCATTTCTATGTGCTAGGATTAGTCTTAGTAACATTCCATAAGCCTCAGCTTGGTTATTGGTCTTTCGTCCTAGCCCCTAAGCATAACTATATTTAATGACTCCTTCGGGATTAATGAGAATCCCTTGCCCTCCCGCCACCTCATGTGAATGGTAGTGATCCACATAATGTTTTAAAATATTTTTAGTAATAGTTACAAATCAAAGCCAAAGATTTATTTTAAAATTAATAATGCCCAATCCTTTTAATTAAATTGATTAGTTAAAAAAACATCTTAAATGGAAATGAATTATGGTTTCTCTAGCATGTGGTATTAGTAAGCCACAATATTGTAACAAATCCTATTTACAGGCTAAGAATAAAGTGAAAGTGAGTCTCCATAGTTAGAAACTTGTTACATATCTCACATATTAATTCTTTTATAATTATTATTAAGAATAACTTAAATTAAAGTTATAATTTAATTTTTTCCCCATGGAAAAAAACAACATGCTTGTATTTCATTGAGATCAAAGTATATGAATTATTCTTCAATTACAACCTGGACATGTCTGTTAAGAGCTATGACATTCTACCAATACAAAACATAAAACAATGAAACATAAAAAAACATGCAAGGTCTCAATGATTACAAACAACTTCTTCATAAAATGTTCTTGGTATTCACCCTAAGGACATCAACATATTTTTTTTAATCACTAAATTTGCTATACGCTAGAGTAATGCTTCCTTTTATTTTCTATCCACGTTAACATTGTTTTCTGTGTGGATCTGTGATACCTCCAACTCCTCAAAAAGTTCCTGTAATTGACAAAAAAAAATTTGCTAAGGATTTAAGGCCAAGTGTGTAATGTATCAATCCCAAAGAACCAAACAATAACCATTCGATAATTGTCAAATATTTGTAAGCACTTCACCTTTTTGAACATTCCAAAGTCGAGGACAAGCCAAAATCCAATTAATTCTTCTTTATTATTAGATCTAGGCCCTAGCCCCGGGCTAATAAGGAATGTGTGATGATTTTTTGGGTCAAATGTAGCTCCCGCTCCGCATACAACCCTAACATGAATTTTGGCTCCATGAAAGAAGAAGAAGTTCATACACTCTTTGTTTATTTTCCACATGAGCGTGTTTGAGTCTCTTCTCACTCTGATGCCATTCCATGCAAGTGACAATACAAATTAGGTCCATTCCCATACTAAATTTGCGGAGAGACCTAGAGTATTAAAGCTATTTTCCAATACCTCGGGAACATCTCAATGACTAATTTTTATAGCTTTTTAAAGTTTAATTTACTTAATTTTTATGATTTTTTTAATCTTGGAAATATTAGATGTATCATAAAATAAATGTTTTGATATTTGTGAGCATTTACTAGCCATTTGATTTATATAGCTACACTAGTTAATTATAAAATTTTGTTGATTTCATTTTTGGTTATGTAAAAGAATCCAATCCTCACTCATTTTAATATATCTATCCCTATTTAAATTATTCAAATTGTTATACAATTAATTATCTTAATAACCTCTAAAATATTATTTACCAGCCTAGATCCATCTTAAAACCCAATCTATCAAACATCGAGAGGGATCAAATCTCTCGAGGTGCAAAACTTGAGGAAAGGTTTGCACCTCGAGAGATTTGATCCCTCCCGGTGCTTGATAGATCCAATTTTAAGATGGATCTACGTTGGTTTCAGTTGTGTGCGGTTGTACAAAATTTTTTGAACATCTAATTATTTTGATCATTTTAAATATGCTAAATATGTCTAATATTAATTCGGTAAACTTAATTTAAAATTTTATTAGTTACCTCAGTTTGTTGAGATGAGAGAGACTATTAGCAAGCGAAAAAAATGGAAATCAAGTCGCAGTATTGTGATAACAGACATGTCCTTCCTAATGTGCATTCTCTTGGAAGAATATGTTCGCAACATGTCACAATGATGTTCACAATAACTGCTACCCTCCACCCGGGGATTACAACACTGCCAATGCCTGCCATCAGCCCGATGGCATTGTAATTATTCTGCCAAATTGCATTCAACTTGCTTTCTCATGATGCTGTTTATTATTTAGGTGAAGCCTGACATGCAACAAAATTTTGAGAGAATTAGGTGTTTGGATCTCTCAATTTTCATAGATTTCACATGAGATCACCGATTAAACTATTCCAAATATAATTTTGTATTATTAATATAAGCGTCTCAAAATGGTGAAGAATTGATTTTACATGTTGAGGTTAAAATGTTAATATGCACCAACGGTGCAAGCAAATTATATGATCCTTTGGACAATGTTTATGTTGGAGAATGAGGGCATCTTCACAGAATAGGTCGACCTTTTATATGTTAATTTTTTGTGGACTTAGGGTGAGTCTGGTGACTGGTGGGTGCAATAGACGACCATTTTCTCTTTAAATTACAATACATTTTAAAATTAATCCCCACATTCAATGACACATAAGTATATATCTAAAACAACAGATTATCCTCGTCCCGACCTTTGGGGAGATTTATGGGTTTGTCATTTACTAAAATGTAAAATAATTAAATAATTTATTTATATTGTAGTATTTTTTGGATTGTTAATATTTTGATAATTATTTTATAATGATGGTGATTAATGTTTATTAAGATTAATGTTGTCTATCCGATCTTGAGAAAATAAAAGATTAATTGTTACTCTTTAATATTTTATTTTTATGTTAAAAATAGAAAGAAAAAAGTGCTCCAAGATCACTATAGTTTTGTTGACTTAACAAGTCAAGAAAGTTGATAGTGTGGAAAATGTTTTGGAAATGAGAATGGATGTGTTTATTAAGACCAATGTTGTCTATCCGACCTTAAGAAAGTAAGACATTAATTGCTGCTCTTTAATATTTTATTTCTATGATCAAAAAGAAGGGAAAGAAGTGCTCTAAGATCACTACGGTTTTGTTGACTTAACAAGTCAATAAAGTTGACACTGTGGCAAATGTTTTGGAAATGAGAACCGATGTGAGTAAGAGCCGGATAATCTAAGAGAAAGTGTTTTTCATCTTCGACCCTCTTAGTATGGCAAAGGTGATAGATTGCTTCGTCCGAGGGTGTTTTGGGAATATATCAATGTCTCGTTTCACTTTGAAGTTCATGAGAATTATTTCTTATCTTTGCAATGTTCATTTTCTTCTTATTATTGGTAAAGACAAAAAGATAATATTAGTTAGAAATGGTGGGGTTGATCACCTCCTTATAATACCTTAGCTTCATTTTTCCCTATAGCTCCTGATCATGCCACAATTTATCATTAAATTTGGAGGTAATAGAATTTTTAATACTATCCTTATTCCCCAAGATGACCTCTCCATTAACCCCCAATAGTGGTCAAACCAAGACTCGGTAGCCTTTTAACATCCATGCTTGGGACATAGGTGGGGATCTTAGCTAGAATTAGAAGTGATTTTGCGAAACCTCTTGGCTTCCATGTTGTAAAGCTTATTCTTATACATAAAATACCTAAAAATAGTCATGTTTTTAATGGTGAAAGACTATCTTTGATCAAGAGGATATGATAAAGAATATTTCCTTTTTTTTTCACGTGTGCTTCATGGATACCCATGGTCCTGGGTAGCTACTACGTCCATGGTTCAAAACTAGGGTGGATACCAACCGAAGGGGATCACACCCCTCAGCCTATTTACTGACCTGATCCCAAGACTTTCGGGAATTGACCCTGTGACCTCCCAATTGGTGAGGCATTGATTTGACCGATTGAGCTAACTCTTGGGGCTACAGAATATTTCCTTTAATATTGAGGTTGTAGGTTATAAATTTCTTTTGAATCATCTCGATCTTCCTCCATGACTTTCTAGATATACTACAACCCCAAATTTCACATCCATATAAAATAATAAGGGTGGCCAGAATCTCAAAGAAGAACCTTTTTTACTTCAAATCCAAAGATCAATTCAATTACAATTGTTTTTAAGCTCATAATAAGTTTTCCAACCTCAAATGAATGTCAATACCTAAATATTTGTATGAAGAAACCTCCTCTAAGTAATTGTCATCATAGATGAAATTACCATGATTGATCTTTATAGATTTAATTATCATGACTTTTGTTTTGTCAGTATTAACTATCAAACCCATCTTCAAGTAGTAATCATGGAGGATCTTAAGCTGTTTGTCGAGACCATCATGGCTTCTAGCTAGAAGAACGATATCATCAACATAAAGGAGAAGAATAATGACCTTACTAATGAACTCAGGGCCATTGCATCTCATAATTTCCGAGCACTCTTCTAACTTATAAATGTAAATGCCAAAAAAAATAGGGAATAGGGAACACATTTTCTTAACTCTAATATGACATTTAATTTCTTTAGACCATCCTTTTCTGATCTAAAACTCATAATTCAACGCATATAAATTTATATTGACTTTAATATAAACTAAAATCAATATAAAAAATTTGAAACATATTATAACTTAATATAAATACAATGTATTTATATTATATATATTTATATTGATTTTTTTTAGGAATTTTTTTTTTTATGTAAATGTAAATTAAAATTAAATATATTTTAATATTTAAAATATTTTATTCAAATTTATTTATTCTAGTTGAATTTTTTAATAGTTAAAAAAATATTTAATCAAAACAAAATAATAAATATTTAGAATAAAATAATAAAATAAAACAATTAAATTTTTTATTCAAAAATATATATTATTATTATCTGTTTTATTATTATTATATTTTTTATAGGATATAGATATAATTTAATATTATATAAGTTTACTCAATAAATTAAAATTATAAATTAATTAAAAAAATATTTAAAAAATATATTATTATTATTATTCTATATTTTATAGGATATAGATATAATTTAATATTATATAGGTTTAATAAATAAATTTAAATTATATTTTATAGGAATGAATATTACACAAAATTGTCATATGTATACTTTAATCTTAATTTAGATATTTTTAAGATAGTTTAAAATATGTTTGGGATTAAGATAGTTTATAATATGTATGGTATTTGTCCTAGTTTTTAAATTAAATTATTTCTTATAATAATGTCATACTTTTAAAATCAAACTATTTAATATGATAATGAATAAAATTGATAAAGTTGTTTATATTACTTTTATGTATTAAAGATAATTTTATTTTATATATGAATTAGTTAATATAATTTAGATAATGTATTTGTGTTAAAATAGGATTTTCAGAATTTTAATTTAATTATCATAATTATTAAGTGAATGGTAGAGATTTAACCTCTACATAACATTTTAAAATATTTTTAGTAATAGTCACAAATCAAAGCCTAAGATTTATCTTAAAAGTAATAATTCCCAATCCTTAATTAAATTGATTAATTAAAAAAAATTGTTAAATAAAAATGAGTTATGGTTTTTCCAGCATGTGGTATTAGTAAGCCACAATATTGAAACAAATCCTATTTAATTAAAAATGAAGTGAAAGTGAATCTCCATAGTTAGAAAGTTGTTGCATATCTCACATATTATTTCTTTTATAATAATTATTAAGAATAATTAAATTAAAGTTATAACTTATTTTTTCCCCATGGAAAAAATAACATACTTGTTATTTCATCAAAATAAAAGTATACAAATTATTGTTCAATTACAACTTGGACATGTCTTTTAAGAGCTATGACATTCTACTAATCCAGAACATAAAACAATGAAACATAAAAAAATGCAAGGTCTCAATGATTACAAACGCCTCCAACTTCATAAAATGTTGTTGGTATTCACCCTAAGGACATCAACATTTTTTTTTGTAACACTAATTGTCCTATAGGCTAGAGTAATGTTTCCTTTTATTTCTATCCACATTAACATTGTGTCCCCTGTGGATATGTGATACCTCCAAATCCTCAAAAAATTCTTGTAATTGGCAAATTCTTTTTTGCTAAGGATTTAAGGCCAAGTGTGTAATGTAGCGATGGCAAAGAACCAATCAATAACCATTAGATAATAATCAAACATTTGCAAGAACTTCACCTTCTTGGTCATTGCAAAGTCGAGGACAAGCCAAAACCTAATTAATTCTTCTTTATTATTATATCTAAGCCCTAGCCCCAGGCTAATAAGAAAAGTGTGATGATTTTTCAGGTCAAATGTAGCTCTTACTCTGCATACACCCCTGACATGAATTTTGGCTCCATCAAAGAAGTCCATACATTCTTTGCCTATTTTCCACATGAGTTTGTTTGAGTCTCTTCTCACTCTGATGCCATTCCATGCAAGTGACAAGACAAACTAGGTCCATTCCCATACTAGATTTATTGAGAAACCCAGAGTATTAAAGCTATTTTTCAATACCTCAGGAGCATTTCAATGGCTAATTTTTATAGTTTTCTAAAGTTTAATTTACTTAATTTTTATGATTTTTTTAATATGGGAAATATTAGATGTATCATAAAATAAATGTTTTGATATTTGTGAGCATTTACTAGCCATTTGATTTATATAGCTACACTAGCTAATTATAAAATTTTGTTGCCTTCTTTTTTAATTATTTAAAAGAATCTAATTCTCACTCATTTTAATATCTGTATCCCTATTTAAATTGTTATACAATTAATTATCTTTATAACCTCTAAAAAAATATTTATAATAAATATTTTATATTCCAAATAATTTAGCATTTTACAAACATATGGTCATAGAAAATTTTAGGGGCAAATCTTAGCCCATGGGCAAAATTTAAGGGGTTTTATATTTTGGAGGGGCAATTTTTTTATATTACACCCATTTTGTATAGGTAGTCCAAAACATATTTAAAACATAAATAATTATCATATTTTAGCCAATGAAAATTAAGCGCAAATAAAAATTCAAGCCCGAATTCGCCTAGATTAGAGGTCAGATTTACTTCATTCGCCTTGATTTCTAAGAATGACACTAGTTAGGGGCTATTTTTCCCTCTATCATTCCTGGAAATCGAGGGTAGGGTTGAATATTCCTTGGATTTTAGGGGTTTTCTATTTGATTCACTTGTATAAATTTGTGTCGACAAACTACAGTCCTCCTCATTGTTGAGCATATCATCTGTTGGGTGGATATCAAGGCATTCACGTCTCTATTTCAACAACCACTTCACTCTGGATCTCTGCTAACTAGTGATGGTATGTATTGCAAATTGTATGCTTTGACTTATATGGGTTTGTATGATTGGGAGTCTACCTTTGCTTCTGAGACAATATATTAATATAGATGCGATAGAGGATCAACATATTTGTATACTAAAAAGGTCAAGGCATGGGAAGTTAGGGCTCCACATTATCAATTCGAATGTAGCCTATCCACTACAGATCACGAACCCTCTAGTGTATAATGGAAAAGATATGACCTTTGATCTGAGGAACAAGTCCATTCCACCTCAGTAAATTTCTGATTGGATGTACCACAAAGCTTAAGCAAATCCAAACTCAAAGAAGGGAAATTTCAACATAAAGTGATATCCCCACGAGAGTATGGATGCGCCTGCATATACTTGCAACAACATGATTTCTTGGCTTTAAATTTTACAACAACATCTCTTTACATCTTTGTTGATTTGAGGACCTTGGAAATATCTATGATCCTGAATTCAATTCAAGTGAGTAGAAATTCAATTGGTTGTGTATTTATGATTGTCATGAAGGCCCCAAAACTCATTTCTAGCACAATGGCTATGTCAACTTGTTTCATTTATGTTTTGACACTCACAATTATGAGTTGTTTGCAATAAATGGGCTCAAATATTTCTCCAGAATATGTTTTGAATGGCCAAATATCTAGATGTAATTTAATATTATATAAGTTTGTTTGAATAAATAAATTTAAATTATATTTTATAGGAACGCATGTTATACGAAATTGTCATATGTATAATTTAATCTTAATTTAGATATTTTAAAGATAGTTTATAACATGTATAGTATTTGTCATAATTTTAAAATCAAATTATTTATTATGATAATGTCATAGTTCTAAAATCAATTTAATATGATAATGAATGAAATTGATACAAATTGCACTAGTTCTCTAGGGTCATAGAGGCGGCATTAAGCCTTCAAGCACAAGGTCTTGTGGTTGCTGATCCATGTCACTACTTGCATCATTCCTATTGCAATTTTTAATGACAGACTTTAGTAGACCCAATGAATGATTAAGGATCATTTGATGAGCCTCAAAATTAACATCAGGGCCCTTCAACAACACATAGCTCCCACTTCCCTCCGCGTCACTTCTCCAATCTATACTCTCAATCTTAGCATTGTACATTATACTACACTCAAGCAGTATGTTCACAAGCTCCTGCATAACACTAGAATATCCGCTAGGGATGGGTAAATGCATGCCAGAGAACTCCCAATGTTCACCATAAGAATCCAAGTTCACATTGACCAAATTTTTGCAATAGTGGTAGTCCTATCCATGTGACTCCGACTATGAAACACAACCTCTTGTAATGGCCTCAAATCCCAATTGTGTATTGCCTCCTATCCTGATTCAACCAAATTAACCTTTTGTAGATGCAGACAAGGCTTTGCTATTCTAAGCATTCTTTGCTAAATATTCCTCTAACCCTGCTCTTAGATGAGTCCCTAAGCCTCTAGTTAAGGCCTCGTGCTTGGGCTCCTCCCCAACATGTCCATATGGTAAAATCGTAATGTTGTTCTTGATCCAGGTGGATATTGGTGGCAACTCGCCTATTCCACTTGTACCCCCACCATTGTTTCTTTCAAAATTTAAATTTCCTTAATTATAGCACAATTTACTATTTTGGCAATTTTTCCAGGTCGTGAAGTTCCAGAGCCATTATTCGCAATAAGTAGTTGTAGCCTTTGGATATATCTTTCTAACAAGGCATCTTGTGCATTAAACATACACTGTATGTGAAATTTACGACCCTGAGAATTTGATGTACCAACTTACCCCAGCGGGGCCCATAGTTTGGTGTTTCATCTCTTAGGGTTAGGTTTTTGGATTGTTAGGGTTTTCCATTATTTCTCAATAATAAATAGGCCTTCAAGCCTCATTGTAACATAGTTCAAAGCCATGTAGCCACCACATTCTTTCCTAGAGATAAGCTACCATCGCCCGAGCTATCTTATTTCCATTTTGTATGTAAGAATATTTCAGTTCTTTGATGTTAATGAAACAAAGTTTTATTTCTACTGCATTTCTATGTTTATGGTTATATCTGTAATTTGTTGCATTCTTGTTTAAATTTAGATCAATTGTTCCTCTGATTTTGCATCTTAGCTAATAAGTGTTTGACAAATACATAGTTACATTAAAAAGTCATTGTTGCTATTAAAGAAATGATTGTTTGTGTATATTCTCTTTTATAGATTATTATGTTCCGCATAAAAGAACTTTCTAGTCATTTTTAATTGATTTTAAAAAAATTATTAGATGTTCAAGTGTTTTTAAATTAAATAATTATTAAAATATTACAAATAAATAAATATATAGTTTTAAATTAAAAATTTAATTAATTAAAAGTAAGAATAAATAATAAATCACCTTCAAGCTTACCCACATATATATATATATATATGTGTGTGTGTGTGTGATTGAACTCTCTACTCATTTTTAATTGAGTTTTAAAAATTTATTAGATTTTCAAATTTTTGGTTAAATATATATTTTTAAATTAATATATATATATATATATATATATATATATATATATATATATATATATATATATATATATATATATATATATATATATATATATATATATATAAATTAGTTAACTAAAAATAAGAACTAATAATAAAGCGTGCTAAACATTATAGAAATATATATAAGAAAATTATAATTCACATGTGTTTTTTACATTATGGCCCAAAAACAATGTATTCAACCATTATATCTCACTCTAATATTTAATATAATATGAAGGAAATGAGTAACACACTTAATATTTTGAGAGTTAACTTGTTTTTTTTTTAATTTATGTAAATCATAAATAATCAGATAAAATATTTGTGGAATTATTAAAGGTAATCTGCTAAATTTAAAAAATAAAAATTAAGATGATATCTTTAATATAAAGGTAAGTTTAA
This sequence comes from Pinus tabuliformis, assembly GCA_031772625.1. Lineage (NCBI taxonomy): Eukaryota > Viridiplantae > Streptophyta > Pinopsida > Pinales > Pinaceae > Pinus > Pinus tabuliformis. The sequence goes on from CM062811.1 coordinate 779,546,210, forward strand.
AAGTGATAAATCTTGTATTTTCAAATTCAATATCTAAACACACACAATAGAAGCACATGGATTATTCTCAATTTATAACTAAAACTTTTTATTATCATGATTGTGTAGCAATGTCAGTTCATATTGTCATTCACTCCTTGCTAATTTGAAAATTTTCTTTAATTACCAAACAATTTTGATTGAACTTAAAAGAACAGATGACTATTAAATGACGTAGTGGTGTTGATATTAACATAATGAAAAGGTCAGAACTACTAGTGAGTCGTGTCAATAAGTAAAATCCTTCACACTTTGTATCTTTCTAATGATAAAATAACAACCTAAATGAGGTCATGGTGCTAATATTAGCATAACAGAAAGGTTGAAGCTAGCTTGTAAGTCGTTTCAATAAGTAAAATCCTTCATACCTTGTATCTTTCTAATAATAAAATTGTTAGAGATAATGGAGAATATCTTAGAATAGTTAGTTGGTTCACGTGACCTCAGGATATGAATTAGTTTCTATTTTTTAGGTTATTGTTCTAACTTCCCTAAATCTATTATTACTATATATTGTATAATGTACGTGAGAAATGTAGAGCGTTTTGTAGAGCCAGACTCTCCTGGTTCAGAATCTCTTTCATAGAGTTGACCAGTGGGTTTCATTTCATTTAATATAAAACATTGCATATTTTATCATGGTATCAGACTGACAGGGCTGAGAAAACCTGTTCGCCGAGTGAGGAACTTGCCAGTCCGCCTATTGCGAAATCATCGCAAGTAGTTGAGGTACATTTGCCATGATCACACTGTAACACTTCTGCACGTTTTCATTTTCTAGATCGTCACAACTATCAAGTGTACATCTGCGACGAGATAGTCGCAACTATCACATTTACATCTGCGATGATCATCGTAACTCCGCAGTGGATAAGTCCGACAACCATGGTGAGAAGCCGAGAGAAGGTTGCGAGGTCGGGAAACAACAAACAACATCACAACAAGAAGAGCGGTTGCATTTCGGTGGTGGCTGCCAAAGAGAAGGTTGCGTGAAGGCCAAGGTCTGCCGAGACAAAGACTAGAAGGAGGCCGTTGAAAACAACGTTGGAGATTAGAAATCTCTGTCTTTGACACAGATCTGGGGTAAATCCAACATTTTTATTTACCTGCCAAATTTGTTTTAATCGCCAAGATGAATAATCATGTTGGGTCCCTATAATACTAGTGATTACCCCATTGCTATTGTAGTTATACCCCTTATTAATATTGTTGTGCCCCTATTGCCCCCATGTTGTTATTACTGTGCCCCATAGAATCCCTCTATTGTTATTTTTGTGGCATTATATTATTATTGTTAGGTCAGCTTGATTATATTGTGACTCCTTAGACTCCTATATATAGAAAGGAGGTTTTGTCATTTGAATCATCCAAGAATTGTTCATTTATGTAATGTAAAGGAGGTTGCACCCTCGAAGAGGCTAAATTATAAGGCATTGATCTATCTTTTCTATCTTTTCTTGAGCTGGTTTCATAACATTTGGTATCAGAGCTTTGGATTCTAGGGTTTCGCTGCTCCAAACAGGTCATCGTGGAATTTTCGCTATAACTTTTTTCTGTGACATTTCAGAAGTCGCAAAAAAACCCATTTCAGAAGAAATCGCGCTGAACCTTGGGTCCGAATTTCAGAGCTTTTCGTGTGATATTTGCGTAGATATGATCTGAGGAAGTTGGTCTTTTTGCAGACTCCTGAATTACATTCAAAACAGGTAACCTAGGGAAAATTGTCATAACTTTCTCTCTGGGGATCAGATTGAAATTTCGTAAGAAGGTACATAAATAGGATGGACTTTAGTTTCTTGTATGCATGTTTCAGATCCAAAGGTCGAAATAGTGTCTCGAGGCACATCGTACAAGTTTTCTCTACTGAACTAGTCTATAAGAAAGTCACTGTGGGAGATTTCACATAAATCTTCCTTGGAGAATCCAATTTGGGTCAGACTTGTGGCATTGGAAAGAGGACACAGAGGGATACTGCAGCTCACAAATTTAGAACTAGATGATTGGAAAGTACAGAGATACATCACAAGCAATATCGAGCTCCTACAAAGTGAAAAAAGGTGTGTAGATTTTCTTAAATTTTTGCTTAAGCTTGGTTTGAAAATTTATTTTGAAGGAATTCAAAGGGCATAGTAGAGCATTATTATCAGTAACTAATGCCCCAAAGAAAGAAAATGAAAACACCTAGTAAGGAACCTGAAAGCTCTAGCATGACTCATGAAGAAGAGGAAGAAATGCAACATGATATATCAAAATTAAAAGACCAAGTGCAACAACTGTCCCTTGCACAAAAAGGAACAAAAGCTAAGATGGACTGTTTAAAGAAAGGCGTAGAAGCTAAGATGATTGACGTGGAACCTAAGATGGATGATTTGAAGATAGAATTGAAGACAGACATGGACGAATTGAAGATAAATATGAATAAGTTGCTACAAGAAATGGTCCCTAAGGGTGAAAGGGTACTAAAGGAAACTCATGATGAGAACAAAAGAAATGTTAATCATGATTCCATAGACGCTAATGTTGGATCGAAGACTCACCATATTCCAAAAATCGATATGAGGAAGTTTGATGGCAAGGATCCTGCCACATGGATATTACAGATGGAGCAATTCTTCGATCTCAATAATGTGCAAAACACACAAAAGGTACGTATGGCAACTTTATATTTGGAACCAAATCAGTTTGTATGGTATCAATGGCTTTGCTCTCGTAAACCATTTATCACTTGGGCAATTTTTACGGAAGAATTGATAGCACATTATGAGGATACAAAAAGCAACACTTTTTTTAGCCAATTAATAAGTCTCAAACAAAAGGGTTCAATAATGGAGCACATTGAGGAGTTCCAAAAATTGAACATAAGGGTAAAAGATATTCCAGAGGAGCATAGGATTGATGTGTTCATAGGGTCTTTAAAGGATAATACCAACATGATGTTTGCCTTTGGGAACCTGATTCATTAGAGAAGGCATTTAGGTTAGCAAGAAAAATGGAAAGCAAAATTATGGCAACCAGGAAGAATACCACTCACAACTATAAAGACGGAAGTTTTGTTGCCCCTAGTCTTCCACAACCTATAAGGTTGACACTACAACAATTGGAAGAAAAAAGAGAAAAAGGGCTTTGTTACAGTTATGATAGCAAATACAGTAAAGGTCATAAGTGTGCTGAGAAGAAATTATTCTACATAGATTGTGAAGAGGAAGAAGAAAAGGAGCAAGAAAGGTCAAAAGAAGAGGATATACTCCAGGAACAAAGCCTAGATGAAGAAAAAATAAATCCGACCATATCTTGTAATGCATTGGTGGGAATTACCACTCCTCAAACCATCAAGATAGAAGGACAAATCAAGAAGAAAAGGGTAATAGTGTTGATTGATTCAGGAAGCACCCACAATTTTATTCATTGTAAGGTAGAAAAAGAATTGAATTGCTTCCTATATCCAGCACCAGAGTGTCAAGTGATGATTGCAAATGGAGGAACAATAAATTGCTCTGGAAAGTCCCATAATATCAATCTATCCATGGGAGAGTATGTATTGACTAGCCCAATGCTTTCCATTCCAATGGGAGGTGCTGATGTTGTACTAGGAGTCCAATGGCTACAATCCCTGGGTACAATAGCTTTTAATTTTCAAGAACTTTTCATCAAATTTTCTACAGAAGGCAAGGAAGTTGAATTAAGGGGTATTGCAGGGAAAACAGGAAAGATAATCAGCTCTAATAATATGACAAAGCTTCTAAAAAAGGAGCAAAGAGGTGTAATTGCAAAATTATGCTCGCTAGATGTGTCCACATCGGAATCATCTGTTTCTCCAGATCTCCAAAAAGTCTTGGAAAATCATTCCAAGGTATTTGAGACTCCCAAAGGTCTCCCACCTATGCGTGAGCATGATCATGCTATTCATATGATTCCAGGAAGTGTTCCTCCAAACATCAGGCCGTATAGATATCCCTATTTCCAAAAGAGTGAAATTGAACGTATGGTTGCAGAAATGCTAAAGGCTGGTATAATTCAACCAAGTCAAAGTTCTTTCTATGCTCCAGTAGTATTGGTGCACAAGAAGGATGGATCATGGCGCATGTGTCCAGATTATAGGGAGCTCAACAAGCTCATTATTAAAGATAAGTTCCCCATTCCTGTCATTGATGAATTACTAGATGAATTGCATGGATGAATTTACTTCACCGAGTTGGATCTTCGTTCAGGATATCATCAAATCAGAATGAAGACAGAAGACATTCCGAAAACAACATTTAGAAATCATGAGGGTCATTATGAATTTTTGGTCATGCCTTTTGGTCTTACCAATGCACCTTCAACATTTCAAGGTTTGATGAATTCAATTTTCAAACCATTCCTTAGAAAATTGTGTTAGTATTTTTTGATGATATACTAATCTATAGCAAGTCTTGGAAGGATCATGTTGAACATGTTGACAAGGTGCTACAACTATTGAAGGAGAAACAATTATATGCAAAAAGATCCAAATGTTTCTTTGGAGTCCAGGAGGTGGAATATTTGGGTCATATTGTATCTCATGAAGGAGTTAAGGTAGACCCTAGCAAAGTTAAAGCCATTAAGGAATGGAAAATCCCCACATCCATAAAGCATCTGCGAGGATTTCTCGGGTTGACAGGGTATTATCGCAAGTTTGTTAAGAATTATGGGAGAATAGCAGCACCTCTAACAACATTATTGAAGAAAGATGCATTTTCATGGACTCGGGAAGCAACAAAGGCCTTTGAACATCTTAAAGAGGCAATGTGCCAAGCACCGGTCTTAGCTACACCAGACTTCACAAAAACCTTTATTGTGGAATGTGATGCTTCAGGAAATGGAATTGGTGTTGTTCTAATGCAAGATGAAAGACCCGTTTATTTTGAAAGTCATCCAATCAAGGGAAAGTTTTTTAAGCAAAGCTATTTATGAGAAGGAAATGTTGACAATACTCCATGCACTTAAGAAATGGCGACCCTACCTAATGGGTAGACACTTCAAGGTAAAAACAGATCATGATAGCCTTAAATACTTTTTACAACAAAGATTATCCTTTGAAGAGCAACAAAAGTGGGTCACAAAGATGTTGGGTTATGACTTTGAAATCATCTACAAAAAAGGGAAGCAAAATGTTGTGGCAGATGCACTCTCAAGAAAGGATGAGGACGTGGAAGCATTGTTGTGCGCCATTTCTATTATCCAACCAGATTGGATAAACGAAGCAAGGGAGGAATGGAAGAATGATGAAGAAGTGTGGGCACTTATTCGAAAGTTACAACAAGATTCCAGTACGTCTGGTACATTTAGCTGGCAAAATGATTCGTTATGGTACAAAGATCGCTTATACCTCTGTAAGAATTCATAGCTAAAAAAAAGATTCTTATGGAATTGCACACTTCTCCCTTAGGAGGGCACTCAGGATTTTTAAAAACTTACCACAGGGTTAAGAAGGAATTTTTTTGGGATGGCCTTAAATCAGATATTCAAAAGTTTGTGGCTGAATGTTTGGTTTGCCAACAAAATAAAGTTGAAACAATTAAGACACCGGGTTTATTACAACCTCTATCCATTCCAAGCGAACGTTGGGAGGAGGTTTCAATGGATTTTATCACAGGTTTACCCAAGTTTGAGGGAAAGACTGTCATCATGGTGGTAGTTGCCAGACTTACCAAGTATGCACACTTTTGTGCATTATCACATCCATTTAAAGCCACTACAGTTTCTACTGCATTTATGGAAACAATTCAAAAGCTACATGGAAACCCAAAGATTATTGTAAGTGACAGAGATCCCATTTTCACTGGAAATTTTTGGACAGAATGATTTTCTTGTCTTGGTACTCAGTTAGCTCATAGCTCATCTTATCATCCTCAATCTGATGGGCAAACTAAGATAGTAAATAAATGTTTCGAAGGATATCTTCGTTGCTTTGTATCTGATAAACAGACACAATGGGTCAAATGGTTGCCTCTGGCTGAATGGTGGTATAACACTTCCTTCCATACAACAACAAAAATGACCCCATTTATGGCACTTTATGGGTATCAACCACCATCCATCACATCATATTTAAGAGAAAATTCTAAGGTTCAGGCAGTGGAACATCACATCGAACATCAACAACAAGTCCTCCAACTCTTAAAGGATAACCTCGTGTTGGCACATAATAGAATGAAACAACAGGCAGATCAACATCGCAGTGAAAGAAGTTTTGATGTAGGTGATTGGGTATTCCTACAACTACAACCATATAAGCAAATGCCCCTCAAGCAAGCTAAGAAGGATAATAAATTATCACCAAAGTATTATGGTCCATACAAGGTGTTGCAAAAGATTGGTACTATGGCATACAAATTGGAGCTTCCTGTAGCTTCTCGATTGCACCCAGTTTTCCATGTTTCATGTTTAAAGAAGGTTATAGGCGACAAGCTCCTAGTTCAAACAATATTGCCAGAACTTGACGAGGAAGGAAAAATTATATTGGAACCGGAAGCAGTCACAGAAACAAGAACTCGACAGCTACGAAATCATTCAATTTCAGAGTATCTTATCAAGTGGAAGAACTTATCCGCTGAAGATTCCACATGGGAGGATGAGAATTTTATGCAGAAGTATCCAGAACTACTCAAGCGTTGAGGACAACACTTTTTTGAAGCAGAGGGGTATGTTGGGTCCCTATCATACTAGTGATTACCCCATTACTATTGTAGTTATACCCCTTATTAATATTGTTGTGCCCATATTGCCCCCATATTGTTATTACTGTGCCCCATAGAATCCCTCTATTGTTATTTTTGTCGCATTATATTATTATTGTTAGGTCGACTGGATTATATTGTGACTCCTTAGACTCCTATATATAGAAAGGAGGTTTTGTCATTTGAATCATCCAAGAATTATTCATTTATGTAATGTAAAGGAGGTTGCCCCCTCGAAGAGGCTGAATTCTAAGGCGTTGATCTATCTTTGCTATCTTTTCTTGAGCTGGTTTCATAAAAAATTAGATGTTTGAAGCATGCTTGAACGAGCATAACAATCTTGATGGCTCCAACTATGTGAACTGGAAATTCAAGATGTAGACTCTGCTAGAAGTGCAGAGTGCTTGGATGATTGCAAATGGGGATGAACAAAAGCCTGCAGCTGGATCCACAACAGTCCCAGGTTGGGAGAAGTGTGAGGGTAAAGCAAGGACACTGCTAAAGATGTCAGTGAAAGACTACATCATACAACATATCAGAAAATGTAAATCAGCAAGTGAAATTTGGGGAATATTGAAGGATCTGTATGAGATTAGGAATACAAATCGTCTTCTGTTTCTAAAGAGCAGGATCTTATCCATGAAGATGGAGGAGAATGAAACGGTTGTTGCCTTCATAGAAAGGATCAAAGATCTGAAGAACAGATTGGAAGACATTGGTCATACAGTTGATGATATAGATCTTGTAACAATTACCATGAATGGTGTGACCGATGACTACCAAATGTTCATCATTGGGATAAATGCGAGAGAGAAAATCCCAAAGTTTGAAGAACTGTCAGGAATACTGATGAAATAAGAAGAAAGAAGATTGACTTTGAAGCCCCAGAGTGCCAATCTTGCATTGATGGCGAAAAAGAACTTCTACAAAGGAAAAGGAAAAACAAAACAACAAAATGGAGGAAGATCACAGAAAAGACCAATTCTGACCCAAGGTATGAATCCGAATAGAAACAACTCTGTAATTAAGTGTTTTTATTGCGGAAAGCTGGGTCATATAGCTAGAGAGTGCAGGAAGAAGAAATATCATGAAGAACAACAAAAGTAGTAAATACATGCAAGTCATCTTGTGAATGATAATCATGAGCGAAATTTTAGATTTTTCATGGCAGATAGTGATGAGAATGTTGATGTAAACATCTGGTATGTAGATTCGGGAGCATCAACACATATGATAGGGAACAAGCAATGGTTTGGAGATTTTAAAGAAATCAACGACGGAGCACAAATCTACCTAGGTGATGATAGAAGTCATGAGATCAAAAGATGTGGGAAATGTTTTGTCTTTTTACCTAATAGTAATGTAAGACAAATTTATAATGTTATGTATGTGCCCGGTATAAAAAAGAACTTGATTTCTGTATCCATGATTACAGATCAAGATCTTAAAGCTGAATTTTTTAAATCTAACTACTATATAAAAGATCTGTTAGATGGCATGAGGACAATTGCTACAGGAATTCAAATAGGAGGTCTATACAAATTGGATGTAAGACCAGCACCAGTTCGAGCTCTAACTACAATGGTTTTGACTATAGAAGAGCTGCGGCATTAAAGCTTTGGTCATATCAACTACAATGATTTGTTGTTACTTCAGATAAAGGAAATGGTAGGAGATATTCCTATGTTAAAAAAGGTGCATAATGATTGTGATGCTTGTACATTAGGAAATATGCATAGAGAAGAATTCCTATTTGAATAGAGAAGAAACAAAGAGATATACTTGAATTAGTGCACAGAGGCCTTTGTGGACCCATGCAGACAAAGTCGTTAGGAGGTGCACTATAGTTTTTATTGTTTATTGATGACTGCACAAAGTTTTCTTGGGTGTATTTCTTGAGTAAGAAGAGTCACACATTTCAATACTTTAAGCAGTTCAGGAATATGATTGAAAGGAAAACAGGGAAGTAGATAAAAATTATCCACTCTGATCAAGGGGAAGAATATAGGAAGAATGAGATTATCAAGTATTGTAAATATCATGGAATGTTACAACAATTTACAATACCCCATACTCCTCAGCAGAATGGAGTAACATAAAGAAAGAATAGAATGCTGGTAGAATGTGCTAGAAGCATGTTAAAAGGTAAGAATTTGTCGAATGGTTTTTGGGCTGAAGCATTAAATATTGCAGTTTACTTAAAAAATTGGAATCCTACAAAGAGTCTTGAGTTTAAAACTCCTTATGAAGCACTATATGGATTTAAGCCTACAGTAAAACATTTAAGAGTATTTGGGTCTAAAGCATTTTCCCATATTCCAAAGGAAGACACAAGAAAACTAGATTCAAAAGCTATCAGATGTACCTTTATAGGGTATTGTTCACAATATAAAGCTTATAGATTATTTAATCCCTCTACTCACAAATTTTTTGTTAGTAGAGATGTCATATTCCATGAACAGGATTTTGAAGAATCTAATAAACACAATGAGGAATGGGATATTTCGTACTTGGTGGAAGAAGAAAGTGAAGAAATAGGAAACAATCAGGATTAGCTGCAGACAAAGGCAGAAGATGAACAGTAACAACAATAGCTGTAGATACAACAGCAACAACAGTAGCAGCAGGAAGAAAAAGAGAATGATGATCAGACAAGGTTTGAGGCTACCCCACCACTTAGGAGATTAGGTAGGAAAGCTCAATTTCCTACAAGATATAGGGAAAATGCTTTTATAACTAGTATGATGAATATTGTCGAACCTTCTAGTTATAAGGAAGCAAATGAATGTAGTGAATGGAAAAGAACTATGGAATAGGAATATGAATCTATAATCAGAAAGAACACTTGGGAACTAGTTGAACTTCCTAGAGGGAAACAAACCATAGGTTGTAAATGGCTACTTAAACCAAAGATTAATGTAGATGGAACTATAGATAAATTAAAAGCTAGATTCGTAGCAAAGGGGTATTCACAAAAAGAAGGCATTGACTATGAAGAAAATCTTTCCCCTGTAGCTAAACTTAACACCATCAGAATATTGATTTCTCTAGCTACTAAGAAACATTGGATGATTCACCAACTAGATGTAAAGTCTGCATTTTTCGATGGAGAATTGAAAGAAGAGGTTTATTTAGAGCAACCCAAATGGTTTGTCCAGAAAGGGAAATAACATTTAGTCTATAGGTTAAAGAAAGCACTTTACGAACTAAAGCAAGCACCCAGGTCTTGGTATGAAAGATTGATTCATTTTTTCTACAATTTGGCTACAATAGAAGCAAAAATGACCCTAATCTTTATACCATGCAAGATGAACAAGGGGGAATACTGTTGATTTCTTTGTATGTATATGATTTTATCATTATAGGTGATGCTACATATCTGATCAAAGAAATCAAGCAACAGATCTCACAGGTATTTGAAATGAAACACCTTGGTGAATTAAGATATTTTTTGGGTGTTGAGATCTAGAGAGATTCAGGAAAAACATTTTTTTCCCAGGGAAAGTATGTCAAAGGACTATTAAAAAGATTTAGGATGGATTAGTGTAAGCCTGCATTGGTACCATTACATCAGAACATCAAACTGCAGAGTGAGGATGGCTCTAAAGAGGCAGATGCAACACTTTATAGACAACTAGTTGGGAGCCTAATCTACCTTACCACTACTAGACCAGATTTGGCTTATGCAGTCAGTGTGCTAAGTCAATATATGTCCAAGCCACTTGAAAGTCATTGGAATGCAATGAAAAGTGTTTTTAGGTATCTACAAGGTACTGTAGATTATGGTATTATTTATACTGAGTCCTCTAATGTTAGATTGATAGGATTTATAGATTCAGACTGGGCTAGAAATGTAGAGAATCGCAAATCCATAACATGATATGCATTCAACATTGGATCTAAGGTGATTACATGGAGTAGCAAGAAATAGAACACAATTTCCTTGTCTTCAGTGGAAGCAGAGTATCAAACTATGTGTGCAACAACATGCGAGGTAGTTTGGTTGTGGAGACTTCTCCAGGATGTTGGGGAAGAACAAAAAGAGGCAACAACGATCAAGTGTGACAATCAGAGTTCAATCAAACTTGCTAATAATCCAGTGTTTCACAAAAACACTAAACACATTGATACATTGTTCCACTTTGTAAAGGAGAAAGTGCAATCAAAAGAAATCCATTTGGTATATTGTAATACATGTGATAAAGTTGTAGACATTTTCACTAAGCCTCTTGGAAAAATTAAGTTTGAAATGTTTAGGGAGATGTTAGGCATATTTTTCAACCCCTTCTCCATTAAGGGGGAGTGTTAGAGATAATGGAGAATATCTTAGAATAGTGAGTTGGTTCACGTGACCTCAAGATAGAAATTAGTTTCTATTTTTTAGGTTATTGTTCTAACTTCCATAAATCTATGATTACTATATATTGTGTAATGTACATGAACAATGTAGAGCATTCTGCAGAGCCAGACTTTCCTGGTTCAAACTCTCTTTCGTAGAGCTTACCAATGGGTTTCATTTCATTTAATATAGAACATTGCATATTTGATCAAAAATAACAACGTGCGAAGATCTGCATACGTCGTTTAAAATAAGATGCTATGAAATCAAAATAAGTTTAAACAAAAAAAGGGTCATCCTTACCAAATTTACTTAATCAAAAGACATGTCAATGAAATTACACTTATCAAAAGGTGTGCAGAACCTTTGTTATGTATTAAGTAGAAAATGATAAATTAAATTTCAATGATATTGTTCCAATCTATTAGAAAATAATTTGAATATTTTAACTACATATCATAGTTTTGCATTTGTGATATTAAAAGGTATAGTTTTGCAATTGTGATACTAGAATATTTTTTGTATCTTTTATTGGATATATTTTTTTTTAAATAAGGTAAATACAATTTTGGATAAAACTGTTTAAAATATATTTTAAAATATTTAGATAATTTTAAAATGTAGTAAAAAATCCTTGAGACACTAAAATTCTAAACTACAAATTATAAATTATAAAAAATCATTCACCAAATTTTAAATAAAAATGACTAAAACAAAATCAAAATATATATACTGAAATTTCATTTCACATTAAAACAATCCTCCTTGGAATTTATTGCTAAGCCATTCCCACCGTTTTATCTGCCTTCTAGGGTAACATATTTATCTGCCTTCTAGGGTAACATATTTAAAGAATATCCAAAGTGTGGATCTCAAACCAAGAGATAATCAGATAAAAATTAACCCTTACAAAAATACTGGTACAAAATTCAATAAAATTTAGAAGGAATTTGTGTAATGTGAAGAATGATCCATATTGTAAAACTAATGCTACTAACCCATTTGCAAACTTCGAACCTTTTAGAAGGAAGATGTTGAAATTTGGTGAACTTAAGAGCAAAGATGGAGAATCAAATAATCCTGGGTATAATTTTCGAATGGTTGAAAATATTTAGAGTAAAAAATCATGGAGTCACTCACAATATTCTGTAGAAATATTGAAGTGATTAGTTCTTTATTTGCAACTTGTATTTTTAATATTTTGGTTTAAATTTTTAAATGGAATTTTTTAATAAATAGATGATCCTAATTTATTTTGAAGTAGGCAAAGATAAAATATGATTATCATAATTTTTATCAAATGAATAGAATTATAATTTTTTAAAAAAAATTACAAATCTTAATATTAAATTTATCTATTACATAAAGTTTACCCAAATTTAAAAAATAAAAAATATAAAAATAATATAGATAAAAATTTAAAAATCTCAAAACATAAAAAAATTATAAATAAAATTTTAATATTCTCTAAAGTAATAAATTTACACCAAAATTGACTAGAGAAGCATATGCAAGGTTATAAATCCTTGATGTAATATGTTTCTTACCTGCATCTCTAAAAATTTGAGGAAGTTCGAAATTCCTCAAACATTAATGACACATTCTATTTAGTGATTGCGGTTTGTTAACTTTTCGTTTAAACTTAATTCTAAAGTCTCTAATAACTTTCTCTTTAAAAAATTACTGAAAAAGCTAAGTTCCACTGAAACTGATACCTATGGATCGTATGGATACGATACTACAGGAAATGACACATTATTTATATATATATAGAAAATAAAAATTTCATTTTATCATTCATATTTTAGAATCTAGATTAGATATAAAGATTAAAAATAGTAAATACATAATCAATTATCATTTATGATCTATCATGATTCATATCATTAATTCAGCATATGCCATAAGCATTGTCATCATCATTAACGATTATTATAACATTCATGATTCAAGTTTCAACATATCATCAAGTTTTTGTTTCAAATTTCAAACATCAAGTTATCAACATGACAAGTTACACGAACACCATCCTTACCAAAATTAATAATGCATACTAATTACTACATAGTACAAAGTACAAAATGAACTATGACTCGCACCCTACTATCACTATTCATAATTCATATGGTTGTTCAAAAGTTTAAAAATTAAAACACCATCATAAATTACTTTTACATATCATCAAATATGTCTTCATTCATGCCACTATAAGGTTCCATGTCCTCTCTTGAAGTGGGACTGAGAACATTGTTGCCATGTCCACTTGAAAATCCACCTATTGGTGACTCCGTGTAAAACAAATTCATATGAGACATGGCATTCAATGTCATATCCAAGTCAGACAACTTTGGCTCCATGTCCCATAATTTGGTGGGCCCAAATTTGTATTCATCTCTCTTGTGTGAGAGAAGGCGAAGGTTTGAGTGAACATACACTAGTCCCTCAGCCTTCTTAGATCCCAATCTATTTTGGCTCATTGAATCGATGAAGGCATATGCAATTTAGTTCCTTTCTGCTGAAGATGAACTAGCAACTTGTAACAATATTTTGATGGCCAATTTTTTGATATCTAGAAGTGCCCCGCCATAGAAGTTCCACCACTCAATTGGACATATTCTGGCCTTGTCCCGCATACACTCAATATCACAACTCCAACCCTTTGATACCACAAAATGAGAAAACTTTGCACGAATCCGGAGCCTAATTTCGGGATCTACAAAAAGCTTTCTAAAAGCATTTTTAAATGCTTCTGGGACTTCTGGATCTTTGTTTGGTGTGGTTCTTTCTGAATCACGTAGCAACTCTGTAGCATAATATTTTGGGTTCACTGCATAGGCTAAAAGGTGCAATGCGGTGGCCATATTATTCCACCTTTTGGTCAATATATCTTTTACTTCCATATAAAAGAATTCATCCGGGTCATTCTCCTTGGCATTTATAACAAACCTTATCTTCTCTATCATGGAATCAATGCCCTCATACACCTCTCCCAAATTAAGCATATATGTGTCAAACATAAGGAGCAAATAGACAATTGGCTTAGTAAATGCCAAGAGGTACTCCACCCTATCCCACCATTCATTATCAACAACCAACCATTTCTTTGCTTATTCTCTATCAGATTGGGATTTCCTCCATTGATTCCAAAGAGATCTGCATACTATTGATTTTAATGCATCTTTCACCTGCATAAGCCTTGTTAAGACTATGATGTGAGCAGAAAATCGAGTCTTGGCAACCTGCAGGTGTCAAATTGCCAATGTTTCAAATTTCAACAAATCAAAAATCATAATTTGATTGAATAACTATTATAATTCACAAATCATGACATTTGAGAATCCAATTTAGATAATTGAATTTAGAGTCAGATATTAGAAGTTATGAAATATTTAATAAACTTTAAAGCATAGGTATCTTAAGGAGCTCAAACTTAGCAAATTCCTTGTAGATGCCTTGGGACATGTGGTGGTTTGTGACAAAGGCTTGAATTTCTTTTGCCTCTTCAAAAATAACTCGAATCCACTCAATTTTCTTTCCCATCTTGCTCAACATGAGGTTCAATGAATGTGCAACAAAAGGGGTCCAAATATGTGCTGATATTTTCCTTCAATAATTAGCCCTGCTGCTCTACACACCGTTACATTATCAGTTATTATTTGGACAACATTTTCAGGCCCCACCAATTCAATTGCTTCAATCAAAATTTTAGCAATGAATTGGGAATCTTTCATCTGCCCCTCATAATCCACTGCCTTAAAAAACATTTCCCCCTATGGCCTCTGAGAAATAAAATTGATCAAAGGCCTACTTCTTTGATCCTTCCATCCATCAGAAATGATGACACCCCTTAAATGAGCCATGAATCACGAATGGGGCCTAATTTAGCCTCCAAATCTAAATTTTCAGCACTCAACAATGTGGTGCATACCTTCTCATATCCAGCGATCTTGTACCCTCTTGGGGCTTCATTCACTGTTTTTACCATCTTTTCCTAGTAAGGAGATCACACAAGGTTAAAGGGATGACCATTTGCACAAATGCATTGGGCTATACTTGCAGCTGCTATCTCTCGAGCGTCATTATTAAATGATCCGAATTGGATCCTAAAACTCTCTAAGTTTTCATGAATGTTTCAAATTATGCTAAAAGATTCAAGTCCTAGAAAAGGTTGAAGCTATTAGAAGGAATCCTCATAATAATTGCAGTTGTGGCCAGAGTGGAGCAACAAGGACCCTTGGTCAAGTGCGTAGACTGTTGGCCCATGGTAAAGCACGATGGCAGAAAAATGGCCAAATCGGAGGCTAATTCGGGAAACAGAGGTGGATTCTGATACGCAATTAGCACTAAGCGCTAATCATGTATTGCAGGGCGTCCCCCTTAGTGAAGGAAAGCCCCGAAGCACCCGGACCCAAAATTGCTATAAAATTTGGAAAAATCAACTGTTTCAGTTCCATAGCACAGGATTCCCCAAAAGTAGCAGGATATCGGAAGGCTTCGGGGTGGTAAGAAGTTTTGACTGAGTCTCACCCGATGCCACACATCGAGCGACATGTGTTCGGTGGATGAGAGAGAAAACTGCCCGCATCAGATGGGTAAACATCATGCGACTTGTCTGCCCGATATGAAGGACAACTGTAGGATCTGGGGGGTCTAGATCAATGATGGAGATGCATCTCAATAACCAACCGGATTTGATAGGTCAAAAAGCAAGATGACAGGGCTTTGAATTCTGACGTGGATGATGAGTTAGTAAATGATTCGTGTTCATGGGCGATCTTGAAGCAAATAGATTTAATGGCCATTCGAATAATCTGACAGCCAGTTCGTTAGCAAACATGTGGCCACCTCCCTGCAAGGCATTACCCAGTGATGATGACACAAAGAATAGGAATTAGAATGGACAAAGGAAAGGAAACCAGAAGGTTGGGAAGCGGAAATGAACAGTCAAAAGAAAAAACTGGCTTTAAGGCCATAAACTGACAGAAGTAGAGGGGGCAGCATATAGAGAGGCAACATAGAGACGTAGAAAGCTAATGGCAGAGAAAAGAGAGTAGAAGCTGAGATGACCTGAAGGCCACATCGAGCCAAATAGAGCTCGAGATAGTCAAAGAGTCAGAGAGTCTATGTGCTCCATTGAAGGCTTGAGAGGTTCAAGCAAGCTCCTCGGTATAGGCCTGTCATACTATAGTGACCCTCAGAGGTCAAGTTTCAGTAAGGAGATTCTGTGCACTCCATTCCTACTGACTCCATTCTATTTTTCAGCAAAGCTTTGAAAAATTAAAGCATCTGCTCACCATCGCACTAGTACTAAAAGTAGCAGATCCAGAAAAATCTTTAGTGGTTCACGGATGCAAGCAAGGAGGGTGTTGGTGGGGTGCTGACACAGTATGGAAAGGTGATTTCTTATGAATCTCGAAAGTTCAAGGAGTGTGAGCAACGATATTCAGCTTATGACTGTGAATTGACAACAGTAGTGCATGCACTTAAAATTTGGCGACATTACCTATTGGGGAAGACATTTTTGCTACTAATAGATCATAGCAGCCTTACCAACTTCTTCAATCAATCTAGCTTAAACGTCCAACAAGCTAGATGGACAAATTTCTTAAGAGAATTCGACTTTGAGATGAAACATTTAAAGGGGAAAGAAAACCACGTGGCCGACGCACTGAGCAGAAAATTACGATGTATCTATGAGGTCCGAATGAGCCAAGTAAGTTCAAATATTCCTAAAATCATAAAGGAGGTAGCTAGTAGAGATCCGAAGTATACTTTCCTTTAGAATAGTAAAAAGAAGCTTTGCTGAAAAGGAAGAATTAAAATTTGTAATAAATTCCAATAATCTCCTCACTTTTAAAAACATAATTTATATTCCAAACCAAAACTCAAGTAAACTATTGAAATTAAATGGGTTTCATAAGAAACCTTATGTTGGCCACCCAGGTTATCATAAAATGTTTTCAACCATATAGAAAGGGTACTTTTGGCCCAGATTGAGGAAGGATATTACAGAATATTTTCCCAAATGTTTGGAGTGTCAACTAGTGAAAGCAAAACACCAACATCCCGCTAGATTGTCACAACCATTACCCATTCTAGAATGGAAATGGGAGACTATATCCTTAGATTTCATCACCGGTTTACCCTGCACAAGGAAGCAACATGATTAAATTATGTTGGTGGTATACAAATTGAGTAAAACGTCTCACTTCATACCTATAAAATCCACATATAAAACAGTGGAAATCACAGATATAATATATGAAGGATATATTTCACTTACATGGGATACCCAAGGTAGTGATTTTGGATAGGGATGTTAAATTTACATCCACCTTATGGAAGACTCTCTTTGCAAGATTAGGTACTCAAATCTAGTTTAGTACTGCCTACCATCCTCAAAACGGATGGACACACTAAACGGGTAAATCAGGTGTTAGAAGACATGCTACACATATTCGTGATGCAACAACCACACAAGTGGGAGGATTACCTCCATCTAGTGGAATTTTAATATAATAATGGACATCATGAATCACTAGGCATGAGCCCTTTCAAGGTATTGTATGGAAGAGAGTGCAGAGTACAGATAGATTGGAATAATCTGGTGAATAAGATACCAATGTGTCCTAGCATGTTAGCAGAAATGGTGGAGGCTGTTAAGAAAGTGTAACAAAGTTTAAGGGTAGCCCAAGATAGAGAGAAGGTGTATGAAGATGAAAAAATGACTTATAGGGAATTTCAACCCGGAGATCATGTTTACCTAAGAGTGAAGCCCCAGAAATGCTCCTTGCAGTGGCGAAGTTGTGTTAAATTAGCACCCTGATACTGCGGCCCTTTTCAAGTCTTGGAAAGAATTGGACCGACGGCCTATAAGCTTGCGCTACCAAGCCACATTTGGGTCCACAATGTATTTCATGTATCTTTACTAAAGAAATATTTGTATAACCCTCAACATATTATTGATTGGGAAAATATTCAGGTAATGGTTTAATGGGTATAAGATTGGATATATATATATATATATATACATGTTTTTTATGAAAGTAACTAAGAATTGTTTTATGGTGCATGTCGAACCGAAAGGAGAGTTCCGAGTAGAACCTCTCCGTATTCTCGATCAGTGGAAAACCAACTTGCAGAAGCAAGTCATCACCAAGTTTAAAGTGCAATGGAAGCACTTTGGCCCAGAAGAGGCCACTTGGGAAGAGGAGGAATTCATGTGAAAGGCTTATCCCGCATTGTTTTCTAAAAAGGAAGAGAACACTAGGGACGGTGTTCCTCATGTGGGGAGGGGGGAGATGTAACACCCCAAGTTGCATAAAATGAAATGTTATAAAATGAAACATGAATAATGAAATGAAATGAAACAACTTTAGTCTTTCACGAAGCATCATATTCAGAATTCACAATCATTACCAATGAGTTATAATTGCCAACTTCAAACTTCAAATTTTCATTGTCATAATCATATATTTTTTACAAAAAATATCATTATGATATGAAAGATTCAAGAGTCAAGAGTTAAGGACTCAAGACTCAAAAATTATGAAAACTAATAGAAACTAAAAAAGACAGGTAAACTGTAAATCTACATGTGGCCCTTGCCACGAGAGTCTCCAGGAGTATAAGCAGGTCGTGGTGGTCTTCTAGGAGTCTCCTACACAGACCGACAACCAGAACTAGAAGGCACATGCCCTCCACATGAGGGTGTATATGGAGGTGGCGACAACAAAGGAACAAGACTCGGAACTCAAGCACTGCTACTGGATGGTGGAGGTGGCATGGCTGCTACAACTGCTTCATCTTCATCCCTTATAAGTTCCTCTTCCAATTCTTCAAGATGTATAGTGCCATCCTCCAAATTATCTTCCTCTGGGTGGTTGCCCCAAATTTTATATGTGGGATCCTCATAAGCCCAATCAGAGTAATGACTCAACAACCTCAAGTTGTAGTGCACATAAACCAAGATTTTTTCTCGGTTTTCATTGAGTCTGTTTCTTTTCACATTATGTATGAAACCATAGGTGCTCCAACACCTCTCTACAGAAGAAGTATTTACAACCTATGATAGAATTTTTTTCCAATTTTGGCAAAAGTCCATGGCCACCATATGTTTCCCACCATGTGAGAGAATCAAATCTATCTCTGTCTTCCATTGCATGGAATGATCCAGGTGGATATTGGTGGCCACCTGCCAAGTCCACCTAGACCCCCACCATTGTCCTTCTCAGCATTTTCAGTTTCCTTAATTGTAGCACAACTTACTATTTTTAGCAGTTTTTCCGGTCCTGAACTTCCGGAGCCGTTTTGAGGCCCTAAACGACGTTTTTTGGGGAATCCGGGGGCAACATGGGTCCATGGAATGGACCGATGTTGCCCATTCCAGCAATGATAGTGCTCGGATAGATATTTCTACTGAGCTATTGTACACGTCAAACGGAGATCATATGCCAAAGTTACGACCCCGGGAAGTTGATGTACCAATTTACCCCAAACGGGGCCCACAGTTTGGCGTTTCATCTCCTAGGGTTAGGTTTTGGAATGTGAAGGGTTTTCCATTGTTTCTCAACAATAAATAGGCCTGCGAGCCTCATTGTATGACAGTTCAGAGGCATGTAGCCATCACATCTCTTCTCAGAGATAAGCTACCATCGCCCTAGCTGGTTTATTTCCATTTCTGGTTGTAAGCATATTTCAGTATTTTCCATTAATGAAATGAAGTATTATTTCCGCTGCATCTTTGTGTATATGGTTATCTCTGTAATTTTTTGCTTTCCTGTTTAAATCCGAATCAGTGGTATCAGAGCGGTCTGCTTTTTCTCTGTTTTTCTTTGCATGTCCCCAACAAGGTCGGGATATAAGGAGTTAGGGCTTGAACTGGTTGAATCTTTGCAAGACCAGCCTCGCAAATCCCGACGGCCTCCCATGGCGGACGAGAAGAAAGACGAGGGGGCAGGAGATCCCATCAAAATCTTGCTCGAAGAAGCCCTCGAGCGACAACGGAACGCGATGATGGATAGCTTTGCCCAGGTCCTTCAGCGGCTACCCAGAAGCGCCGCATCGGCTTCCAGCAGCTACTCTCGAAACGCCACACCCTTTAAGGTACAAGTTAATTTTGAAATCCCCATATTCGAGGGTCAGATAGACGCAGATGCCGTAGATAAATGGTTAAATCTACTAGAGGGTTATTTTTCTGTTCACGAATTTTCGAGTCGGGAAAAGATTGTTTTTGCTCTTCTCAAAGCAGCCCCCCACGTCAAGGACTGGTGGGAAACCTACTGCGAGCAGAAGGATGAAAGTACTGGCTCACTATTTTCTGTCGCACCCACCCGGGATTCATTCCGGGATGCCATCAAGGAGCAGTACTACCCTGTCGGAAGCTATGAGGATGAATACATAAAGTGGGCCACGCTGCGGCAGGGAAGGGACCAAGACGTGCCGGAGTTCACCAATCTTTTCCATACCCTTCGCACAAAGTTGGGTATCAAGGATTTGGAGCAACATTTGATACTCAAATACCGTGGCTGCCTGCACAAGTACATCCAGGAAGAAATACAATTCCTAAACATCCCCTCGCTCGGCGCAGCATACCGATATGCTGTCAAGGTCGAGCAGAAGTTTAAACAAAAGAAGCGAGACTTTGGATCTGTGAATCCAAAGCAGGGGAAAGGTGCCCCTAAACCACAGAATAAAGGACAAAGCCAAGGCGGGATAGCCCAAGACAACCAGCCGAAGCTGCAAGCAAAGAACAGCGCCGCGAAGCCGAGAAAGGACACTGGAAAATGGTGCGAGTTCCATAAGAGCTCCACTCACAACACAAGTGAGTATCGGGCCAAGCAGTCACTGGTGGCTGAGCTAAAGGTTTCAGAATCAGATGCATGTTCCGACTCTGAGTCAGAACCCGATAAGGGGTATGAAAAAGGGAAGCAGATCATTGATGCGGATCCCAGTGCCACCGTTGCTACCACAAAGATCCAGAAAAATGAACCCGAAGATCCAGAGGAGGAGGAGCGTCTCTTCCACTCCCAGATGTGGGTAAAGGGCTCCCCGATACAGTTCATTGTTGATAGCGGGAGTCAGAAGAACCTCATTTCGGCAGAGGTCGTGAAGCGGTTGGGCTTACCGACCACAGCACATCCACAACCATACACCATTGGGTGGCTTCACCAAGGACGAGATCTTCGCGTGAGCCAACAGTGTCGCCTTCCATACAACATCAAGCCCTTCATGGATGAGGTATTGTGTGACATTGCTCCCCTTGAAGTTTGTGATGTATTACTAGGACAACCATACTTGTGGAAGCGACATGCTATGTATGAATCAAGGCCCCGTGCTGTTATTATTACATTGGGAAATAAGTTGTTCAGGATACCAGAGGTAGCACCACCTGCCGCCATCTCTTTGATTATTGCAAAACAATGCAGTAAGATCATTTCCAAAACCAGGAAATTTGTTTTCCTGATGATACGCCCTCAAGGAAAGAAGAAGACAGTGGCCGCGGCCTCCAAATGGGGTCCCTCTGCATGACAACTACAGATGGAAAAGATTGTAGAGGAGTACGAGGACATCTTCACTTCCCCGGCAGGGGTTCCTCTACACTGTCAAGTCAAGCACTCCATCGATCTGACGCCAGGTGCGCCGCTACCCAATGGACCAATTTATCGGCGCTCTGTTCTGGAGAACAATGAAATCAAGAGGCAGATTCAGGAGCTCATGCAGAAAGGTCACATCCGTCCGAGTTCATCGCCCTGTGGGAGCCCGATCGTGTTGGTACAGAAGAAGGATGGGACATGGAGACTCTGTATTGACTATCGGGCGCTGAACAAGATCACTGTCCATAATAGGTACCCGATCCCGTGGATTGATGACCTCCTAGATCAACTAAAGGGGGCGAAATATTTCAGCAAGATCGATCTGAAGTCAGGATATCACCAGGTACCAATCGAACCCTCCGATGTGTGGAAGACTGCCTTCAAATCCAAGGAGGGCCTCTTCGAATGGTTGGTCATGCCTTTCGGATTGACGAACGCTCCTGCAACCTTTATGAGGCTAATGGATGACATCTTGCGGCCATTCACCAACTCCTTTGTAGTAGTATACCTGGATGACATTCTGATCTTCAGCCAAAGTTGGGAAGAGCACCTCCACCACATCCGACAGGTTCTCCAAACACTGCGGCAACACAAGTTATGTGCCAATTTGGAGAAATGCACTTTTGGCATGACCCAGGTTCAGTATCTGGGATACATCAATGATGAACAGGGGGTGCATGTCGATCCAGCCAAGATCCAAGTCATTCGGGACTGGCCATCTCCAACCACTCTAATAGAGCTCCGCAGCTTTCTAGGTCTTGCCAACTTCTACCGCAGGTTTGTGTTGGGGTTTTCTCATATTTCTTGGCCCTTGAGTCAAGTCACCAAGGGCGGGGCGAAAGCAAAATTCTTTTGGTCTGAATCTCAACAGAAGGCATTCAGGGATTTGAAGGATCGCCTCTGCACAGCACCAGTGCTCGCGTTACCAGATTTACAACAACCATTTGAGGTCGAGACAGATGCCTCTGACTATGCTATTGGGGCAGTCCTTACTCAACATGGACATCCAGTGGCATATCACAGTGAAACACTTTCAGACACAGTCCGAAAGTACCCCAATTATGATAAAGAGATGTATTCCATTGTACAGGCCTGCCGACAATGGAAACATTACATTTTGGGGAAGGAAACGGTCATCCACACAGACCACCGACCTCTGCAGTTCATACAGACCCAAGGGAAATTGCAGAATGATCGCCATCAGAAGTGGTCTACATACCTGCAACAGTTTCACTTGAATATCAACTATAAAAAGGGCAGCACCAATAATGTTGCAGATTGCCTCAGTCGACCACCAATCAGGGCGGTAACCACCATGCTCAACTCTTGTGGGCACGAGACTTCTGATTGGCCACTTCTCTACAAAAGCGACCCAGAATTCGGCCACACATACCAGACACTCTTGGAGGGTTGGCATGTTGCAGATTTTCACCTCCAGGATGCCCTATTATGCCACCTCGGTCACCTTTGTGTTCCTTCAAGCGAGCGTGCCAAGATGATTTGGGAAGCACACTACAGTCGGGCTGCTGGGCATTTCGGGGTCGAGAAAACAGTGGCAGTACTGCAAAATTATTTCTATTGGCCGAATCTTCGACAGGATGTTGGGAAGTACATCCAATCATGTACTGCCTGTGCCATTGCCAAACCGACCATTAAGAAGCTCGGCCTCTATACCCCGTTGCCTACCCTTAGTCGACCTTGGGAATCCATCTCCATGGATTACATGTCAGGCATTCCTTCCACTAAGCATGGAAATGACTGTGTTTTTGTGGTCGTCGACAGGTTCTCGAAGATGGCCATTATGGTGGCCTGCAAGAAGAATATCACAGCAGAAGCCACTGCTAAACTCTTCTTTGAATGAGTGTGGGTGCACTTTGGAATCCCACAGTCTATCATCTCAGATCGGGACAGTCAGTTTCTCAGCACATGTTGGTCCAGTCTCTGGTCAATGCTAGACACCAAACTCACGAAGTCCACAGCCTTCCATCCTCAAACTGATGGTCAAACAGAGGTTGTCAATAGGATTATTGTGCACATTCTGCGCATGTATAACTCAAAGAATCCATGCACATGGGACGAGAGCCTCCCCTATGTTCAGCACAGCTACAACCGAGCTCTTCACAGCTCCACTGGCCATAGCCCTTTTTAGGTGGGTTTGGGATTCCAGCCACTATGCCCCATTGATGTGGCCATGCCACTTGCAGCTACTCACATGAATTCAGCTCATGTCCAGTCCGAAACAGATAAGGCCACCAGCTTCATTGAGCACATCCAACATATTCGCCAGCAGGTCCATGACATTCTTGAGAAATCAAATGCCAAGTACAAGCAGCGACATGATCAACATCGGGTGCCACACAAGTTTCAGGTGGGCGACAAAGTCTGGTTGCATTTGCAAAAGGAACGCCTTACTGGAGCCTATCGGAAATTGAGACCACTCTGATATGGTCCTTACACCATTACTAAGGCTATGGGAGACAATGCATTTGAGCTCAGCATTCCCCCATTCCTTGGCCTGCACCCAGTGTTCAATGTGGACCGCCTTCGGCCATACTTTCCACCATTGCTAAACACATTTGACATTGCAGAACAGCTCCAACCCACAGAATTAAATCCAGATTGCATGGAACAAGCTGCAACTGACCGGATCATGGACACACAGATCAAACACACTCGCCAACAGAATATCCAACTGTATTGAGTTGTCAAAGCAGGCCAACTCCTTCAGCAGGGCAAGTGGCTCACCAGGGAACAAGTTCAACACAAGTTTCCTCATCTCATGGAGGAGCTCAACGCAATGGGGACCATTGCTTCCTAAGGGGGGAGTAATGATCCAGGTGGATATTGGTGGCCACCTGCCAAGTCCACCTGGACCCCCACCATTGTCCTTCTCAGCATTTTCAGTTTCCTTAATTGTAGCACAACTTACTATTTTTAGCAGTTTTTCCGGTCCTGAACTTCCGGAGCCGTTTTGAGGCCCTAAACGACTTTTTTTGGGTAATCCGGGGGCAACATGGGTCCATGTAATGGACCGATGTTGCCCATTCCAACAATGATAGTGCTCGGATAGATCTTTCTAATGAGCTATTGTACACGTCAAACGGAGATCATATGCCAAAGTTACGACCCCGGGAAGTTGATGTACCAATTTACCCCAAACGGGGCCCACAGTTTGGCATTTCATCTCCTAGGGTTAGGTTTTGGAATGTGAAGGGTTTTCCATTGTTTCTCAACAATAAATAGGCCTGTGAGCCTCATTGTATGACAGTTCAAAGGCATGTAGCCATCACATCTCTTCTCAGAGATAAGCTACCATCGCCTTAGCTGGTTTATTTCCATTTCTGGTTGTAAGCATATTTCAGTATTTCCCATTAATGAAATGAAGTATTATTTCCGCTGCATCTTTGTGTATATGGTTATCTCTATAATTTGTTGCGTTCTTGTTTAAATCCGGATCATGGAAGTTACCAAACAAACCAGTGCCGTTGAAGTATTTGCCTATTTCAAGGCACATAGCTACACATTCCTCCCTGTCAGGTATCAAATTTTCTAATGCTTGCAAATATCCACGAGTTACCTCTGCATCTAAATGGAGTTTGGTCCTAATCCCACCCCCTGGTGCAGGTTGGCCCAACCAAGATGTAGAGTAGTATTTTGGCGTAAGGATATACACCAAACAATGTAGTGGAATATTAAGTTTATTCCACCGTACACACACACAATCGTGAATCAATTTTTACAAGTTAGGATCTCTGTTATGAACGATATCTTTTATTTTCCCCAACATGGTATCCATATGCTCATACACCACGCCAATCACTGGTTTATCTGTATCTGTAAACTGAATCATTTGATCAATGGGATTGGTGAAATCCAATACTTGCCTCACACTTGTCCAAAACTGATCATCAAGAGCAACCTCCTCCACCAGTTCAAAACCTCACTTGTTAGCTGCATTTGTAGCCCTTTCATTTAATACCTTCCAATTTGGACTTGATACCATGCTAGCCAATGACTCTCTTACCTTCAAAAGGCGCCTGAAGGTGAGGTAATAGCTACCAAATCTGGTCTTTGCAATCTTCAACAACTCCAACCTTGAGTGACTACGGAAAAGGCCATGGGTATTGCTATGATTTGTAATAAATTTTATCATTTGTTCACCTTTCTTGTATAAATCACCCATCCATTTGTATTATGCATTTTTGTTCTTGACAACATCATGCATCAGAAGGTTTAATGTGTGAACCAAACATCGAGACCAAAATATGTTGGGGTATTTATCCTCAATAATTGCTCCCGCTGCCTTACAATTAGGAGCATTATCAGTGATGACTTGGATGACATTGTATGGCCCAATACCGTCAATTGTTTCAAGTAATGCTTCTGTAATGTTGATGGCGGTCATGAACTTGTCTGAGTAATCATGTGCAGTTAGAAAGATGGCACCACTAACAGACACAGCAAGAACACTTATCAATGGCTTGCTTTTTACGTTTGTCCATCCATCAGATACAATGGACACCCCATGGTTAGTCCAAGAACTTGTCATTATGTTCAAAGAATCTGATATTTTTGTTTTTTCATGATCAAGTACAATGGTTCTTGCCTTGTCATACCTAGGGCTCTTGTATACTTTAGGGGCATCATTTATGGCAAAAACCATTTCGTGCCAATAAGGTGAGTGAAGAACATTGAATGGTATCCCACATGCATAGAGAAACCTGTAAACCTTTGAATCCACATCATTCCTACACCCCTCATTAAGGAAATCTGATATGGTTCCTCGCCTTAAATCTGATGACCCTGTGCCTCCATATCCACTACCTTGGGAGGATGCTGAAGGAGATCTTTGTGCTTGTGATTTTGAGCTTGGTTCAAAGAAACTCCTTGATTTTTTAGATTTGTATTGGGCTTCCTCCTCTTATCTTATGTATTTGGCTCTATCTATTGCTGACATAGTTGCACAAGTTTTGATTCCTATTTGTTTATCTCCATCCCATGGCCTTTCACGCAGAGGTGTTTTCTGGTACAGGTGTATGAACCTGTGTAATTATTGTTGCAATGAGGGCAATGGAATTTAGTGGTTGCACCCCCTTTCCCTGCTTTAGGCCTATTAACATATTTCCACAATGGGTTTTGGTCTTCTTTAGTTTCTTGAGAGTCATGTTCACCCTCCTCTAGCTCCACCTCACCAGGGTTTTCATCAAATCCACTTTCTCCAACTTCTTCATCCATTAACATATTTCCACAATGGGTTTTGGTCTTGTTTAGTTTCTTGAGAGTCATGTTCACCCTCCTCTAGCTCCTCCTCACCGGGGTTTTCATCAAATCCACTTTCTCCAACTTCTTCATCCCCCTATTCATTTTGGCCCCACCATTTCCTACTCTCCAGCAACATAATAACCAGAAAAGGGACCAAGAAGAGGAAAATGCCAAGAAATATAGCCAGGTCCATGATGTTGGATATTTGTAGGCTTTTGAATTTTCAAAATTTAATGGGAATGGGAATGAGAATATGAATGAGAAAATTAATTTAATTAATTTAGATTAATTAATTTAATTTAGATTCATGACTTCTTTACTAAATAAATTAAACTAAACTAAATTAAACTAACTAAACTAAGTAAACTATACTAAATTACTACCTAACTAAGGTTTATAATACTAAATTACTAAGTTACTAACGTAACTAACCTCTTTGCAGGCTTGCTCCTTGCTCCTCGATGCTTTCTCCTCGCTTCTCCTCACTCCTTTGCTCTTGCTCTCCAACTTCTCCTCAACTCATTCAAGTGATAATGATTTTTTTTTTTTGCCCCCAAGTCGTTTTAAAACTATTTTTTTAAATGAAATTTTTTTCGCGTCCACGGATTTTTTTCACACGAATCACTCCTGACATCGTGCGCGTCGCTCCCGGGGTGAAAATTAAATGCTTGGGAGCGATCAGGAGTGACGCTCCCAAACTCGCTCTCGATTTTGGCAGGGAGCATAAATTTTTTTATCGGGAGCGCGCTCCTGAGCTGCTCCTGCCTGGAGCATGGATTGGGAGCGGGTTAGAGGGGGGGGGGAGCGCTCCCCTGCAACTCTAGGTTGGCCTTTTATATATTAATTTTTTGTAGACTTAGGGTGAGTCTGGTGAGTTTTAGGGTGCTCTAAATACATCATAAAATTATAACAACCATTTTAAAATTAACACGATCATATTTATCAATTATAATACATTTTAAAATTGGCACAATCATATTTATCAATGTTGTTGATATACAAGGATAGGTATATATGAAGTATATATGCAACCACATTTTCCAATATGATTGATATACGCCCCTAGTCTTATGTCAACCACATTAAATAATCATTATATATATATTTTTAAAGACCAACTATTTATGATTATTAATACCTATATAAATAGTATATATGATTATTATATTAATATTATATTATATATTAAAATAATATTAAGTTACTCTACAATATTTTATTTAATATTATTTAATTTTAAATTATTTAATACAATTTAAATATTTAATAATAATATTAACTCATTATAATAAGAGTAGCAATAATAATCTTAATAACAATAATTAATAAATAAAAAAAATAACTATTTTAGTAAATATGGTTGATATACACATAAGTTTTCATTTTTATTTATGACACATATCACTGATAAATATATAATAATAATAATAATAATAATTTCTACCGAAAGACATTGCTTAATTCATTATTGATAAGAGAAGCCTGAATATAGAAATTTATTATTCATTTTTTTATAAAATATAAATAAATACTTATTTTATTAAAAAATAAATAAATTTTAATATTGTTTTTAGAAAATATATAATTTTATTTTCTTTTATTGTATTTTATAAATAATAATAATAATAATAATAGTTAATTATTGTTAAGCAATAGTAATATTCTTTTTAAGTAAATATTATTAAATAATAATAATATGAATATTAATTAAATAAATAAAAATAATAATAATTGATTCAATTTTACATAATAATAATTAATAATAATTCCTTGTCACAATGTGACGTTGGACCATGGTTGACAGTGGTTGATTTTCATATTGAGACAATCTTTGTCAACAAGAAAAATTTGAGCATGGTTAACTATGGTTGATTATGATTCACCATGTTTGACTAAAAGGAATAACAAACCATTGGGATTAATAATAAAAAGGCAAGATTGACCATAGTTGACCATGTTTGATTGTATAAAACATGGTTGACCATGATCAGCCATGGCTACCATAGTTGACCATGTTTGATTGTATAAAACATGGTTGACCATGATCAATCATGGCTACCATGGTTGACCATGATTTTTATATGGAGACAATTTTTTTCACAATGTGACATCCCACCATGGTTGATATTATAAACCCAAGGGATTGATATGATGAACCCAAGGGATTAATACTAAAACTCCATGATTGACCATGGTTGATAATGGTTGACAATGATTGATATTATAAAGCTAAGGGAATAATAAACCCAATGGATTTATATTATAAACCCAAAGGAATAATAAACCCAAGGGATTATGAACCCAAGGGAATAATATCAAACCCAAGGGACTAATATTATAAACCCAAGGTATAAAAACCTTAAGATAAATATTAAAACTACAAAAATAAACATGGTTGAGCACAGTTGATTTTGGTATTGAGACAAGCATTGTCACAATGCTAGATTAATACTAAACCCCAAGGGAATACGATTAAACCCAAGGGACTAATATTATAAACCCAATGTATATAAACCCTAAGATAAATATTATAAATACTATACCATGGTCAACCATGGTGGGATATCACATTCACAAAATAGGTCGGCCTTTTATATGTTGATTTTTTGTGGACTTAGGGTGAGTTCGGTGACTTGTGGGGTGAGACAGACGACCATTTTGTTTTTAAATTACAATACATTTTAAAATTAATCCCCACATTCAGTGGCACATAAGTATATATGTGAAACAATAGATTATCCTTGTCCCAACATTTGGGGAGATTTTTGGGTTTGTCATTTATTAAAATGTCAAATAATTAAATAACAAATTATTTATTTATATTGTAAATTTCTTTGGATTGTTAATATTCTGGTAGTTATCTTTATAATGATAATGATGATTAATGTTTATTAAAACTAATGTTGTCTATATGATCTTAAGACAATAAAAGATTAATTTCTACTCTTTAATATTTTATTTGTATGATAAAAAAGAAAAGAAAAAAGTTCTCCAAGATCACTACAGTTTTGTTGACTTAACAAGTCAAGAAAGTTGATAGTGTGGAAAATGTTTTAGAAATGAGAACGAATGTGTTTATTAAGACCAATGTTGTCTATACGACCTTAAGAAAGTAAAAGACTAATTGCTACTCTTTAATATTTTATTTCTATGATCAAAAAGAAGGGAAAGAAGTGCTTCAAGATCACTATGGTGTTGCTGACTTAACAAGTCAATAAATTTGACACTGCGACAAATGTTTTGGAAACGAGAACAAATGTGAGTAAGAGAAGGACAATCTAAGAGAAACTTTTTTTAATCTTCAACCCTCTTAGTATCATAAAGGTGATATATTTTTTCGTCCAAGAGTGTTTTGGAAATATATCAATGTCTCGTTTCACTTCGAACTTCATGAGAATTATTTCTTACCTTCGCAATGTTCGTTTTCTTCTTAGTATTGGTCAAGACAAAAAGATAATATTGGTTAGAAATGGTGGGGCTGATCACCTACTTATAATACCTTAGCTTCCTTTTTCCCTCTAGCTCCTTATCTTGCCACAATTTATCCTTAAATTTGGAGGTAATAGTATTTTTAATACCATCCTTATTCTCCAAGATGACCTCCTCCATTATCCCTCAATGGTGGTCGAGCCAATATTGGGTATCCTTATGACATCCATGCTTGAGACAGAGGTGGGGATATTAGCTAGAGTTAGAAGTGATTTTTGGAAGCCTCTTGGATTCCATGTTGTTAAGCTTATTATTATACATAAAATACCTAAACATAGCCATGTTTTCAATGATGGAAAGACTATCTTTGATCAAAGGGATATGATAGAGAATATTTCCTTTAATCTTGTGGTTGTAGGTTATAAATTGCTTTTGAATCATCCCGATCTTCCTCGATGACTCTCTAGATATACTACAACCCCAAACTTCACATCCATATAAAATAACAAGGGTGTTCAGAGTCTCAAAGAGGAATCTTTTTTACTCCAAATCCAAAGATCAATTCACTTCCAATTGTTTTAAAGCTCATAATAAGCTTTCCAACTTCAAATGAATGTCAATACCTAAATATTTTTATGAAGAAATCTGCTCCAAGTAATTGTTATCATAGATGAAATTACCATGATTGATCTTTATGTATTTAATTATCATGACTTTAGTCATGTAAGTATTAACTATCAAACGCATCTTCAAGTAGTAATCATGGAGGATCTTAAGCTGCTTCGAGACCATCATGGCTTCTAGCTAGAAGAACGATATCGTCAACATAAAGGAGAAGAGTAATGACCATACGAGTGAGCTCGGGGCCATTGCATCTCATAGTTTCCAAACACTCTTCTATCCTATCAATGTAAGTGCCGCAAAAATAAGAAATAGGAGACACATTTTCTTAAGTCTAATATGGCATTTAATTTCTTTAGAGCACTCTTTTGTGATCTAAAATTCATAATTCAACACATATAAATTTATATTCACTTTAATATAAATTAAAATCAATATATAAAATTTGAAACATATTATAACTTTATATAAATACAATGTTTAAATATTATATATATTTATATTGATTTTTTTATTGGAAATAATTTTATATAAATGTAAATTAAAATTAAATATATTTTAATATTTAAAATATTTTATTCAAATTTATTTATTTTATTTGAATCTTAAAAAGTATTTAATAAAAATAGCATAAAAAAATATTTACAATAAAATAATAAAATAAATTAATTAAAAACCTTATTTAAAAATAAATTATTATTATTTTATAGGATATAATTTAATATTATATAAGTTTACTAAATAAATTTAAATTATATTTTATAGGAATGCATATTATACAAAATTGCCATATGTATATTTTAATCTTAATTTAGATATTTTTAAGATAGTTTATAATATGTATAGGATTAAGATAGTTTATAATATGTACGATAATTGTCATAGTTTTAAAATCAAATTACTTATTAGGATAATGTCATTTTTTAAAAAATCAAATTATTTAATATGATTGTCAGGCCAGGGTAACTCCAGACTTGGCAGAAAAGATTGATTTTTTATTTCATTAGGTAACTATTGTTTATATACATGAATGTGACTGATCAGTTCATCTTCTTGATGACTGTTCACATTTCAGTTTACCCAACCGCTGAGGATTAGGTGTCAACATTCCCCCCTTAATCTGAAGGGATGTTGGTGAGTCCAAGCATCATTCTGAATCTTTCAAGCTTTTCTCTTCCAAGTGCTTTGGTGAAGATGTCTGCAATTTGCTCATTTGTGGAACAATGACGGAGATGGATTGTTTTGGCCTCAACATGATGTCGGATCAGATGATATTTAGTATTGATGTGCTTAGTACGATCATGGAACTTTGGGTTCTTGGCCAACTTTATTTCAGAGGTGTTATCAATCATGAGTGGAGTTGATTGTACTTGTTTTACCTGCAAATCTTCAAGAATTTTCCTGAGCCATACAATTTCTTTCGTTGCTTCAGCTGCTGCCACGTATTCTGCTTCTGTTGTGGAATCTACTGGAACTGATTGTCTGCGTGATCTCCAGGAGACAGCTCCTGATCCAAGACTCATAGCATATCCTGAAGTAGATACCCCAGTTTCTTTGTCTCCATCGAAGTCTGAATCAGAGTATCCAATCAAGCTGAAGTCGTCCACCTGTGTATACTTGATTCCAAGGTCTTGAGTTCCCTTCAAGTACCTTAGAACTCTTTTTGCAGCAGACCAATGTCCCTCACAAGGCTTTTGCATAAACCTGGAGAGGATTCCAACAACAAATGAAATGTCTGGTCTAGTAGTAGTGAGGTAGATGAGACTTCCTACAAGCCATCTATACTTTGTTGCATCCTCAAATTCCTTTCCTTCAATAGATGTGAGCTTCAAGTTTTGTTCCATTGGAGTAGAAAGAGGATTGCACTCTGTCACGCCGAATCTGTTTAAAAAATCTCCAATGTATTTCTTTTGAGAAAGAAATATGGATTTTGGATGTTGGGTTACTTCAATGCCAAGATAGTAATGAACATAGCCCAAATCAGTCATTTCAAAACTTTTTCCTAATTATTTCTTTATGGATGCAATATAGCTTTCATTGTTCCCTGTCATTAAAAGATCATCTACATATACCACAAGATATACAACTGTTTTGCCAACTTTCTTGACAAATAAAGTTGCATCATCAAGATCAAAATGATTGAAGTTGAGTTTCAGAAGATGCTCAGTTAGTTTTTCAAACCAGGCTCATGGTTCTTGTTTGAGGTGATACAAGGACTTCACAAGTTTGCATACTTTATGTTCATGTCTTTTCACAGCAAATCCTTCAGGCTGGGACATAAAAACATTCTCTTTTAGATCTCCATTCAAGAATGCAATTTTTACATCCATTTGATGGACTTTCCAACCGTTCTGAGCAGCTAGTGCAAAGAGTGTCCGGATGGTGGCCCATTTTGCTGTGGGGGAAAAAGTTTCCTCATAATCAACCCCTTCCTTTTGTGCAAAACCTTTTGCCACAAGCCTAGCTTTGTGCTTGTCAAGTGAGCCATCAGCTTTGTACTTGTTCTTGTAGACCCACTTGCAGCCAATTGGTTTGGTTCCAAATGGAGGATCAACCAGCTTCCAAGTGCCATTCTTTATGAGAGCATCATACTCCTTTTGCATCGCTTCTTTCCATTCATCATGAGAAGCAGCTTCTTTGAAGGAAGTTGGTTCAAAATATGTAGACAAGTTCAATTCACAATCATAAGTAACATACATATCAAGAGGTGAATTAGAGTCATCTACATCATCTCCATTTTGTCGGTTTGAATTTCTGGTTCCTGTTTTTCCAATTTCATCAGGATGAACACTTTCAAGTGTCTTTGTCAGCCACTTTAGGGGACCTTTCTGAGATGGTCCAGGCTGCTCTATTGATTGAGTTGGGACTGAATCAAGATTGAGTCTCCCAATTCTATCAATTACATCACTTAAAGGATCATCCGATGTTGGAGTTTCATGCAAGGGATATTGTTCTTCAGAAGAAGATTCCACATGTT
This sequence comes from Pinus tabuliformis, assembly GCA_031772625.1. Lineage (NCBI taxonomy): Eukaryota > Viridiplantae > Streptophyta > Pinopsida > Pinales > Pinaceae > Pinus > Pinus tabuliformis. The sequence goes on from CM062811.1 coordinate 779,580,170, forward strand.
GATCTAGTATAGGAATCCCCCCTTCAAGATGTGGAATCTGATTATCGAACTCTTGAAATGATTTTGTTTTTGTGAATCTATCCATGCGATCAAGTTGCCTCTCAACAACACTGTCAGATTTGGATGATTCAAGAAAAATGACATCTCTGGATACAACAATCTTTTTATTTACTTCATCGTAGAGACGGTATGCTTTAGAGGTATTTGAATACCCCAGGAAGATACACTTACGACTTCTAGCACCAAGTTTGTTTCTATGTACATTTGGTATTAAAGCATAACAGGTGGAACCAAAAATCCTGAGATGATTTACCAAAGGAACATGTCCATACCATAATTCATAAGGAGTCTTGTTTCTTATAGCACTAGATGGACATCTATTCTTTATATATGCAGCACATAGAACAACATCAGCCAAAAACATTATTTTTACATTTTTGAAGAAAAGCATGGATCGTACCATATTCAAGATTGTTCTATTCATTCTTTCAGCTACACCATTCTGTTGGGGATTATAAGGCACAATTGTTTGATGTTTGATCCCATGTTGGCGAAGATAGTTTTCAAATTCATTTGATGTATATTCTTTTCCATTATCAGTGCGAATAGACCCAATATGAGATTGTGCATCATTTTCAATCCACTTATGAAAATTCTTGAATGTTTGAAAAGCATCATATTTGTTCTTCAATAAATAAACCCAACACATTCTGGTGTAATCATCAATAAATGTCATGATATATTTATTTCCATTTGCAGAAGGAACAGGCATTGGACCACATAAATCTGAATGAATGAGTTCAAGCTTTCTATGTGCTCTTGAATGTGAATCATGAAAAGACTGTTTGCTATGCTTTCCTAGAATGCAAGCATCACATTGCTTATGTTTTCTAGGAATTGTAGGCAAACCAGCAACACCATTTTTCTTCAACAAGCGGAGACTATCATAGTTAAAATGTCCAAATCTAGCATGCCATAATAAACTTGACGGAAGTGTACCTTCTTCATGATGAGAAATATATGAGAAATGTCGTGCATGAGCAGAGGTTCCTTGCAGTTTAAGAAGTCTTTCTTCTTCTATTCCCCCCATGACAAGTGAGTGGTTAGATGCTTTTCTTACCTCAAGATTGCCATCAAACATATGAATGGAGTGACCTTGCTGGCGGATGTGGACCAAGGACAGCAAGTTTCTTTTGAGCTGTGGGATATATAGAACATGATCCAGAAGAAAGTCTGGAAGACCAGGTAGTTTAAGCCTAATTGTGCCAAGCCCTGATGGCTTGATTTTTGACTGATCTGCAAAGTATACTGCTCCATCAACTCAGTGAAATCTTCAAAAAAATATTTTCTATGAGTCATATGACAGGTTGCTCCTGAATCAAGCAACCAGTCATTTTTCGAAGAAGAAAGTGAAGCATTAAACAAATCTTCATTTACTCCAATGTTACATTGTGCCTCAATATAGTGAGCGGATTCAGGTGCTTTACCTTTGTCTGTGTCATCAGTTTTACCTTTCTGCTGGTTTCTTTTCTGCTCAATTTTGTCCCATGGTAGCTTGCATGTAGAATCATCATGTGATCCATTTTGTTTGCAACGAATGCAATGCAGATCTGCCTTTTCTCCTTGAGAATGTCTGCCCTCCCTGCCTCTAAAGTATCTTCCTCTTCCTCTTCGTCCACCTCTTCCTCTTGTAGAATCTTGAGCAGGATGCTTTTCTTTATGAGCAAGGCAAACAGTCTCTTCAGAAGATTCAGGGACTGTCTTCTTTCCAAAGGCTTTCTCTCTTTCAGCAAACTTTTTCACAAGAGAGTCAAAGGTTATATCTTTAAGATTTCCATTTGCTTGTAATGACTCAAGATAATTGGAGTAGGTAGGATAGATTGCTTTGAGAAAAGCAATAAGAGGGATATCCAGCTCAACCTTAGTGGACTTAATATCATGCATTATAGACTTTACTTCAGATGCAAGAGAAAGAGGATCATTATTTTTTAGATCAAGAGTGAAGAGTTTAATCATGAGCTGAACAAATTCAAGTGCAGAATGTGAATCATAGAGTTCTTTCAGCTTTTGTAAAGCTTCAAAGGCAATGGAATAAGATGAAGTATGACGACTTACTTCTTCATTTACAGATGCTGCGATCAATGCATAGGCTTTGCTGTTCTTGTTTTCCCAAATGACAAGCTCTTTATCTGATGTAGGCTGCACAAGGTCTTTGTCTTCTTCTCCGACACATACTCCTTTCCACAACTCATTGTAGATGAGGGTGTGTTTTACCATCCGGGACCATTCAGGATAGTTCTCTTTGCCAGTGAGAACTATCCCTACCATAGAGATGATTGAATGCATTCTGTAAAAAATAACTTCTGCTTGATAAAAAAAAAACTTCCTTACAGCCTTATGCACTATATTTTCTACAAATCTCTCTAATGTTTGACAGAAGCATTAGTATTGAAATATTATGTACATATCACTTCAATATATCACTTTATGCTTCAACGCAACATTACCATTCACATAAAACTGTGTAATAAATCGCACAATACCAAACACTTTGAAAAACAGCGCAATACTCTGAATGCTTTGAAAACTGCACAATACTTTGACTGCTTTGAAATACTGTTTTTATATACGGCGCAATACTTTGACTCACAACATTACTATTCAAAAGATAAAATAATTGTGCAATATTACAACTGCTTTGAATGAACAAAACTGTGCAGACCTACGCGGGTGACAACAACAACTTCACATTCGGTTGCCCAACAGACACTCACTATACAGTCCTTGGTATACTCACTATACAGTCCTTTGTATACTCACTATACAGTCCTCTTCTGCAATGCAGATCCTTCTCCGACCTCTTCTACCATTTCTGCAGCAAATCGTCGATCAGGAGCGATGAACCTTGTCCTCGGAATAATGATAAGCGGACCTTTAATAACAGCAGCAACGTTGATAGTGTGTATTACGGTTCATTGGAAGAAATTCAGGACTAAAAAATCATCGTAGTGAAGACTACTTGACAATTATGGTGCCAACCTCGACAAAGTCTCGTGCGTTTACATTACCATAGATAAGGGAATGCACACAAAACTTTAATGAAAAGATTTGGGCAAGTCGATTTTGGGTCAGTCTTCTTTGGTAAATTGCGGGAAGGAAAGAGTATCGCTGCAAAAGTCCTCTCATCCTTCACGATCGAAGGAGTTCACCAATTCCAGAATGAGGTCGATCTTCTTTCATTACAGACATAGTGCAAAAAGAAAATCGGAGGAATGGAGTAATGGCTCTCGGGCTCAGAGGAT